>OX352700.1:600000-1177551 GCA_947095575.1 Electrophaes corylata | reverse complement strand
GTTATGGACCGTGGACTAGTGTTCAACTACATACGCAACTATTACAAACAGATGAGCGCCAAGATAGCATCTCTACCTGATGCAGTGCCGCTAGTGCACTACAAGGTACGTGTTATTTTAGAAAGTATTTGGATAGTTAATTGATTCAGGTGACTCGCGAAAGTCCATTGTAAAAGTGGAAAAATCTTTTGGGGAATACTCACAAAATAGTTCGTTTTAGATTACTAATTTCAATTACTAAGACAGCGGAGTCTTAGCAATAGAGTCCCGTTTTACCTTTTGGGTACGGAACCCTAGAAACAACAAGATGTCATTAATCATTTTTGGTATGCTCGTATGAGCGTTCGTATTCTATCAGACATCTGGTTTCCATAGTGCAAGCTATGCTTAGTGTTGTTATAGTAGGAGAGCTCTTAGTGAAGGGCTCGACCATCCAGGAAGTTCTACCACCATGCCTATTTTTGCCGAGCAGCTTGCTGTATCCCGGCTTGAAGGGTGTAGTTACCAGATAAATGCATGTGCTTACATGAGGCTTAAAACCAGTATGCCTCAAGTTGATGGACGCAGAGCAGTGCATCGTAGGGCACGTTACTAACGAAGTTTCTGCTTTGTTATAGGAGATGGCAACCACTTAATATAAGGTGAGCCATTTGCTTGTTTAATAAACAAGTTAAAAAAAAAACGAAACTGATCGCGAGGAACTAGATTCACCTAGATTTAAGACGTTTCAAGATGATCCCTGCGGATTTTACTGAATAAATGCTTTTTGGCTTTGACTTTTACTTTGAAAAGTTTGGAGCTAGATGATATTGTGTAAAATATCCACAGTTATTTATTTACTTTTTGACTTTGACTTTGAAAAGTTTGGAGCTAGATGATATTGTGTAAAATATCCACAGTTATTTATTTACTTTTTGACTTTGACTTTGAAAAGTTTGGAGCTAGATGATATTGTGTAAAATATCCACAGTTATTTATTTACTTTTTGACTTTGACTTTGAAAAGTTTGGAGCTAGATGATATTGTGTAAAATATCCACAGTTATTTATTTACTTTTTGACTTTGACTTTGAAAAGTTTGGAGCTAGATGATATTGTGTAAAATATCCACCGTTATTTATTTACTTTTTGACTTTGACTTTGAAAAGTTTGGAGCTAGATGATATTGTGTAAAATATCCACCGTTATTTATTTACTTTTTGACTTTGACTTTGAAAAGTTTGGAGCTAGATGATATTGTGTAAAATATCCACAGTTATTTATTTACTTTTTGACTTTGACTTTGAAAAGTTTGGAGCTAGATGATATTGTGTAAAATATCCACCGTTATTTATTTAATTTCCTTACAGCTGGCCTTTCTCCGGATAGTTTGCTCCCACGAGCACTACGTCTCCTTGAACCTGCCCAACTGGGGGGTGATACAGGGCGCAGTCTCTCCTGCGCCGTCGTCCCACTCACTGGCGTCGCATTCCTCAACCCATCATCACCAGTTGGGACATGAGTTCAGATCCCGGCACTATCTCGCCGGGTTAATGCTGGCTGAGCTTACCAACGCACTGGAGATGCAGTAAGTTTTTTTTTTAAACAAGCAGATGACCAACCTGATGTTAAGTAGTTACCATTACCTATAAAAAAGCATTGCCTGGCAGGTCACGCTCGTTAACGTGCCCTACGATGCAGCTCTTATACCTCATTTACATTCAGCCCCTGCCGCTGCCCCTCGCGCTGCCGGCGATAATTCCCTAAATACTGCTGCAGCAGGATCGAGAGGAGTGTGTGTTTACATACTGCCCTTTCACTCACTTCGCTTTCAAGTTTCGGCAATGGCAGACGTCGAAATAATTACAGCGGCCGCGCTGTCTCTTTTTGCGATACATAATTATGTTCGATATTTAAAAAGATATCGAATACAAAAAAAGAATGTTCGTCGTAGACGATGGTGGATGATATCTATCCATCGAAATAACCCTTAATAAATAGCAATAACCCTTCGATATCTAGCGACTGAAGATAGTTACCGAAGTCTACACTACTTATTCAAAGTCTTTCTCCTCCAGGCGCTCGGCGAGTACTGAGCGTCGGAGCAGAATGTAAACACGCACTGCCACTCGCGCTGCCGGTCCCTTGACTTCCGCACAAAAAACCGCCATTTTGGGGAGCGCCGGGCAGCGCGAGTGGCAATTAAAAATCTTTTCATGAAGGTACTTTTTGAGCAAATTATGTAACCATAAACTATGGATATTGAAGAGCGGGGTTTTCTGTCACAAGTATTTTTTACTTAAAAGAAGGCCCCAACCTTGTTAAAATAATGTAACTTTGGATACGGAAATAAATAAATTTATTATTTATTATTATTAATGGCAGTGGCATGAGAAGTATCGCGTTTACACACTCGTCCTGCCCACTTCCTTGCCCACTTCCCTGCTCACTACGGCTGAATGTAAATGCGGCATTAGAGGGTTACCTCGGGGACTGAAGTTTGCATTGCACGTTTCCTATACCCACATTTTGCAGTGGTTGGTATTTATACGTGACAGGTTGCAAGCCCATTGCCGCTGCTCGAATATTAACCTCATTCCTCACGATGTTTTCCTTCATTGTTTGAGAGCACTGAAATAAAGTTTTCGATAGTCCCATTAGTCCACGACTGGATTCGATGCTACGACGTTAGGATCAGAAAGCGGGGTCACTTCCACTAGACCACCCCACCGGTGCTCTAAGATATAAACGGTTTAACTAGTTATATAAACTTTCCCAGGAGTCCTATTCTCCAATGCGCGGCAGTAAACGCAGTACTGTCTCTCCTGACGGCACACGACGCCGACCCGCGACTGGCCGATGCGGACCAGAAGGCGAGAGTGGCCGCATTGTACCTACCACTGCTGGGGATTGTGTTGGATGCCATGCCGCAGTTATACCGCGGCTTTAACACTAATAAAGGTAACTTTGTATAATTACACTCGTGACGTAGCTAGCTGGTTCAACCTTAACCAATCGACTAAATTAAACAACGTTCTGCGTGGTCACCTATAAATTTGTTATAAGTAAATAAATATGTTGAAAGCGATATGATTAAAGTTGAAGACGAGATGTTTATATTGATCAGAGTTCAACTAAGTCATTTCAACTTGGAACAAAGAATTTAGCCGACGAATCCAACTCGGAGCGTTCGGAAAATTACTGTTTCTGGTCACAGATGCGAAGGAACCTAACATAGTTCAGGTTATAAACCGACGATATAACCGACAACCGCGCGTAGGACGCCCGTCACACCTTTGACTGATGACGTAGTTAAGAGGGCGGAAAGTACTTCGGGTTAAAAAAAGTCTAATAAATTTTAAATTACTTTATAACAGAAATACTAGCAATGGACAGCGAGCTGGGGCATATTGGGAGCTTCTACACTGCTTCGTCGCCCGAAGGAGATTTCAAACAGGTACTTAATAAACCAGAATCGAATCAGTCTCAAGCAAATAATATTTAGCAAATGGCTTAGTTCTTAAAATCTAACATTTTGGCAACTGAGTTCTGAGTTCTGCGCTATAAGTTGTGAGTTCGATCCCCACTAAGAACTAACAACTGTGTGATGAACAATGTGTGTTCGGTGTCTGGGTGTTATATTGTATTATATATGTACAAATAAAAACAAGTATACACGTTTTTATCAGTTTTGCTTAGTTTGTAATGTATTAGTTACCTGTTGTGTCAATAAACAAATATTTTATTGCATTTCACTGTATGGGGGAAGTCTATTTCGATAGTGACGCTCAATTCGATTTGACGACCGATGTGGCGCGGCGGGCGAATGTCCGCCTGCGACGCAGGAGGTTGCGGGTTCGATTTCCGCCTTGGGATAAATGTTTATACGATCTGCAAATATTTATTCCTGGTGTTCTGGGTGTTTATTATGTATAATAAAAAATATCTATGTACGTAATGTATTGTATTAAGTATATCAGTCATCTAGTACCCATAACACAAGGTCTGCTTAGCTTGGGACTAGATGATGCTGTGTAATAAAAAAAATTAAAAAAAAATTATCAAGTAACATATGTGGTAGCATTTACTTATAAAAATATTTTTTTATGATTGTAGAATGGTCGTCCACCTTTCAACAGTGAGACTAGCCGTAACCTCCTGATGTGTTTGGTGTGGCTTCTCAAATGGGCGGATCGAGGCGCGCTCAGTGCTTGCGTCACCGAGCTGCCTCCGCCGAGGCTGCTAGCTCTACTGGCACTCATTGAACTCTGCTTCAAGTGTCAGGAGTATAAGGTGAGCATCAAGGATCGTTTGTAATCATCAATCCTCTTATTTATGCCGTAACCGCTCATCTGTTACGGTCCACGAGCGCGGAGGAAGGAGCCGCCGCTTAGTGTCGCTTGATCACGTGGTTGGTCACGTGGTTTCGGTGTTTCGAACTTCTCGCGAAGTGAACGAAATCTCATTGATAAAATAAGGATAGGCTAGGCTTCTAGGCTTGGTCGCTAGATTTAAAACGTTTCAAGATGATCCCTGCCAATTTTACTGAATAAATACTGTGGTTAAAAAGGAAAGATTTCCTATCTTTCCTTTTTCGGAATATAAAAAGAAAATAGATAGCATCACGACTTGAATTCCCAAGCACGGTAGATATCCGCTCGGATCTCTTAGTACTAAGTACCTACTTGGGATGGTATATGTATATTCCGTTCTAACCTATACATTTTTACACTGGACTGGTACAGTTGGACACTCGCCAATATAGCGACAACGGCTTTTCTCTCAACGAAACTACAGGAAACAGATATTTACCCAGCGGTTATTCTAAGTTTAACTAAAAATCAATTGTTTTTGTCAGGGTCAAAAGGAAGTAATGAAGTGTGCACAGCAAAATGTGCGGAAGACAACCGACATCAAGTCGAAATTGGAAGACGTTATATTGGGCCAGGGGTCTGCTAGATCTGACTTCATCATGCGACGCAAAGGTATATTTATAAACACATTGCTTTTAGTGGACAAACATTTCTTGGTGGCTATTTTTTTTTATAATTTTATTTATCTTATGTGCCAAATTTGCCCAGAAATTTTATGAGGTCTTTGCAGGATTTGGTCTGAGAACATTAGCACCGTAGAATTTCCCAAGTTCTTCAAGGGTGTTTAGGTTTACCTCTGCATCTTCATAGTTAGTTGTCTTGATTAAGACATTCAATAATATTAGTGCCAGAACTCTACCCTGAGGTAGGCCATTCTTTTTGGATCTCCATCTACTTTTATCAGAGTGCAAGTGAACCTGAAAGCGTTGGTTGTGCAGCATCTTGCCCGTATATTAACAAATCACCGTCACCGGTTATTGTAGTTACTTTTGCCAGCAGTTTCTTGACGTCAACGGTATCGTACGCTACTGACAATTTAACGAACACAACGTCTTCAACGAAATGTGCATACGTTACACATACGATGGGTGTGCATACAGTTTTTGTGCATAACTGGATGAGTTATCGCTGGCAAAGATAAGATGATGTGACTAAAAGTAATAAATGAATCGGAAAGGGCAAAACTGTCACAATCTCGTTGTCAGGTGGTGGCAGCGGCGGCGTAGGCAACGGCGCGCGTCGCGAGCGTTGGCGCAAGGAGTGGGTGCGCGGGCCGGCGGGGGGAGGCGCGGGCGGGGCTGGAGGCGGGCGGGGGGACGCGCCGCGCCCCGCCGCCGCCGCGCTCTCCGCCGCGCTCTCCGCCGAGGTGTCGCTCACGCTGCTGCACGCACTCGAGACTATCGTCCAGGTGCGTATTACATATTGTACTATTACTTACATGAGTTAAAAGCTGGAATCAGCTGATTTACCTATGACTAAGCGAGTACTATTATCATCAATATTTGACTTGTGACTTTATTAACTTTTTGACATACCTTTTTTCTTTTATTTTTATCTTGTAATACTTTGACATAACTTTATATACCTATGTAGGTACTTAATTGATAATGAATTATTTTTTGCATGCCTAGTTAGGTAAACCATGTGAACTTATTAATAATTGTCTGTATTCAGACAATTATAATACATGGTATTCCATGTATTATGTACCCATGTTTGCAAATGAATAAATGAATACTGAATACTACCTTCGACTCCGAGCGAGGATCGGTCATCTACGTATTACAATATTTTTTGATACAAAAGTGAATAAACCTTTATTACTAACTACTTTTAATGTACGGTTCTGTCTGGTACCGTACACGTATGTTGCCGCATGAAATGGGTGCGCGGCTTGGCTCGGTGGGGTACCATCTACCTGTTCCGTCAGGAAGTAATATAAAAAAACATGTGGGAGAATTTGTGTAATTAAAATGTGATATTTGTCTTTTTCAGTCTTGCAGCAACTTAGAATGCGGTGCGAGCGTTTGTAGCGGCGCATTGCAAGTGTTGTTGCACGCCTTGCAACGCAACCAGAGCGTCACTGTGTTGCAACACATGTTCGCCACTCTTAGAGCACTCATCACTAAGGTAACCTGCAAGATCATTCGGTGTAAAAGGGTTAATTTGTAGTGGGTTCCCTAAGTCGTCTCTTACGACAGCCATCCATTTCCTCAAATGGATGTCCTATTGTAAACCGGGACCTCTAAATTATTATAGTAAAACTTTTTACCGTACGCTAGCCTTGGGGAGTAAGCTGGTGAATGCGTGACGAGAGCGTTACGAAAAGTGTGATCGGGCCAGGCGAACAAAAGCTGAGAGGGAGATATAAGTTAGTGAAGATAGAAAGAGAGAAAGTTACGTTTCGTATAATACTGTAGAGGCAAGAGAGAGAGGTGCGAGCACATATTTTCTTTCTCTCTTTTTCTCATAACCGTTTTGTACATCAAATAAGTTTTACTTCAGTAGTGTGGTCTAAACACTAGTTTTTTTATGATTTGTACCATTATATTTGTGTCTCAGCTGGGCTGTGCTTGCTGCGGAGAGGAGTCCGCAGTATGCCGCGTGTTACTGCGTCACTGCGGCGCGCTCTCACACCAGACGCGGGCGCACGCAGCCGCCGCGCTGTACGCACTCATGCGACAACACTTCCAGATAGGAAACGTAAGTGTTTTTTATACTATTAAAAACGATTGTCGTTTGTCTTTGACTACAAGAGCAATACTAAAGTTATGAATCATCTCACAGAACTTCAGCCGAGTAAAGATGCAAGTGACAATGTCTCTCTCGGCGCTGGTCGGCACGGCCGCTACCTTCAGCGAGGAGGCGTTACGACGGGCTCTCAAGACTATCCTTCTATACGCGGAGAAGGATGCCGATCTACTGAATACCACTTTTCCGGAACAGGTAATGTCTTACCAGTATTATTCTTGTTTTTGATTTATCATAGGAAAGTGTTTTTTGCTTGCCTTGGTCGCTTGGATTTACCTAACTTAAAGAAGATTGAAATCGCGCGCGTTTCGCTGGTAAAGTATATTATCTCAATCAACAAAATGTATTAAATTTAAAAAAATTATAAAAAAGTTTATGTGCAAGTCCTACAGCACCAGCAATAACGTTAGTATCTCAATCCACTAATTTTAAACTCAATCCGAATAAGTTTCGCTCCTCTACGAAACATCTTTAGGAAGAAACATTTGGGACACTGTAAATCTTGTCCGCCGTGCTTTGTGTGTAGTGTTGTCTCGAGCGCTCAAAGAGCAAGTATAGGACACTAGGAAGACAAGGCAAGACCGCCTGACTGACATACATAACGTATAGTCTAAACCGCTGGTTGTACATACTTTCGGGGTATGTTTGTCTTGGTGGGTAGGGGTGTAAGAAGAAACTCCTAAAACTCACCCATTGGTGCGTAGGGATGAAATAATCCTGAAATTAACCTATTAAGGGTCGCAGTATATTTATCTTTTTTAGTCGCACGTGATACCATTAGTGGTTTTATAATTTTGTTGGAATGATTTGTGTTCCCAGGTGAAAGACTTAGTGTTCAACCTCCACATGATCCTGTCAGACACAGTGAAGATGAAGGAGTTCCAACAGGATCCGGAGATGTTGCTGGATCTGATGCATCGCATCGCAAGAGGATACCAACACAGCCCCGATCTGAGACTCACCTGGCTGAGCAACATGGCACAGAAGCATATGGAGGTGAGTGACTTCATCCAACAAATTATAAAGCTAAGACGATTTAGTCAAGTTCGATACTAAGAATTATACAAAGTCCGTGTTCATCACGAATGTCCATGGTCGCTTTGCTAGTGATCTTTTAATATGTCTTACCGTTGCCATCGAAAACAAGGGAGAGCCTTTAGCAATTAGTCTGGAGATCGCGAAAGCCTTCGATCTGGTCTGGCACAACATACTTCTATCGAAGCTACCAACTTACTGACTACCCGAGAGCTTATGCTACTTGACTGTGTTTTTTTTATCGGAGCGTAGCATTAAAATCGTAGTTGACGAGTCCTGCTCAGATGTAGATATAAAGCACATAAGTGTTGGGATCCCACAAGGTTGTGAGTTATCACCCTTCCAATTGACTATGCAGAAGAGAAATTTTGTGAGTTTACTTGCTATTTTGAACCTCGCCAAAACCCATGTGTTGCCCTGCAACGCACTGCGGTGTGCTAAATAATAAAAATTTTAAATTATAATTGTAGTTGATCATTCCGTAATTTAGTATTGTATTATTTAATTTAGTCGTTACATTATTAAAGCTAAGTTTTTATTTTATTTTATTGTGGAAGTTTTATGTTTTATGGATGGATTGTATTATCTGAAATAAATGAATTAAATTTATAATTAAATTATAAAATGTACATGCGACTAGACTTCCGACACTGAGGACTTTGTTTCAGCGTTCGAATCACACAGAGGCGGGCATGTGCCTGATCCACGGCGCGGCGCTGGTGGCCGAGCAGGTGCTGGCGGGAGGCCGCGGAGCTGCGCTACTGCAGCACGTCACACACAACGCACTGGACGAGTCCTGCGCTGATGCTCTCCATCATCATCTCACGCATCAGGAGCTGCAGGTCAGAACAACTATTACATCTGTGTCGAAGTCAAAAAGCATTTATTCAGTAATATCCGCAGGGATCATCTTGAAACGTCTTAAATCTAGGTGAATGTAAGCGCCAGTCGGCAACGTGAAGCTGTTGCTTTTATCATTATTCGTCATATTATTATTCATTCAGCGTAGCGTGTGCTGTCTTTAGAACTTCTGTTATATATTAAGTTCTTGGTATGATTGCCTTAGCATGTTTTCTGTCTTGCATTCAGTTAGATTGACACCACACTGGAGGGAGCTTCATTATTTACATAATTATTATTTTGTAACAGGATCATACAAAAAAAGGGTAGGAACCAAGCTCTTCTTTCTTGTCGGTTCTTGCGCGGCTTGGTCGCGAGGAACTGGCGCTTAGATTCACCTAGATTTGAGAAATTTCAAGATGATCCCTGCGGATATTCGAATAAATGCTTCTTGACTTTGACTATTACAGTAATGGTTACAATTTAATGAATTCAAATAAGAGAATAGTACAGACATTGCATCTGGGAATCTTTTCTTCATTTTTAATATTGAAATTACAGGCGCTTTTGGAGCATGCGGCTAGCGAGCTGATGACAGCTGGTATGTACGAGACTGTGAATGACGTCTACAAGGTACTCATTCCCATCGCGGAAGAGCACAGGGATTACAAGAAACTAGCAAATATACACAGGTATTCCTTATTACTTTAAGGTCCATATCCCATAGCCTCTATAAAACTAACTTTACCTAACTAACAACTAGTTTATAAGTCGCTATTACTAATAGCTATACTGTAAAATCTTACCTAGGAGATAATATGGAAAATAATAGGCTTTTTTATTATTACTAGCGGCCACTCGCAGCTTCGCCCACATGGAAGTTTTTACCCGTTCCCGTTATTTTTTCGGAATAAATAGTAGCCTATATGTTAATCCAAGTTATAATCTATCATCCATCCATCCATACTTACAAACTTTCGCGTTCATAACATTAGTAGGAATTTAAAACTACAGTTGAAATAACATGTTTTATATAACTTGCAGCAAGTTGCACGAAGCGTTTACTCGCATAGAGCAGTTGCACGGCAAGCGTGTGTTCGGCGCCTACTTCCGGGTGTCATTCTACGGCGCGCGCTTCGGAGATCTCGACCAGCAGGAGTTCGTGTACAAGGAACACGCACTCACCAAGCTGCCGGAGATCTTCAGCAGGCTGGAGGTAACACTTTACTGACAATATAATAATAATAATAATAATGCTGGACAATCCACACAGCATTATCTAACCCCAAGCTAAGCAGAGCTTGTGTTATGGTATACTAGGTGACTGATATACTTAATATCATAAATTACAAACATAGATATTTTTATTATACATTGAAAATACCCAGAACACCCGGAATAAATATTTGCAGATCGCACAAATATCAAGGCGGGAATCGAACCGCAACTTCCTGCGTCGCAGGCGGACACTCGCCCGCCGCGCCACATAGGTCGTCTGTTATATCATGGATTTAGGCTGTTGTTGTACTACATTCTTATATGTAAACTTAGACTAAGTTTTTTCTACTTTATTTTAGTTTTACGGTTATCTGGAAGATATCGTGTCAAGCGATTAGACCGTCAATTGTAGGACAAAGATTTTGGATTCTTTTTCTTTTGCATTAGTACATAAGTATTTTAGTTTAGTTTAGTGCTAGTTTTTGTCCTCAATAAAGTTTATTTTATTATTATTAATGAAAGAAATGCTAGTCCGCTCATAAATCTCCAGAGTGTAGTGACATTTCAACTCAGTGAGACTTAAAATAATAGATACGTAAAAATGTACTCTTAACATAGATATAATCATGGACAAAGCCCTATAATCGGCGGTCTTATCGCGCACAGTGATTTCTTCCAGACGACCGTTAAACTAATTAAAAATAAATAGCATCACGACTTAATCCCTAAGTACGGTAGATATCCCCTCAGCAGGGGTAATATTTAAAAACTTTCGATTACGATTTCGAGCGGATTCGCTAAAGATTGTCGGTATCTTGTCGGTAATTTTAAAATAGCATTTTCGCGGAATATTCGTCAGAATCTTCCGATACTGAATCAAAATGGCATACCGAACGTTTTAAAATAGCTTTTTCCAATCGGAAGCTGCCGATACTGAATCAAAATGGCATACCGAACGTTTTAAAATAGCTTTTTCCCATCGGAAGCTGCCGATACTGAACCGAAATGGCATAAAGAACGTTTTTAGATTGCGTGTTTTCTTAATTTTCGTCGGAAGCTACCGAATGAGTCGCTTGCTATAATAATACTACACTTCCTCGGCCTAAACTCATACAAAATAACTAACCCACAATATCAAGATAAATTATTATTTGATAGAATTTCTACGGTCAACGCTTCGGGCCTGAGAACGTGGTGATAATAAAGGACTCTAACATAGTGGATACCAGCACACTAGACCCCGACAAGGCACACATACAGATCACGTACGTGGAGCCATACTTCGAGCCGCACGAGCTGCGCAAACGCATCACTCACTACGAGAGGAACTATAACATCAGTGAGTCACATATCATTACTAGGGAATTAAGTACCAGAGGACTAAATCAAAGTCAAAGTCAAAAAGCATTTATTCAGTAATTGAAGTAGTAAGTATTCACATATTGAAGTCTAGGTGAATCTTAACGCCAGTTTCTCGCGAAACGGTTACGTTCGTTAGGAACGTAACCTACAATACACTGCTCTGCGTCTATATACAGGTGTACATATACAGGTGTTAATAGCCTCATGTGCCTGTAATTACACCGGCACCCACACCCTTCAAACCGGAACACAGCAAGCTGCTTGGCGGCAGAAATAGGCATGGTGGTAGTACTTAGTACCAAGTACCTACTCGAGATTCTTCGAGGATGTCTAAGATTCTCGTTTTATGTTTCGAAATATGTTGCAGTTTCTGGTTGTTTAGTTATTAAAGTGGTTTAAATGATTGAACAGAGCGGTTTATGTACGCGACTCCGTTCACGTCCGAGGGTCGCGCTCACGGCGACCTGGCAGACCAATGCAAGCGGAAGACAATACTCACCGTCGCACACCACTTCCCTTACGTCAAGACTCGCATACAGGTTAGTGTTGAGGCAGAACCACATTTTGTTACTAGCAAATTTTGAACATGTTCTTAAACCTAAACTTACTATATAAGTTAATATATATATTTTACATAAGTAATGTGTTAAAGATAAAGATATTTATTTGCCAAAAAACATGTGTAGACTAAATAGGTAACAAATAATTAAGGAGAAACAACATGTTTGACCAGTTACGGTATGCAAAAAATAAATAGAGAGATGGCATGCAACATAAGGAACTAATTACAATTTATCATTAAAATATTCGTCAAGACTATAATAACATTTTGAAATAACATTTTGTTAGTTTTAAGTTTATGTTTAGTTTTAGTAGTTTCAAATTAAACACTTTGATTTGATTTGATTTGGCCTGTGCCGTACCGCGCCATCCCATGCCGATCGGTTCCATACATTTTGTATGAACCCGTGCACACTATAGCAGTCGCGCGCGGATCGCTCTATTTCGATCTGCGTCAGAAACCCCTTCACTTCTCTGACGCACCGGACGCTCCACAGTAGTGTTGTTGCCCCGTGGGCAGAAACGCAGTAGGTACCTGTATGCCTTAGATTGGGGGATGCATAATAGTGCATTGTAAAGCACGTACCTAAAGTGTGTGTCCTACAAGACAATGCTTTGTTATAGATGATTATTTATTTAAAAAAAAATACTTCTTTTATTTTGTGGCTTTTCAACGGCTGAGGGTTGCCAATGTCGAGTGTTTACTGAACTTAGAACAAAAAGGCGGAGATCTCAGTACGATAAGAAGAGGGAGACTCTAAACGAAAATACAAATCAAGTTGTTTTTTCCTAGCTTATTTCGTCCCACTGCTGGGCAAAGGCCTCCCCAAAGACTTCCAGCTCTCTCTTTCCCGAGCCCTTTCCCACCACGTCCTTTCAAATCCAGATCGTCTCGCCAAAGCTTTCTGTTTCTCAATCAAGTTGATATGAAAAAAAAAATACGAACGTGTACCGCTTTCCGAAGTAGGCATCTAGGTCAGATCAACTATTTAGTTAACTACAGAACAATCTTCTTTTTCAGGTGGTGCAGCGAACTCAAATAATATTATCACCTATCGAAGTTGCGATTGAAGACATACAGAAGAAGGTATGTAATGTAATGTTAATCGTATTCACAATCACATCATATAAGTTACAATCATTGGGACTTACTGTAGAAATTCTGCCACAAGAACTGAATTCTGCCATCTCTTACTAATGGGTAGTGACAAACAGGAATGAGGCTACCTCCTCGCACCTGTATCATCTCCCGTGGAAGTTTCATTTCTAATTTTCCATTAGTAAGGTTACTTCGACTCCATGAAGTTACTTTTATACAACCTTAACCCTCGCTGTATACGTTTAGGGGTTGAATTTCGGGAATTCTCTTTCTTATTACACCTCTACGCACCAATACCCTACCCTGAAAATGTCAAGTATAAATAAATGCTTTTTCTTTCTTTCTTTCTTTCAAGTCTCTATAACCGGTGTTTTCGGCTGTGCGTTGTCTTATGTCAGTCAGTCAGGACAAAGATGCTTATAATTAATATACAATGTCCCAAAATTCAACGATAAGCTAAGTAGCTATCTAGATCAACCTTTAAAATCCTTGTAATTTCAAAACAAATTAAGATTAAAAAAAAAAATTTTTTATCTTAATGTCAATTATTTTTTCTCAAGTAGTCATGAGTAAAGTAGACAAGGAAGGGAGGCCTTTGCCCTGCAGTGGGACACTAGACACTACAGGCTCTTAATAATAATAATAATAATAGTCATGAGTAGGTCCACCCCCTCTCGTGCCCGCTTATCTTTGAATTTTGTGACACGCTGTATATTAACATTGTGTGGTAGACTGGTGAGTTGGCAGCAGCAACGGGGCAAGAACCAGCTGATCCGAAGATGCTGCAAATGGTGGTGCAAGGCTGTATCGGCACTACCGTCAACCAAGGCCCGCTAGAACTGGCTCAGGTAACATCATCATCGGCTTTTTAAATCTATGGAGTTATTTACGTGGCGCCAGTCAGGCACGTAGAAGGCACTGTACATTTTCGCTCATCTAGATAAAATTACCTACAAACGAGAAAGTATTGGAAATGGCAAAACTCCAAGCGGCAAAAGCAGCAACGCTTGCGTTGGCTGAGGCATATCCATTCCATGGATTTTACTTCCGAGACAAATCATCTTAGCTGAAATAGCCGACTGCTTAAGATATCAATCGGAAGGCTGTCTTAAGCTTGACGCAGACAGGGAGATCGAATGGCCATTTTCAGATGAATACTTTTGTTTTTTCGGTAAATAACATAGACCGTAAGTTTAAAGTGAATCACGCCACGTGCGTCGTGGCGTGATTCACTTTAAAGAGTTTTCTATAAAAACATTGCATCTCTCCTTTATGCTATTAAAAATATTATAACAATTATAATATCTCGTATTTTAATCACCTATGGAAATCAAGCTAGTTTCACCTCGCGCTACGATTTTTACCCAAACCAGTTTTTGTTTGTAATGGTTACCACTTAACATCAGGTAGGTCATTACTTGTTCCGTCAAAAATAAATAAATACTGTGGCTGGAGGGATAAGTCGTGAACACATATTTTGTATTCCAGGTGTTTTTAGCACCCGTGGCAGAAGGTACGCAGCCACCGACGCGGCTGACTAATAAGCTACGACTTGCTTTCAAAGATTTCTCTAAGAAGTAAGTACCTCTAAGGCGTTGTCCTAATAGAACGCGAATGCGCGATGCGAGCGATGCGACCATCGCGTGTTCGCGCGACGTCAAAAACTGGGTGTCCTAATAGAACGCGAATAGGCGATTTCGCGGGCGCGGTACCACGCCGACGTTTTCGCACGAATTTCAATTAGGACACCTATTCAAATTCAATATGTTTGATCGCGCGTTCGTACGAACTAAGTTCGCGCGAATAGAGTTTCAAACATTTGAGTCGCGCGACCGCGTCGTGCGATTGTCAGTTAGGACACCTATTAGAGTTCAATATGTTTGATCGCGCGTTCGTACGAGTAAAATTCGCGCGAACTTACGATGATCGCGCATTCGCGTTCTATTAGGACAACGCCTTATGCTGGTTTCTACAAACGACCGTTAGTAGCACTACGGATCGCCGGTTGTCGGATTATCTCTTCTTCTCTTTGGCATCTCTCATTTGACAGTAAAAGTGTCAACTGAATTACTGATGCTAGTAGCATCAGTAATTCAGGACTTAAAAGTTATTCTATGGTTGCATCATGCTACCATAGAATAACTTTTAAGTCCATATTCTTTGGATGCTACGTATGAAGAGAACAGAAATTATTTATTTGACACATGGTATTTCTTACGTGACAGGTTGCAATGGTTAAGTAGTAATAGAGTTCTTAGTGAAAGGCTCGCCCGGGGAAGTACTGCTACCATGGCTATTTCTGCCGCCAAGCAGCTTGCTGTCTTCCGGTTTGAAGGTTGTGGGTGCCGGTGGTGAAATTACAGGCACATGAGGCTGAACACCTGTATGGGCTGTATGCCTCAGGTTGATGGACGCAGAGCAGTGTATTGTAAGTTACATACCTAACAAACGTGTCCTACAAGGCAATGTTTTGTTATAGGCGATGGTAACCACTTAACATCAGGTGGGCCATATGCTTGTTCCATCAGCAAATTGTCTAAAAAAGGCCATCGCCGCTGTTGGGAATACATCCTCATGTTTTCCTCCACCATTTGAGAGCAGTGGCATATTATTAGATGAAATGTAGTAGGTATTGGTAAAATTGTAAAACTTACCCTGTCCAGATGCCACGACGCTCTACGCAAGAACAAGAACCTGATCGGCAGCGACCAGCGCGAGTACCAGCGGGAGCTGGAGCGGAACTTCCAGCGGTTCACGGAGCGCCTGGCGCCTCTCATACAAGCCACGCCCGGACATGTCGCTCAACTCAGGTCAGATACCAAACGTAAAGCTAAGCAAACTAAGCAAAGCTTGTACTACAGGAAACAGCTGACTTTTTAAAAAAAATTCAATATTCACACAGCGCTTTCTAGCCCAAACTAAGCAAAACTTGTACTAAGGGAACTGGATAGCTAATATGAACATAGAATACATATAACACCCAGACACAGAACAAACATCTCTGCTTATCACACAAATGTTTGTTCTCGGTGGGGATCGAACCCACCACCTACAGCCGAAATCAGGCCTACTATGAACTGAGCTGTGACGGCTGTCGCATTAAAGCATCGTCTAACAATTTTTTAAATGTCCTCTTTTTTTTACAGCAATGGACTGAGCAAACTCGACTACAAATGCCAAGCGTGAAGCGCCACTAGCTGCCAAAGCAATCGACCCGTACTAAGTAGTACACTAGGACAGTATACACTGTACCACTGTGTTTAGTATTTATTGAAACCCTGACTAGTGTAAGCACTGCATTTATTTGTATCTTCTAGTTTTCATTATTGAAGAATGCACTACCTTTCATTGTATGATTAAATAATTTTGCTAAAATATTTTAGCGAAAAAGCCTGTGACTCCGTCTGTGTGAAGTTATTTATGTACAAACTTCAATCCCTGCTACATCTTTTTAGGGGTTGAATGGGGAATTTCTTAGTACACCTCTATGCACAAAGAATATACCCTAAAAATGTTGTCTCTACACGCGGTTTCGGGTGTACGTTGTCTATATGTCAGTCAGTCAGGACAAAGACTTATAATTGTATGAAAAGATATGATTAAGACTCTAAAAGCTTAGCATTTACTTACTTATGTTAAAATACCACTTCCGAAGGCTACTTGTGACATTACACAGATTGGTTGTAACTCTGCTCTAGCAGAGAATAGATAAGAAAATGCTCTGCGAATAGCAATGTGTAACATACATGTTACACATACACAATAGCCATTTGACTGAATGAGTTGTAAGCAGGCCGCGACCGAGTGGGGATAGTGCGATATCCGTAGTATAGTTTATCAAAAAATCTCCCAGTTCGCGCGCCTGCGTTTATCTCTTCAGAGTTTACTTGTTCTGCCCACACTATGTTAAGTTATACTATAGTAATTTTTCATCTAGTGTATTTATTGAGCGAATTCCTTTACTTTTATTATAATTTTATTATTATTATTATATTTTAGAAATAGTCCTTTTTTATTTGTTAATTCCGAACACTTAAATATATCTGCACAGTATTTCTAGTTCAATAAAACACTATAATATCTTACTGAAATATTTTATTTTAAATGATCCACAAATTCTGCATTTAGCCACTACTTCATTTCAGAAAGTAATTTATCGACACAGAAAACATCAAATACAATAAGAGAAAGAAAAATTAAGAACTTTGCATAATATTATAAAGGTTAATTAAATTACATAGGTACTACATACTTAATACAATTAAAACACCGAATTACACCAGTAGATTACAAATTACTACCTATTCATCAGTTATGTATTAAAATTTTACTTGATACCTATATGAAACCTTTGTATATGATAAAAATATGTTTGGTAAATTTTATATCATAGAGCGCCGAGAGACATCCAGCCCCGATGTCAGCCGTTATATTCAAAGTTTAATTTTTTTCTCGCTATAGCATAAATTATGTCAAAGTAAAAGCCGCTTTTGATGTGACTAAATAAACAATTGCAAAAAGACACAATCACACAACCAACACACAAATCAGATAAAAAAAAATCGATCTCCAAATTCTAATTGGATAATTCTTACATCTTCGCAAATAAAGTTTATAATTAGCAACTACGTACACGTAAAAAAACGAGTGTGCTTTAGACCACACGACTGAAGTAAAACTTCTTTAATATACGAAACGTAACTGGCTATGAGAGAAAGAACAGTGCTTTCATACCCCCTCCATGGTAGTGTTAAACGTTTAACGCAACCTTGTTGGAAGTCGCATTAGAAGTATCACTTCAATATATAATCAATGCGCAACCACACGAACGTCGGTACAAACCAAGCGTAGGTTAGCAGACGAAGGCCGTAGCTTATTTAGGAATATTTTCCGGTTCTTACTTACTGTCCACCTCATGAAACCACCTGAGTGGTTGGGTTTTTTTCAATGGCTCACCTCTCAGATTAAAATTGAACGTGCCTAACTTTATGTGTGATGGTACTCCTCAGGAATTTGGTACTGGCTGTTAAAATATCTACGTCGTCACGAACAGTTCTTCTGACGCTTTGGCGGCTGCTACGGCAGCACGCTCGCCTCGCGTTTTTTTATGTTCTAACATAACCCAACCTATATGTTGTGTGACTTGATAGCAAGGTGGATGGTGAACATTAAATATTTGGAAAGGATCATCCAGGTGAACAAAGGTGAACCGTTGTAAAAAAACTTTCAATGGTCCATCCAGGTGGTGTCAGATCATACTTATGGATTATCTTTAGAGTTCAAGTTATGTACCGGCCTCAACACAAAAATGCATGAGATTACAAAGCAACTTAATACCTTCGCTTGCACTCATTCGTTTGACATATAACTTATATTACAAAAAAGAATGATTTGTATTTTAACGCAGCGCTGCTCTAAGTAGCGGACGACTGCATTCTGAGACCTTACAGAAAAAGGATTTTTTTTTAATTATTGCACCAAAAGTTGTGTCAATTATTATTTATTTTAAAATGCTTACTAGCTAACTTACACAAATTCTGCAGTATTGTATCCAATATACAAAAAACAATTGTTGAGAAATGGAATTAAAGGAGTAATTTATTAATTAAAGACACGTTTCAGATACAATACATCCCTGGTGAGTTCAAAAGTTTATAAATAATACCGATACACTGGCATCTTATCATACTTTGACTTTTTGAAATTATTATAATATAATACTACATTATAATATCAGACCTTGTGAACAAAACCAAGTGCTTATGAACCTGAGCCCACAGATTAACGTACTTACAATCAACTTTTCTCTTACGTTATACACATTACTCTGCGGCGTCATCGGCGGGCGCGTGCCATGTGAGTCTTTCTTCGTAGAACGCAATAACCTAAAACAACATTAAACAATAAGTGGTGGCAAACTGTTAAATAACGATAGGTATTTCATATCTCAACTCCCGCTGTACACATTTAGGGGTTGAACTTTGGGAATTCTTTCCTTAGTACACCTATATACACCAACACGAATATACTTTGAAAATATCAAGTATCAACAACCGTAGCACCAACCAATTTGACTTACGTGGTAACTTGACTTGACTTACATGGTAAGCATAAGTATATTGTGGTGTCATTTGGTAAATCTTTTCTCACCCAATACAAATAATAGCATTTCTATGTTGGAAATATGCTAGAGCTACAAATAATCCTGCATGGACACTTGCAGATAGCAAAACAAATAACGATTTAACCCCCCAAAGATTCGTCTATAATGACTAGTTAATAAGAGGAACAACCAGACCACAACCTAAAGAAACCAGCAACCTAAAGAACATTCAACAATAATAGTTCAAAACTGACCTGCTGTGGACATTTTACATTGGCGATTTTAGCGGGTACTAACTCAGCTTCATCAGTATCAGTCCACTTGACTAAGAACATGAGATCGCCAGTGGCATCAGATGCACCTGAAAAAAAAAACAGCAAATTACATGCTTCATTCACACAGTTTGAATATGCATTATGAAGAAACAACAGAAAGTTTAATAAATAAATAAAGTACTTAATAATTTTAATAAATATTGATACACATTTACACAACGCCTTCTAGCCCTAAACTAAGCAAAGCTTGTAGTATGGGAACCAGATACATCACAAATATTTGTTCTCGGTGGGGATCAAACCCACCTACAGCGCAGAAGGCAGGGCTACTATGAACTGAGCCATAACAGCTGTCACAGACATAAATTTACTGACATGTATTTGCTGCATTTAACTGTTTACTGGCTGACTAGTTCTTTATTGGTTTGTCAATAGGCAACTTACAGTGTAACCTAAAGTGGTTATTATTAATCTAATGATGATAACACATTTTTCAGCCAGAGCTCAATAAATAGATTGGCACTCATTTTTATCCAATAGAACTTACCAATAATCTTTTCAGCTTTCAGTCCCTTCTCAAAGCCAGTTTTGGGCTTGTCTTCCTTGTGATCGCGCTTCGCTTCTCTTACGTCGTCAGAGGAGACGCTAGTACCACGTCCTTTGCGCCCAGAATTGTTAGTCTCAACACTTGATTCTCGCACTCGTTTCTTGCTTCGCTCTTCTGGTTTCTTCTTAGGCTGTTTACAAACAAGAAAAAATATACAGTCAAGTTGGGTGAATGAAAGCACATTAATGCAAACTACCAAAAGGGTACATAGTTTGCACCTGTTGTTTGCTGTATGTAACATACAAACCAAAAAACAGGGATACCACAAGATGGCAGAAAGAGAGTCGAGCTAGCGGGCAAGACAATGGACACAGAAAGCAAAGGCAAGAAAACTTATGGATGAGACCTGCCAAGAGGTACTTCATTCATAACCAATTTTTTTTATACTTTCATGTTGAATAGAATAGAATAGAATAGAATAGACGTTTATTTGACACACATACACATACAGGAAAAAAAAGAAAAAAACAACCAAACAATAGAGCAGGTAGTATCGGTAGGCACAAAAGAGAAAACAAAGACAACAAAATAGTAAATAGACAAGAAATAAAGTAATAGTACAACATAGAATACATTCATCAAACAAACAAGTGATTACTTAGGCATTTATACACACATAAAACAGAAAATCAACAGAAACCGGTACCTACCCTACCCTACACACCTTTACCTACCTACTCTGTTACACACTATGAATGTGTCTGCCCTTCCCTGCGCAAATGTGGTCAAATTGGTCCAGCCTCAGCTTGATGCTCACTTGTTGATATTTTAAATAGTTAAGTAGGTTTAAAGAATAATAATAAATACACATATATAGCTTTTGAGTGTTTTGGTCTTTCCAGCAAGCCCAAAATTATTATGTTTTATTTCATATTAACAAAAATTTAGTTTTTAGTTGGGAGAAGTGGTGGGAGGTGCCCGACGTGACGGCGCAGTGGTGGCATGCGCGTGGACTGCGCGCTGTATTTGACAGTACTTGGACATTTTAGAATTTTTCTAAAATAAAAGTAGCCTAAGTTACTTCTTATTAAATCAGCTTTCTGCCAGTGAAAGTCCTGTCAAAAGAGGTCCAGCCATTTCAGAGATTAGCCAGAACAAACACAGACAGACAGACAGATACATACAGACAAAAATTTGCTTCCCAAAGAAAAAATTATTTACAGGCTTTTTTATTTACTCTTTTTTTAACACCCATATGAAACAGACGTCTATAAGTAAAAGCAAGAGTAAAAATTGTTTAAATTGAATGAACTCACTTCTTTCTCCTTTTCCTTTTCTTTTTCTTTTCTATTCTCCTCATATGTCCGAATCAGTTCCTCGCAGTCCAGGTTATCTACAGGCTCCCATGTACTCTCCTCCTCCTTGTAGCCTTTCCACTTGAGCAGGTACTGAATCTGAAATAATAAATACAATTAAAAATTAAACGTTATAATCTTCATGATAAAGCAAATGTGGTCACCTAGTCACCTAGTAGTACTGTCCGTCTCTGTACTGAAACATTGAACTGCACTAGAATGTAAACAAATGGTAACATTCAAATTGTATTACAGCTTTACTATAATTATTATAATTAAAACTCCTTGTCCTTTTGTGCAAGTAGGTATGAAGTCCATACAGTATGGTAGAATTTATAGGACTAGGAAACAACATAGTAACATGTATAACGCACACATACACCCCCACACATCCCACACTCCAGCACACGCGCTCCCTTTCATACATGACATACAACACACATTTGAGTGAACAGACTCACTCACAGGACCCGTGTTTACACTTTTTCTGTTAATAGCTGTAATTACTATTTTTTTCTTTTTATAATATCCTTTTTAATTTTTAGCCTTACTTACTTTTTTTTTAACATGTTAGCACATAATTATTGATAGTTTTTAGAATAAACTTGTAACTACTTTTTATGATAAGAGTCCGAAGCGAATCACTGTGACCCTACAATACAGGCTCATTAGAGACCTAGTGTGGGGAACAGAGCTACGTCAGGTACTTACCTCAATTAGTTACCTCATTTAGTACCTATTTAAGTAACCTAAAAAATGTACCATTTACTATTAAGTCTAAATAAAAGTTATTATTATTATATTATTATAGAATGTAACCACTTTGCACTTTGTAAGAGACTGGAGCTTGACAGAGGTTTGTTAAAACGTAATACAAGTCTCCAGGGCCTTCCTTGAATCAATGCCTTTGATGTGACAAGATCACACTGCGTACTTCAATTTGGACGCCAATACGGATACTATACGTAAAACCAATAAGTAACAAGCGTGTGTAGTTCTCTCATCGATTGAAATGTACTACGATTCATATATCTCGATTTACTAGATGAAATGAGAAAATATTTTTAAGTTTGGATAGTTGGCCCTTGAGAATATCCAGTTCACATTCCAGCATAAAAGACCGGACGGTTTTGGTAGGTAAGGTAGGTATCTGCGAGTGTATATTAATCAGAGGCTACGGTACCAACAAGGTGCCTTACTAACTCTTACCCATTTTCCAACAGTCTAAATAGGTACTAAATTGAGCATCCAAAAGCTGGAAATCATTAGCAGCTGCTTTCTAACATCTTACAAATGCCGCGGCAAAGGCAGCGAATAATCAAATTCTTACCTTTCCTTTTACTGTACGTTTATCAAGAACCTTCTCGACAACATACTCTTCCTCTACGCTTGATCCATCAGAGGTATCTCCTCCTTTTTTGCCTCTTTTGCTCATGATGAAAATTACACGGATTATAAAGAGCGTCGCTGGCTGGCGCTATTTTGCAATCAAATGCCGCACAAACCAAACAAAATGGCGCAATGGAGGTCGGCTTCTTTTCTTTCTTTCTCTTGGCTTGCTTGGTTGGCTGTTGGCTGCCGGCTTTCCGACGCATAAAATGTTTTTCTGCTGGGTTGCCAGTTGCAAGAAAGAAACTCAAATAATTACTTTAGTTATTATTCTATGATTTCTAAGTAAGACGCTTTTTTCATACACTAGTTCGAGCCAGGGCTTCTACCGACTCTGTGAATTTTGATTAACTCAGTAAAACATTCTCATTCTCATATTTAGCATGATAGAATGGAAGTCTGTTGTCGTATCGAAGTTCTTATAGCTCCTCTTCACAATGGGCCATGATGGCCCATCAAATGACCGGCCATCATTGCCGCCATGATCGGGCAACTCTCCACACAATCGTGAACGTTGTGCTATAACGTATATTTCACGTATATTTTATGTTTCTAAATAGGAAAATGACAATTCCCTTTTGGAAACAAATAACCCTGTAATTTATGCTTTCTGTATTTAGATTTTTAAATAAATAACACACAGAAAAATTACCTATTTACACTTATTAAATAGTTAGCACAGTACTTATCGAAAAGTTTACTTACTTACCATTATTTTTGTGGTGTCTATTTTAGGATTCCAAAATAAACACCACACCCTCATAAGTAAAACTTCTAAATACCAAAAATAAGTATGCAGCCAATTTTTTTTTTTTTTTTTTTAGCCATTCCTTCGATGTATCGACACAACGGCGATTGCGCACGATTATACACGATGATGGCCGATCACAGACCATTTACGCCCTCTACACTAGCGTGATGGCCTATATACGCCCATCATGGCCCAATGTGAAGAGGAGCCATTAGAGTATCTTTGCTACTACTGACCGTACAGCCGTCTGACTGACAGCTCAGCCGCTGACAGCTCAGCTGAGCAGTCTAGTTTATTATTAGTCTGTGCTCGGCCGGCGGAGCGAAGGTCTCTTTTTTTTCATTCATTTCATCCTAGTAGTCTTAGTCTGTGCGTGCTGTGCTGTGATTCATTTCATTTTCAGTCACGCTGGTTGATAGCCTGTTGATTCAATTACGCGAGTGCGAGTTTTTGTTTTGTTTTGATGAACAATTCTAAGAAGTGTGGTGATGAACTTGTGTACAAAAAACTGTTTATGTAATCGATGTGCAAATTACATGGCCAGCCAAGTAAGTGCTATCACTTGAATAAGTACTTTGCTCGGTCATTAAATTGAGATTTGACGTCACAACTTGTCCAATCCAATCAGTTGGCGCGAAAGTTATGAGAAACATAACAAAGTTCAGTTCAGAGTTTAGACTAAAATATAATATTTTTGGTTGTGTTGTTTTAAACAGTTTATAACTTGAGATACATGTACAGTGTTCGATGGCTAAGTGAACCTACAGAAATATGCTATTAAAATGTACTGCAGACGGGAGGGCAATCAAAGTGAACGGGGCACCACCACCAGTCAGCCCCGGGAATGGTGCGAGAGGTAGGTACGCTTTATAAAGTTTTAGATTACTCTAAAAAGTAGCAAAATCACGTAAAATTTCCTACCAGAGTTTATATAAACCTGTTCCCTTCCTTAATTTCATATTCGGCCTATTATGTAGGTAGTTTTAGTTTTATTATACAGTTAGGTAATTAGCTCTACCTAACTGTATAGTAAAAATATGTATGTAACCTATGTAATTTATTGTATTAAGTATGTCATATATCAGTCATCTAGTACCCTTAACACAAGCTCTACTTAGCTTGGGGCTAGATGATGCTGTGTGGATTGTCCAGCATTATTATTAATTAAATAAATAGGTAAATGAGTTGACTTCACTAAGTTTAATTCTCAAAAGCGTATCACAGCATTACAATTACTTTTTTATTAACTACCTAAACTATGTACCTACTATCTTAATGTACCAACCTACTTGCTTGCCTTATCTATTGCTCAGAGTAGTAGTAGTACCTACCTACCTTGTATAAATATCTGAAAACCATGCTTCTGCATGGAATCCGTATTTTGGGTTCTTTCATTTATTTAATCACTTATTTTTCACACAGTTTTTTTATCAAATATTTCTTATTGAAAATTAAAACATTAAGTAAAGTAAATTAAAATCGAATAGTGAAAATATATAAATAATACAATTACGGGTTAGATAATGTTGTGTAAAAATGGCTACAATTATTTATTTATTATTTATAATACCTTTTTTTTATAATATGATGGAACAAGTAAATGGCACAATGGCAGAAGTCTGATCTTAAGGGGTTACTATCAGCTATAACAGAGCATTTCCTCACAAATCACATTCATTAGGAACACCCAATGCCCTATGATGCACTGCTCTGCATCCATCTTCCTGATGTTAAGCCGTTAAATACAGGTGCATGGTTCCATGTATTTATAAGTCCACCGGCACCTACACCCTTCCTACCAAAACACAACAAACTGCTTGGCGGTAGTAGGCAGCATGGTGGTAGCACTTCCCTGGACTAACCCCTCACTAAGAGCTCTACTACTACTGAAACCCATGTATACTGTTGGCTGCTTACTTTGCTGTGCTCATTTGTAATTTAGCTAGAAAAACTAATAGCCACAGAGTATGTAACAGGTATTGTACCGAATGTTGCTTTGGTGGTAGTAACACTGTGGGAAATCAACAGGGGATTATACCAGCACTTAAGTCTGTTTGAAAAAAAAAATGTTGCTTTGGTGAGCAAAAAAGAAATAATTATTATAAAAGAGTTTGTTATTTATTTTTATTTATTTATTTATTTATTAGGCAACGCCAACAGTACAACATAATATACATTTTCAATGCAACTACAATAACTATACTCTATAAAATGTGTACCAATTACAGGCTTGCACAACATTTACAACACATGTTATGAAGTTCTTTGGTTTTTTGTTATGGTTTCATGTGTTCAGCCAAAAGTTGCCTCTGATGCTTTGTATGTATTTCAGACAATGAGTAAAAGGGAGAAAGGCTTGTTTACTTGTTACTATTTTTAAATTTATACCTTTACCTTGAATTTTGGGAATTCCTTTTTAGCATACCACAACAAACATATAGGTACTATGTATAACCATAGTTTTTCGTGGTAGACCAGCTGATTACTTACCTACCTATCTGGTAAATAATAAAAAAAAAGGTTACAATTGTATCAACAAAGTATATAGCAAACATATAGTATTCAGGTACCTAGTGGCCCATATCCAATACACCTGCTTACCTACTTTTAAGTAGGTAGGTATGTTGGTTTGGTAGCTACCTACTTACTTTTTGTGTAATGGACACTCTGCAATAGTAAGTACTTGTACCTACATTACCTTACCTATTGTAGGTAAAGAGAGGTAATTCTATCTAGTCAAATCAAGATGTAGTCTTAAAGCTTCTAAGACTGTTTGCCTTGTGTAACACCTTGTGTCATGGAACGTAAAAAGAAAAAACATAAATTTTTCAAACAAAACGCTGATTGTTGAAAAGTCCTAACTAACTAATCATTTATTATAAAAAGTGGGCGTTTATTCAAATTGGTCGTATTCCAATGTTGTACTGTACTGGAAAATTAAAACCACAGCCACAGAAGCCGGTCTAATCGTCACCCTAATTCTGCAAGGGTTGTCACAGCGTAGCTTAGTATCGCTCGAGCTTAGTAGCTTCACCTAAGCTAGTCCTGTGTCTCTAAGGCGTACAAGAGATTCAGGGAGACTGGGAACTTAGTCCGGACACCAGCATCTGGACGACGGCGATGCTACGTCAAAAGATTTAATGTCACCACTTCGCTCCGAAATCGACTCCTGACTGGCGGCGTACACGTCCAACAGCAGTTCAGAGAAGTTCGAGGGAAGGCTGTGAGCGAGTGGACAGTCAGACGAAGACTCAAAGAAGGGAACTTGACTCCAAAAAGGCCAGCCACGGGATCTTAAATGTCTCCAGTCCACCGACAAGCCCTGCTTCAGTTTGCTCGCGATCACTTAGATTGGGATATGGAGCAATGGAGTCAAGTTCTATCTATTCTCGAACGAAACTAGAATGTGCCTACATGATAGCGACCGTCAACGTAGTCTATAGGAGACCGGGAGAGTGATTCGCACAATGCTGTTTTGCGAAAACAGTGGCATACGGGGGTGGGTCTCGTATAATATGGGTGGGGATTTCTATTAAATCAAAAACGAAGCAAATTTTCATACCTGAAGGCGGTCGGGGAGACGGATTCACCGCAGAAAGATACATCAACGACATTCTTTTAGGCCATGTGCTCTCATTCGTCGGGTTTATTGGCGAAGATTTCCTGCTAACGCACGATAATGCCCGCTGCCAGCCGCTGCCACACCGCGGAAGTGTCTAGAAAGTACCTGGAAGATGTCTGCATTCCCACACTAGACTGGCCAACCCTCAATCCTGAGTTGAACCCAATTTTCAGGAAAATTCAGAACCCAAGTTGCAGAAAATCCCACAGGATTCCATGAGGAAACTCATTAGATCAATGAAAAACCGTTTACAAGCGGTTATTAGGGCCAGTGGGGGTAACACAAAATATTGAGGGGGCTTAACATAAACATTGTAAAATTCAATTTTTCATATTACTGCCTATTCATTTAGACGTCCATAACTTTGAATACTATTGCAATAATTCCCTAAAAATAGGTAGAAAATTTAATTAATCTTCTAGATATCACTTGAAAGCTAACAAAATTACCTTTCAAATGATATACCACAATTCATAGTTCATTGCATAGAAAATGTATAAATTAAATTATTCTTGAAAAACTCGCCATGAAGCGATTCCAGTTTAAAGCTCTTAAGTGTATTTTCACCCTGTACTCATTCATACCTATCTACTTCTTTGCTTATTTCTGAATTGGCAAGAGACAACGACGTCCGCTTGGATGTTGTTATTGCTAAATATTGAGATTTAGATCACTGATCTGCACCTTAGCAAACAAACAGTTTAATTATAAAATGAGCTGTGGCTGTAGTGAGTTTGTTTATTGATTTGATCAATATTATTACTATGTGGTCACATCAAAGAACCACCTGGATTCAGGAGTTATTTGCGGTGGAAGTCCAGATTTGAGCGCACTCACAATAAACTTAAAACCTAGTTTTGAAGCCCTCCTGTATACTACATGTAATAAAGAGGAACACATAGTTTTAATATTTTTAATGTACTCTTAATGTACCTGATTGTAAATGTGATGTGGGTGTGTCATGTATATTTAATGCACTGTTTTTGTAAAATACAAAACTGTTTACTGACGCACGAGTAGCCTAAAAAATAAACGTGCTTAAAATTCAACGAGATAGGCAGATAGATTTAGTAGGTAGGTATCTACTCTCTGATATAATTTAGCGACGATAAACTAAAAGCACGTGATTTTAAAACAGGCGTAAGTTTATTTGTAACGTTCGTTGCATATCGGCTCTACATGTAAATTATGTAGAGCAATGACGTGAAACCAGCTGGAAAGAGACGTATTTATTTACTAAAGGAAGACTCCTCGATTTGAAAAAGGCAGTTGTCAGTGGAGCGACCCTCGAGTAATCTAAATTCTGAGCGCTATCTTGTTTGCTCTTATCAGGGGTCAGAAGTGGCGCCCGCGCACTCTGCTCTGTTTGCAGAGACACGATAGTGCGCACTGCGCACGCGACGACTATATGACTGGTGGACTAATTTACACCTAATGCTAAAAAAAGAACTAAAATAACCTAAATGTTATTCAGATCAAATTGTAGATCAGCTAAAGACATCTCAGGTTGTGCGCTTCATATAGACCTCACGGAATCTTTGACTTTAGACCCTCAAATTCTTAACAAATTTGATGCCTTTATTATTACTATTAACTCGAATCATATTTAACTGAACGTAGTGGAGCAACGCAGATAATAAGAGTACCCTTAATTAAAGAAAGATATTAAATTCCTGTCTAAATACAAGATTGCAATTCAGCGTTCTCCAAGAAAACGTGCTTGGGCCTTTGCTATTCATTATTGTTAATGACGTTTCTCAAGTAAATAGGTATGTTTAGGATTAGGACTACAAAAATAATGTATTCTAAGTATATATTTACAAAAAAAGAAGTTAATATACAAGATTCTAGCAGTCATCTAGTTCCTATATTACAGACTTTGCTTAGTTTAGGGCTAGATTATGTGAAACATCCACATATTTAATCACCTACATTACTGTCGACGCGAACGGCTAAAAAATATAACTTTTTTTTACTATTTGGTTCCACTACATAAATGTTTAAACTAGCTACCTTACCTATACACACCTCGCTTAGGTTGAGTGATAAGACTCTGTTAGCATGTTCATGATAATCATTTCAGTACGATACTGATAACTTAGGATAATTTACTGAAATATCGATTCAATCCAGTTAAAGCTTAAATGATATAGAGTTTAATTTTTTTTCGCTAAGTTTGTTTTGTTCTGATTGTACTTGTACCAACTTGCTACCTACTAAAATATTTGTGAGGATATCTACTATGCCTGGGGAATAAAGTAAGATAGGATGTCTGTCTGTCTGTCTGTCTGTCCGTCCGTCCGTCTGTCAACAGGTTGTATCTCATGAACCGTGATAGTTAGAGAGTTGAAATTTTTACAGATGATGTATTTCTGGTGCCGCTATAACAACAAATACTAAAAAATAGAATAAAATAAATATTTAAGGGGGAACTTATACAGCAAACGTGATTTTTTTGTCGTTTTATAGATAATGGTACGGAACCCTTCGTGCGTGATTCCGACTCGCACTTGGCCGGTTTTATTATAATAATTCTACTTCAGTTCATTAGATTTCTATAAGTGCAGATCGGCCCGCGCAGCGCTGCTCGTACCGATCGGCTCCGCTACGCTCTTGGGTCTGATTACACTTTTTCACACTTATTGTTCCACAAGTTGTATAAAATAGACATTGTTTATACCCTCAATGACTATTATAAACAAACACCAGCACTTGAAATACCCTAATCATAACATTAAAATGATAACACCAAAGGTAAACATATGACGTCACTTAGCCGTCGACTTCACCACAGGATATCTAAATATTTTGTTGCCAGAGTTAATAAATGATCCGAAGCTATAAAATGACAATATTATTCACCTACAGATAATACCAACTTTCTATGAGTAAAGTATTCTGATGCGTTCACACAGACGAGTTTTACAGACACCGGTGCAAGTGGCCCAGCTGGGCCGTATCAACTGAAACTTTTCTGGTTTCTAAATTATTTTTAAACTAGCTGACCCGTGCCCACTTCGTTGAACGGTACAAATCTTCATATTCTATATTATTTATTTATTTGGTATTCTTCGGTTTGGTTCGGTAGATTTTTTCGCTTTTTCTGTACTATAATATGTATGTATTATACATAAACCTTCCTCTGGAATCACTCTATCTATATTGCTGAAAACTGCATTCAAATCCGTTAAGTAATTTATAAGATAGCGGAAGCGAAAGATAATCTATTATTAATTATTATTGTACTGTTTAATAAATCAATTTATTACATGCCAAACTTTGACCATCATTCGTCTCTAGCAAAATAAATTCGTAATTTATTCACTTAGCTTGAGACCATAATAAAATAATTTGGTAAGTATTGGGTAATCCATCTTGAAATTAGCAAAAATGTAACGTTGTCACGGTTGATGTATCTATTCCTCCGAAAACCAACCTCAATGACTTATTTTTAGTACTGGAATGCGCGTCTGAAGTTCTATGATTGATAGGCCAGGGGCCTGATTGCGCTAATTTTTCACATCTTCAAACGGTCGAAGTTACGTTGCAATTCAGTTGCGATTATAGTTCGGTTACGACCGACCGATGAGCCATATCCGTATTGCGATAACGTTCTAATGACAACCACAATTGAAACGTTTCACAGTCGAAGTTCAGACGCTGTCGATCACAGAGTATATATATTCATAGTGTTGTTCTATTGGATTACGTGTAGCAATCAATCAATCAACAATCAAACAGCGTCTGGAACTTCAATTTTGACAGCTTACAGTGACAGTGAGGTTTTAAATGACGTATTTGTGCATTCTGTGGGGAATTTCTTGAGGAAAAATGTAAACAAACAAGAAATTATTAATATTTTGTTTTGTCTTCGTGTGATTACTAAACTTAATTATCTAATCTTTATAATTTTAATTCTCGCCGGTAGCACTTCTATGTATAGTTTTGCTGGGATTACTTGTATGAAGTTGATAAGTGTAATAACAAAAAATAATAACGTAGGTATCAAATGAAAATATCAAAATAGAACTCAATAAACTAATAGTAATGTTCGTTTCTTTCAGGCATTGAATGACTATATGTACATAATCAAAGCAAAGTTAGTTCTAAATGATAGTTATAGAGCTACTGGAGGCGGACCTAGCTAGCACTATACAAACTTTGATTTCGTTGGAAGAGTCTGCAACCAATATCTTGGCAAAGATGTTGGCCCTCTGACTGAGGTTAAAAAAGATCAATTTGCCTCGAATTATGTAAGTACTATGTACTTGTTTAATGATTTTTTTTACTCCTAAATACATATGAAATGAATGGCCCCAAATAAAACTTTTGCATACTATAATGGTACTTATACCTATTTTATGTTACAAATTTATTAACTAGCTACTACTATACTATACGGTTAACACTTAGTAGCTACCAAAACCTAATATATTTCAATTTCAGCAGGTAGAAATGTATTAGAAGATTACCAAGTAATGATCCTCCACATAGAAGAAATGAAGGCAGAGGCTTCTTTGAAAATTGCAGGGCCTACCTTGAGCTATGTTCTAGAGTCTAGACCAATAGCTAAAAGACCAGTGCAGCCAATCAGTATTTAGTATGATAACTCAGAATAATTAAGTTTTAGTTTGTTGTACTTACAAGTAAAACAAAAGATTTTAACAATTATATTGTAATAGGTAGGTATTTTTATTAGTAAGATGATTACTACTAAAAGGTACTACCTACTAGGATGGAAGTCAGCGCAGCTAAACTTACAATCATCCATGTTCTAGTAAGATTAGCAATAATCAATAAGTGCCTATCATCATAGCACTTGATTGTGCTTACAAGTAAATTACAGACATTCACCCTTACTCTTTCAATTATATTCCAATTAATTATAATTGTGCTTAAATGATTTATGTAAGTAGCAAACTTAGTGTGTAAAATAAATTAAAATGGTTAATTTTTTTTGTAAGCTATAAGTATTTAGGCACCCCCAATCCTGAGATCCAACTAAATAAGTACCAACATATAGTAAAACTGATTATAAATAAATATTTTGATATTATGTGGACATTTTTTTTACACAACATCTAGCCAAGCATCTAGCTAAGTATAGTTTGTACTATGGGAACCAGATGACTGATAGTATACTTGTATACTTATTTTTTTGTAATTACGTAGGTACTTAGACCACCCACCACAAATGTTTGTTCTCGGTAGGGTTCGAACCCACCACCTACAGGGAAGAAGGCAGGGCTACTACCAACTGGGCTGTAACGGCTGTAATAATCAGTCAGTTTATATAGATGAACATTATTTATTTTATAAATACATACTTAATTATTATAACTTATAGACAAATTCACCATATTTAAGTAATACAACAAACACAGGTATGACAAAATTGAATGTATCCATGAACAACATCCCGCCTCAGTCAATTACACTTTAAAGATCAATCTCCTTATCTGCCCACAAGTCTTGCATAAATGTTTGCTGCCGTGAGAGTTGCAGCTGTAGCTTCTTGAGGTTGCATGCACTGCATCACATTCAGTCTATGGTGCTGATGCTGTTTATCAAAGATTGCTTGCTAGCCCCTCCTTTGATGTGAGCAGAGTGAACAGGATATGCACTAGACTGTGCAGCACATGGCATGCATTTGTTATTTTAGCAGCAGCTACAGGGAGAGTGAAGCTTTCTAACTACCAACAGGCACCTGCAAAGACAAACATTCTTTTAACCTGGATAATCAAAACTTGCTGTGAAACCTGAATAATATTCGTATCATTTATAAAGTAATTTTACTAAAACCAGGTAATTAGGTAAGTACTCAGATTGTATAAGTTCTCAGAACTGACGAATAGTATTGCAAAATTTGGGAAAAAAACAAAATATGTCTGGGCCGCTCTAGGCTCTAATATCTTCAGCATGAACTTTAGGTATCTAAGCTAACTTTTTATTTGTAGTACTTACTTTGTTTGGTTCAATGCAGTTAAAATGAGAAAGCTTTATATTTTCAAAATGGTCTTGTTCAAATCATCATCACTTGCGAGATAGCTTGCTAGCCCCCTACTTTGCTGTCAGCAAAGTGAACAGAATATGTGGTAGATTGTGCAGCATATGGTATGCATTTGTTATTTTAGCAGCAGTTACAGGGAGAAGAGAATAAGCATTCTAACCACCAACAGGCACCTGCAAGGACAAACATTATTTTAATTTAGATAATCAAAACTTGCTATGAAACCGGAATAATAAAAATATCATATGTAATTAGGTAATTTTTAGTTAGGTACTTAGATTATACATAGGTACATAGTTCTTTCCCAAAAGAATGACTGATGAAAACAAAATATGTCTGGGCCGCAACACAAGGCTCTAATATCTTCAGCATGTAGGTACTAAGAGTGTAAATACCTACCTGATTCAACTTTTCATTTGTAATGCCTACCTACACAAGGCTCTAATATCTCCAGCATGTAGGTACTAAAAGTGTAAATACCTACCTGATTCAACTTTTCATTTGTAATGCCTACCTACTTACTATCTTCTAACTGGTTCTATAATGCAGTTGAAATGAGTATTTATTTTTTCATAATTGTTTTGTTCAAATTATCATCAATTGATGGATGGCTTTGGAGACATTGACTTGAGAAACACAATATATATACTGTCTCCACAATAGTCTGATAAGAACCAGAAGCATAGAAGGCCAGCAAAAGCTAAAACAAAGTAGTTTTCATTGCTAATAAGTTACTCATTTCTTGCAAAATGAAAGCATATTAAGGGTTTATTACCTTGGTTTCGAGTTCAAAGCATCCCAACGTAGAGAAGGTGGCATGTGAAGGTAATTATTTGACCAGCTAGCTCTTTGGCCAGCTTTTATTTAGCTTCTTTTTAGACTTCTAGATAGGATGACTTTTTGTAGATTTATTAGGTCAATTGGCTCGGAATTGGGGATTAGACGTAGCTACAGCTACGTCTACTCCTAGCTACCTCCTCTACTATTAAAAGTACGCGTACATTAGGGTTTATAAGCTTAAAATAAACAAAACGATTCCCAACGATCGAGAAACGGTTGAGAAAAAGTTGCTTCCCTACCAACTTTAGCTCAACCGTTTGGTTGACAGGAGAAACGTACGAACTTCGACTGACTAACGTTTGAACCAAACGTCAAATTATTAGCGCGCTTCGGATCATTCAAAAAGTTGTCATACGGCTGAGGTTCGATTGCGATCCAGCTGAAAATAATTAGCGCAATTAGGCCCCTGCGCTCTCTCATTGATCTTACGTCTCATAGTAATTGATAAATTTAGCATGGACCGACAGAGACGACCAGTGTTTCCACAATCTGTTGTGAAACAAACGGAGGCGCCGCCGCGCTCTAATCATAATCAGCCTTGACCTTGTAGTGAATTAAAGTATCGCACATAGATTGTAGAAGGTATCTCGCGCAAAATCGTTTTCAGTAAGTTTACTGTTTGACAACGTATGCCCAAATAAGCATGATATCCAGTTGTAATATGCTTATAATTATATATGTTACTTACCTAGTAAAATAAAAAGTATGATGATGTATGAGTTCAGTAATATACAAAAACTAGCCTAATTATTTATTCAACAGAGTAAATTACTTATCTAATCTAGTGGGATTGACCCCGCTTTCTGATCCTAAAGGTCGTGGGTTCGAATCCCGCCGTGCACTAACGGATTTTTCTATTAAAAAATTAATGTGCACGATGCCAGTACTCTCAAAACGGTGAAGGAAATCATCGTGAGGAAACTAGTAAGCAACCTGTCACATGCAAAATGTGGGTTTGTACCAAATGTAATATTTGCACGTACCTCTGGCTACGCCCTTAAAGACTTCGTCGTAGACTTGAAATTTTTAGGCTATATATGTTTTGGTGCGTAGAAGTGTACTATGAAAGGAATTTCCGAAATTGAATTTTAGGGGTTGAAGTTTCTATAAAAATAGCTTCACGTGGGCGGAGTCGCTAGTATTATAATTATAAAGCAATCTCAAAATAGAGATATCTTGCCATTAAAATTTATTACAGACGCTTTTCTTGCTCTGTTAAGTAATTAGTTCTTATACACCTGTCAGTTTATTTATATAGACTGATTATGTTACATTAGATACTTATACTTACATTGCACGTTATGAATGTAACCATAAATGTAACAAAAATTACTACTGAAGTGGTTCTGTCTGGTTTTTATTTAGATTGCGCAACTTACATGTAAATTACGTCACATAGTGTTAATATTAGGTAGGTAATAGTGATACTCTATCGGACAATGTCGCAAAACCTTTATTGACGAGGAAGCGAGTGAGTGAAGCGTTGGCTTCAAGTTTTAAAAAATTTGCTTTCGTCTGTCAGTCGACTGATAGACTGTCAGACGACTGTGAGAGAGATCGTATTTTACAACCGATGGTGTGAACTTGGTATACAGATTTTACAACTGTAGATTTTTTTGTCGCCGGGATGCTTTTATTAAAAAGATCCTCCAAAATAAAAATAAAAGACAGATAGACCATTACTCAGATCTGTGTGCTCAAATTCTTAGTCAGTATAACTTTGAGGGACACCCAAAACCATCCAAAAGAACTACATATCAAATAAATGTTATAGTGAAGGTAGGTAAAACCGAATCCCTCCATGCGGGAAGGCATCAAGCATCCATCATTAACACCAGCAAGCTCATGAGAGAGCTTGATAAAATACCCATGGATAAATAATAAATACGCATGAGCATTAAAACCTAATGGTAAAAGTATGTACCTTACTATTAACGCTTTCATGGTTTGATCGATGAGCGTGATGTAGGTAGGTAAGGTATAATATACACATTCACACGTAAATGTATGTGAAAGTGTGCGCATGAAATACGTATCTTGAATTGAAAGAACGCTGTATAAAAAATAAAAACGCATTTAAGCTATAGAAAGTTTAATTTGTTAAGGGCCTTTCTTTCTTCTTAATTAATTTTATACAGTCTCCAAACTATGATTCAATGGCTCGATTGTTCCATGATAACGCGTAGAAACGTATATTATACTTGCCTCTATTTTAGCTCTATCATACCCATGCTACTAGTATTAAACAGACGGCCTTCTGTTATTGAGCGAATGGCTTCAAATACGATTGAAGTGAAGACTACGGACCCCATTCAGTTCGGAGGCTTCGCTGTAATTTATATTTACAACATTTACTTATTAGATGAAAAAACAGGGGTGCGATCAGGGAACTTCGTTCGGCAAACTGATTTTGTCTATCGAATTTTATCTACACCCTTTCCTTGTGGATAAGTTTAGTAAAACTCATGTCGCACTCAACAGCATGTCGATAAGTTGGGTAAAACTTATCGAATTTAAAGACCTAGCGCTTTACTTAGTTCCATGCTACCAATCTCTTAATAAAACGGGGTTTTATCGAAATAATAATTACTTATCGTGTTAATACTTGAGTATGTCTAAGGGGCTAGTCAGAGATACGTCCAAATATTACATGACCATGCCACATTTTTTAGCAGCTAGTTGGTTCAGTGCATCTATCTACACGGTTGTTTTATCTTATCGCGTGTCTAACGTAAGACCTTGACGATCAGACTGCGTCTAATCCCTGGTCAAATTTACTTCGCAAGTACACAGAATACATTTTTGTTTGGCGGGGCAATTGTTGAATGCTGAGAGGCAAGTTTTGTACATCATAAATTGATACATGACTTGCTCATCTAATGTTCTCGAATGTCGACCACGAACTGGAAGTCGAAACGTAGGACGCCGTCTTGACCGATGAACTGACGACATGAGTACGATCACGGGAAATCGATGGATGGAAAGGGTTCAAAATCGTTTTTCCTCGAAACGTATGGTGGATGCCTATGTCCAGCTATCGACTTCGACAGGCTGTTGATGGTGATGATTTACGAAATTAATAAATTTGAATAATAACTAGGATTTTAATATCCAGCAGCGTTGTAAGATAAGCATGTCATGAGATTTTTTATGCTTATCTTTACAGCTAAAGTCAAGAAGGTACGTAGGCATAAAAACCAATTCACGACCAGTCACTTAGAGGGATTCGGTCGAATTGACTCTCGAATTATCTCGATCTTCGAGCTCATTCACCACTGTATCACTACATTGTTGCAAAAACAACGCATCTGCTTTGTATTACGTACGTCACCGCTCCACGTGGCAGATTGTATAATGCATCAATTATTAACCTACCTTCGTAGCAAGGTGAACATCGACTACGGGAAGGCAAGCTTCTTTTTACCTTGTTCATTCAGTGCTAATGATAACAGGCCATCAATGATACTATAACATCATTGCAGGCCATAGTTTCTTCGTTAATTTACGCATACCCCTTTAATGGTTAAAATTTGCATTCTGTAAAATAAACACTGGGTAGGTAAGGTGAGTACCGTGAGTACGATCGTACGAGTATAAGGTAGTAGCCATAAACTCTTGCTCAGCATAAACTCATTTATTGTAATAATGTGACACCATTTTGTTACGAATCGTACACACTCTAGTGCAGCTGACTGTACCTCTTCTTGTCAATATATTTATTCTCCTAGGCCTCCGAACTGCGAAGTTATTGAACCCCGAAAGGGATGTTAGCCTAAACCTCAGCAATTTCAAATGAAGAAACCCTATTACTTTGGGGGCAACGTTAGAATACTCACAACTTGCTTTTTTCCCGCAAGTACATTATAAATACATTATACATGAGGTCTAATAAAGTTAAGCGCTTACCCGGATCTATCTTTAGGTATTTTGCTTCATAAAGAATTGAACACACCTTAGACAAATATATTATTTGTCTAAGAAACACGCACAAAACTCAAATTTAATATTAAGACGTGTTACCCTGAGGGATATAAGAGGAATGTTCAATCCAAACATTACATGTTCAATGAAGTATTCAGCTAAATACTAGATGGTAGGTAGGCAAAGAGATCAAAATAGAATGTCTGCGTACCTTTACATATTTGCTAACTACATTTATCTCCCTTATTAATACTCTGAAGTCAAACTAAACCTCAGCCATATAGTATAAAAAATGTAGATGAGTATGATATTATGTTTATAATATCATCTACATGTTATACTAAAATAAAAAGTCAGTAAAATCTCAAGTCGCGATTTTTTGACAATTTGCGATGAAAATCTGTCAAAAATTCGTCACTTGAGACGTGCTCTATATTCTCCTCAAACGCATCTCAAAACGTTTGAGTAGTCAGGGGTTATTATACCTGAACTGTAACTTTAAAACTACATACTTCTAATATTTCCAACACAAGGCTAAAAAAGTATACATTTATTTGTAAACATTTCTGAACCCGCTCGCATCTTGATACCGTTGCGAATAATACCTACCTACCTATGTAATCAAACCAGAAAACAAAAATAGCTTTCTTGTAAAAATCAATAAAATGTTGCTTACTTCATTACTGAGAGCGTGAAAACGTAAAGATTTGTAGTAACGCGAGTCAAGAGACCAGCACAGGGTGAAGTTTTATTCATTTTATTCTTTATTGTTCACACAATTGATATATACAAACAGTAAATTACACAGTGGTCATGTACAGAGGCGAGCTTAACCCTAAAAAGAGTTTTCTGCCAGCAAACCTTGAAGATACAGAGAGCTGATTGTAAGTGTAGTAGGGTAGGTGTACAAACAAACAATTTAAAACTTAATCGTAGATGTAGGAAAATACTTAAATAACTACTTTAGAACACCATACTTACATATAAAATATGTATAGGATGTATATTTTTTTTAAATATAAATAATTTTAAGAACACAATTATATATTTTTCTGCTATTTTGCTAACTTGATTAGGCCTATCACCTGTTTCCGGATTGCCGTCGATTTCTGGGACATTCGTATAAGCTATCGAATAAAGATATCATTAAAATTTATAAATTTTTAGTAGGTATGATTTTGATTTAATGTTTTTAAAGTCTTTCTAGGTGTATTATCTAGAAATTACGCGTATTAAGTTCAGTGACCAAACAGGATCTCAAACGAAAAACGTAAACAACTAATTTAAATACCTACCCAAAGTGCGATAAATAGCTGCGGGTTTGCCATCATCTCTCTCTTTTCCCCATCCTTGTATCGATCAACTCTTGATCTTCAAATATTCAATTCTCGAAATAATATTTTCAGGCCACGTTCCCACAACGTGTTTGATACCACGAGTTGAAACACGAGCGCGGGCGAGGCGGGGCGGCACTGTCATCAACATTGTGTTGATCAACAGTTTTTCAGTTCAAACAAGTAACTTGCTAATTTTTAGTTTTTATATTGCTTACCTGCATTAAAGGAAGTAACTTGCTGTTAGTAATATCAGCCACGGTGATAGACTTTTAGAGATTTCAATATTTATGACACAGTCATTTATGGTAGTCCACAGTGGCACTACCATGAACCGATATAGCACTAAAATCATACACGAGAAGAAAGAGGAGATGTTCCACGAAATGGCACCAAAGTTAAGCACCATGCTATTCAATAATAATCAATGAACTGCCTTTGCCTAAGTGTGCAAAGTAAAAAAAAACCGCAACCAATATCGTCGCATTATCTTTATTAGGATGAATCGCTAGTAGCCATTCCCACAATATATTCCTTCTAGGAAAACGTGTCGCGCGCGTCCAATGATTGCGTCCCGACGTCACCGTTGTGGTTTTCGCGTAATTATCTTCAATTAAATTTATGTAATGGTGTTTGTTTCTTCCTTCTCGGCGTCAGTTTATGTTTAGCCACCGACGCGAATGGACAGACTCTGAAACAAATCTCTTGAGTGCTCTTGAACTTGCTATAAAAAGGTGGTTTTTATTGTGAAAGTGGTGTTTGTAAACATTTTGCCGTTCGAATTTGGAATGAGTGAATGCAAGCTGTCAATGTGAGTGTTGCGAATCTACAAGTACCCTCAAAATATATTTTTTGTTATTAACAATGGAAGGTCGGTAATTTACAAATACGTACATTGTGTCCTTAGTTACTTTAGATAAGATTTCTATTGAAATACTGCCTGAATACCCGTATAACTAGCGGCTTTCTATTTAACGAGGTTAGCAATATTTCATTCGCATAGGCATTTTGTCAATGTAAATTGATTCACTGAATTGCTAAATTGTAATTATGTTAATCACTAAAAGCTAATGCTCCATACTCCATTAAGCTAATGTTATCTTCTGCTTCCTATAAAATCTTTAAACCGAGGGTTTCGTAGAACATGACTTGAAAACAACTTCAACGCCCTTCCGTTATTGTGCTAGCAAAATATTGCAATCTGTTTCAGAACTTGGAGACCTATTTTAGGAGTTTGAAAGAAATCTTACAAAATGAATGTTTACAAAGTTACGTACCCTTTTATCAGGATATTTTGCCCCCTTTCCTTTTTGATACCGCTACGACGGTATTACGAATCAAGATATTGGATTCTCTATAAAAGGTGAAGGTACCAAGGTATTCAAGGCACTCAAGACCTGATCGTGTAATACTAATACAAGTGCAAACTATCCTTGCTAATTACAATACTAGATACTCTATCTAGATAGGTGTACGTATAACCTACGTAGCAGGTACCTAAACTACCATTTATCTATCTACACAGTATAATACGACACTGGGCTATCATGTTTGCCGTAGGTCTATACTATCAGCATCAACATTGACTATAATAATAGATAACACAAAATTATAGGTGCATAATATAATAATACACGGATGCAATTGTCATGGAGGTTATTTTACCCACTATTGCTCGTTATTTAAATCTCGTATTTTCGTGATTGTGTAAAAAATACTTTATAATTTCTGTTCTATTCTATTAAACAGCCGTCATAGCTCAGTTCGTAGTAGCCCTGCCTTCTGCGCTGTAGGTGGCGGGTTCGGTCCCTACCGAGAACAAACATTGTTGTGATGAACATAGATGTTTTTCCTATGTATGTATGTATGTATATGCAAAAGTATAAAAGTATTCTATCAGTTATCTGGTTCCCATAGTACAAGCTATGCTTAGTTTAGGGCTAGATGATGTTGTGTAAAAAGGTCCACAAACATTTATTTTTTATTTATTCATCAATTATCATATTAGTTAAATTAATTTATTCGTGAAAGTCGATTCAAGATGATCCCTAGATATTATTGAATGAACTCTTTGACTTTGATCTGTCTGTAATTCTGCTTATCTTGAGGTAAAAAAAAGAAAGAAAGAAATATCTACGCTGCAGCACAGTAAGGCGAAATCTCATTTGTCCTGTATCACGCGCCGTTGTCTCACGTCGTCAACGACGACGCGACGGCGCGGGCAACGGCGGGTTTACGTTTTAACAGGCTTCTGGAAGTTCTCAATTCAATTTTTTTTACCGCCCTTACTGTTTAATTTTTGTAGATGCTCTTTAACTTGCCTACATTGCGTGGAACTGTTCAAAACCCCTACAGAAAATTGCTAAGGAGACAATGATGAATAGAGGAACACGAATGTTAAAAGATAACAGATGCGTAGGCTCTAAAAATTTAAACAAGAAATAGCGTGACTCATATCTTCTTATTATAAAAAATAAATCCGGGAATACCCTGGGTATTTATTACAGATATCTAAAATATAAGAGCCAATGCCAATTTAAACTCTATCATCAAAACTATACTACTATATATATAAAATTTTAGATTAGTTAACATTCAAGAATCCGGTACAGGGACTACGCACAAGGCACGTCAACATATGACATCATTTAATTCAAAAAATAAATGGGATCTCATTGGGTCATACGATTAAATAAATATAGGATTTCATGTAAATATCTAATGTTATGAGGAATTTGCAACGCGTCAATCCCTGAGCGGCCTTCAGATTATAACCATTGCAAAACGGTCTTTAATACAAATGATTATACAAGTTTGCACGGAAATCGCGTACCATGTTTAAGTGAATCACATCTCATTGGTTGTTCAATGTTATGGCTACTATATTAGCGATTTTTATCAAAAGGCTAAACATTTCATTCCTGTCACGAATGTCACGCAAAATTACGCATCCTACTATCCTAAAATACTACATTTATATCTGCTATCTACCTACTTTATAACCTCAGCCTGGCTCCATGTTGCTATACCCTATTCAGGGTCCATGTGATACCTACTCACACATAAGAACAATGTTTGTATCCAAACTAAACCATGTGAAAGCAATAAATGTATGAGTATAGTTTCACAAATACAGACTTCAATGACGAAATCGATTGAGGTCATCTCAATATAATCGGTCAGTTCGATTTGAAGACAAAATAAATAAACACTGTCTGCTGTCTTGAAGGCTACTTCGAGCCATATTTCAAGATGCTGTTTGCTAGATTCTGTTGATACTTTTGTACGCCTTAGGCCCTCTCATAACGAAATATCATCAAATTCAAGTTTCGATCGTGTCTATTTCCAAATGGTATTCTCCGAGACTGACTTTTCATACAGGCCCCATTTTGACATCGAAACTATAGTTTTAATCGTCTCAACTCCAAAGAAATACGTGAATTGGGCCATTGATGTCACTTACTAGTTCTACACGACAAGACTAGACGTCTTTGGATGATAAGCTATTATTAGTGTAGGCAACTACAAGATATTTATGTTATTGTTAGTTAAATTTTACTAAGGGACATTACTGTCTCAAATTAGTATGAAGCTTTGTGTGTACGGCAGGAGTTCAGGCTGGCTACAAATTTTACCAGATCATTATAATGTACCTCGTTAGTGTTTAAACGCTGACACGGGAGTCCTTCATAAGTATTTGGTATAAGTTTTATAAGGGCATTATATTATATAAGTAGGAGTATATAATATCTCCCTATACATTATCTTATAACATGGAACTTGTAGTGACCAACACAATATTATCACAATCGTAATTTTGAATAGTTCAGTTCAGAAACGACATTGGTTTTTCCAGTGCGTTTTCAAGTCTTTATTGAAATCAAGTTAATGATTCAAAACCAGTTCCACTTTTATCTACCGAGACGTGTTGCTTGAAGTGTTCGTTTATTCACCACAAAAACCGTAGCAGTAGCATTTATCATTACTTTTGGCAAACTAATAATACACATCCTCGTTTGTCAATGAACGCTCCATTGAGCTTCTTGATAACTGGAAACCGGTCAGTAAACCTGATCTAATCTGGTAATGATGATATTTTCTGTCCCAAAGGGATGATAGATATTATCCAGAATTCGGCATCAACTGGAACTTAGTTAGCAAAGCGTATAAGGTTTGCCCAATCAATCGATATTGTTAGTAGGTATATAATAATAAGATATGAATATAGGAGACTGCATTAAACTTAACTGTGAGTTGCACTACCTGCCTGTGTGTAAATATTAAATAATAATTAATGTTTCAGGACATTTAACACAACATTATCTAGCCCTAAACGAATAAATTGTTTTGGAAGAATGGTTTTAAAAGCTACTAAGAATAAAACTTCTTATCGCTAGTAACTAATTAAATCAATGGCCGCAATGTTATATAGATGACGTGTAGTACTAACAAAATTAAACATAGACGTAATAACGATTTGCAAATACATATACCGGGTGTAATAACACCACTTCCGAATACTCCAGGAACGTATGATGATTTTGCTGAAATTCCTATTTATCAACCAGCAATGTATTCCGTGCAGCGGTCTATGACCGCGCGTTCGCGACGGCCGCAAGGGCAATGCACCGGTCAGATGTTCGCAATTTCCTTTAGCTTGCTGTTTTGTCACTTTTACGCGTTTTTAAATAAGATAATTACATATTGTTTATTTTATGATATATTGTCGATATTGATGCTGAAAATTTGGAAAAAATTGACAAAGTCAAATTTTGGTAATCAGAATCATGGTCTGAATGCGCAGTTTCAGTTTTCGGAAGCAGTCTTATTACACCCGATATACATGCATAGTGATGGGACGTGATACGTATCGTCTAATTGATTATAAATATTCAACTAAGTATGCTAGTATGTTAATTACTAACCTATTAGACACTGTTCACGTAAAATGCAACTTGACAAGTCATTGCTGCGTCAATTTTATCGAATACCGTAAAATGCGTTGCAAAAGCAAAGCTGATACAAACGATATCGACGAAAAAAGAGTTGGGATGTGAACGGATGTCACATTTCATTAGCAATTCCTTATAAACCCAATCATTGGTACCCAACTAAACCAACGTCAAGTCTTTTAAAATGCTAGTACCTACGTGTACGTACGTAAGGTTGTAAATAAGGCTGCTAGTTGAGTTGCACGCAAACCGCGTCATTTGGTATATAACCTATTTAGCATGTAATTGGTCAAAAGAATTTATAGCAGTGCTCGTAAAATTGAAAAAGAAGTCTTAAAATGTAAGCGCTACGGTCGTTTATGAGTATTATTAGCTGTGGGTTTTCCTCATCAGACCGAAGGTGATCAAGGGTTGTACCTGCGTCATAGAACGCATTGACCAACCCTTCGTTTCTTTGAAACTTAAATTGCCCTTAGTGAATGACTCATGTTTTTCATAATTATAATACTATACAGCTTTATTTTTGTGGGGATTATTAGGTTTTACCCATTATCCTAAAAAATCCACAAGTCTTCTCTCTTTACTTAAGCTTAGTCATCTGATGACTAAGCAGGAACCAGGAACTAGATGGATGCTATATTAGGTTTTTTTCATAAAATTTGTGTTTTTTATAAAAGAGTAGTTGTTAGTTGGGCTTTGATTGAATTGGATAAAAAACCGCTTATTCTTATGCAACATGCAATTATCAAATCACCGTAGTTAATAAGTTTTTGAAGTTACTTGTGGTCTTTTTTCTTAATTACGTTGTACGTAATATCAAAACGAAACTTCACCATCCGCCGCTTCTACCTGCCCGTATATTATTTTTGTAAAACCTAGTTGTTATAAAAATATAATGGAGACACGTCTACAAAAAAATCATAATTTTTACTCATTCTTCGCGTACGAGTATTTCGACCTAACTTACCTACATTCTGATTTGGTTGATACCATTTGCATAAGTCTATTAATACCTGCCCAAATACCTATTATTGTATTTTCCTTATTTTCAACCGGCGCGCGGCCGCCGTATTAGTTATATTAAGAACACGTTTTTGCTACACACTTTTTTTACTTTTAAAATGCAAATAAGAATGTCTATTTTGGTAAGATAACATATGAACACGAACACGTTGTATTTACGTGTGCGTCTACACCCACGCCGCGGCGTGGAGCGTCGTGAGATAATGATTTTGCAAATTGAATCTCCAATAGAACGATTTAAAAATAAATTTGATTGTTGCATAATATTTTATAATATTCCAAAACTTTGGGATATTTGTAAATAGTAATTAAACATTTAATACGAGTACCTGGTCATTTTTATCCGACGTCTTACGCTAAGATATTTGAGATATGTATTCATTTGTCATCAACACTATGTTTCGTGATACGTTTTAATTATACGTTTATTTTATACTACTCATAGTACCTATTTGTAGATATTAGAAACTTCTAAATCCTAAATGTGAAATTTGTTACAATATTTAATGCTCTGGGAAATCAACATGTATACCACCGAAATATAACACCCGCAACATAAGGTAATGACGTCTTTGGCAAGCGCTAAACTCGCGTTTTGCGGACAACGTTGTTAACTTTTCCCACTGTCAAATGCATCCCGATAAATGGACACAACCCAACGGAAGACGAGGTCGACGTTGGCTAAGAAAGCATTGGAGGAACGATCTCAACGCTTTTAAGAGAAACTAAAGCAAAGGACTGAGATAATAGGGCATTTCTTGCAGCAGTCTTTAAAACAAAAATAAACAAATTGAAAAAATAGACGTTCAAGACGAAAATAACAAACTAAATAAACGGTTTATAACTAAAAAAATCAGACGTGTGTGTTGTTTTGTGCGAGTTTATTATAATTAAACGATTAATATTCACTCTTAACAAATAATGAAATAGAGAGGTAAAAAAATTATTGCGGGAATTTTTGTGACGTCTTGTCGCGTTGAGATTCGAGTGAGAGGCGCGGAGGACCAACCGCGCACGTCATTCGGTCAATGCACCTCCCTTATCGATTACCTTCTCTCAATTAATTGGTTTTCGATTGCGACGTAGCTTGCTTGGGCATTCCTAACCTATCGATACAAGAGTGACCTCTGGTGTCATTTACATCTCAGCGCTTCCGTGCTCAAGAGGTCATGTTGACTCTAGGCCTTGGCGCAACCTTAAAACACTGTCACTAGAGTTGGGTACAAATGAGCTCATACCACAAAACCAACAATTGTGCTATATATATGAACTTATTTCGTAATAGATGTTTCGTGTGTCGAATCTAAAATAACACTCATATTAAATACTATTTCAAATTAACCCTCGGCGCATCGTCTTTCGATTGATAAAAGGAAAGGTCAAAAACTGCAGACTTGAACGCACCACTTAATTTTATAACCTTTAAAACTATGATTGGTATATAAATGTCCCGATTGTAACAAAAATATTGATATTATATGCTGCTGTCAGATAAAGTCTATGCTCAAAGCATGTTTCCAAGACCCATTAACACTCATCTCTAAACATGGGCACACCTTGACTGGCATCCGGTAAAAGCGGACTACAATTCTCAAGGGAACGGACCGGATCCGCCGAGAAAACTCATTTAAGAGACTGGTTCACTAGCAATCTAATGAAAGTTCCTCAGGGAAGTGCGAAAAAATAGGTGGTTTTACCAAAATAGGGTGGTGAAGATGTGACAGTTCCGCGTTCTTAAACCCTGTTCACTAATGAAAAAAAGGGACCTATCAAGGGTGTGTTAAAATACTATCCCGTTTCGAATACCCAAAAGCATCGAGTACCTACTCGTACATTCCTACTAGAATTTCGGAATAAAAAGATTGAGTGATTAAAGTTTGATTCGTGAATGAGTATTCTCGTTATAAGGTAGACCTCTTTGGCTGTTTGATGTAAATAACTAGGAGGTATTCAGAATAATATCATTAAAAAAAATCTGTCCACTTTTTAATAACACATTTATTTTACAAACAAAATTATTTATTTTCCTAAAGCTTTTCCATAAGCTTTTTCCCTAGACTGGAAGCGATCATTTGGAAGATCTATGGAAAAACATTTCGTAACATCTTTACTGGCACAAAAGACAACGTTAAAGTTTCCTTGGCAACAGGTGGCGAGGGTGGAGCCGAGCAAACACTTGTGGCACCCCCTCCCCCTGATCCAGTTGCTATTGCTATCGATATGTTCAAGTGGTGCTCGAGGCGCGCGTCGAGAGGCTTAGGTGTGGTGAATGCCGATCGTACGGACGATTCGCTCGTTATTCAATTCTGAATTTTTCATTTGAATATTCGAACGAACGAGGTTCTATTGAAAGCAAGAAAACATTTTTCACGACTGCTGTCCGCATTTGTTTGCGAGTATGGACTAATCGAAATCAGTTGGCATCTAATTAAATTTTTATCATCTATTGTAGGCCTCTTGTAGGTCACCCCTAAATAAGGTTGTTTAATGTGACAGCTGTTTAAGCAACAGTTTAGTCCTGTTTAATCAGTGGTTTATAGGGCTAAGCCAATGCTTATAGCGTTTATAAGTAAGGCCATTAGTACTTACCATATTCTTGCAAAACAAAAAAAAAAACACCTACCCAACTTATCAGTTAAATTTGAGGTTTCATGAATCCTATTACCTAGATACCTACTTAAAACTATGCAACAATACAAATAAATATGTATATTACGGCCCAAGCTTACACCTAAGGATTGAACTAGCACTTACTCATTTCATCTGTGGCACAAGGTGGCCTTGGTCGCGGAAAGCCGAGGGAAAAACTTACTCAAAATACACTATACTATAGTATTGTATTTTGAGTAAGTTTTTACGACTAGTAACTAGTACTAGCACAAAAAGGAAGTAAAGAACACTAGGGTTACTAAATGTTACAACGCTCAAACTCACATTAAAATAGAGCTGATGATTCCTGAAACGGCTGAACAAATTTCTCGAAGCACGGTCAAGAACCTTCTCATAACATAATTAATATGTTTTTTTTTTTAAATTGAAGCAGTGATTATACAAACGTTATTTAAAGGAAAGGGAAAAAATAAAAAAACATGTCCTCTCAATCAAAAGTTATTTATTTCAGGTTAGCAATCGAATTTTCATGTTTCGGTATTCAAGGTTGAATATCAATTTTACTTACTTAAGTGTTTTATTCATTTTAATAAAAAATTGATTGTTCTGCAAAAAACTTTAGGTTGTAGGTAGCTGTAGCTATGTAAGCTTTTATGTTATCGTACCGCCTGTACCTGGATCTTCAAATTACTTGTAACATGTTATTCAATTTTGTTACGACAATAATTTATTTGCTGACTACTTACTACCTGCCATACTACAACCGGCAATATTTTTTGATTCGTGTATGTTTTTTATTGTTGCGTTTACACAGGATTACATAAAAAATAAAATAGAAAAAAATATGTATTTAGTAGTAATAGCTCTTTGTGAAGGGCTCGTTCGGGGAAGTGCTATTACCATGCCTGTTTCTGCTGCCAAGCAGCTTGCCGTTTTCCGGCTTAAAGGTGTTAGTAAGTCCAACAGTAAATAGTATAAAAAATAACTGTTAACGGTTTCAGTCAAATCAAAAGACCATCATCACAACGAGGTGTAGATTTTCTCGATATTTTTGAAATCCCAACCCACATTTTGCAGATGTTGGTATTCCATACATAATAGGTTGCAAGCCCATCGCCGCTAGAATACTAACTGGTTTCTTCACGATGTTTTTCTTCACCGTTTGCGCACAGAGCACTGGCATTGCGCACATACATTTTTCAATAGAAAAATCCATTGGTGCACGACCGGATTCGAACCATCGACCTTAGGATCCGAATAATAATAATGCTGGGCAATCCACACTTGTGAAGGTGTAAAAAAGGCGGGGCCACCCCACTAAACCACTGGTGCTCACCGGTATTAGTTATTACCGGCCTATTACTCGTTCCCGGCTTTGCGGACTCCTGGGACACCCTGTATAGGTCAATCCATCTGATTTCCTTCAAATCTTCCAGCATCGGTCGCATTACAAACGGATTGTGTTTATGCCTCGTTTTACGATCGTGTCCTCGCAGCAACTAGCGATGTGCCTTCAAGGTTGAAGTCGATAGACCTAGTTTATGGTACAACAGCAACCTGAAAAAGTACTACTGGACACAGGATTACTTTTTACGTTTCCCGAAATAACGATTTTGAGACCTTCCTATGGGGACCCGTCACAGTTCTATCTGTGAATGCAGTTTTATAGGCCTTGAGAAACTAAAACATAAACTGCAAAATGTTTTTTTCTACGGCCAAAACTGACTAGGTTATGGGCAAAATACCGAACGAGGCTCACTGACCGCGCGAACAGCCTAGCGAAGAGATATTGTGACGTCATGTCACAATGACCCAGCGCTAGACGCCGAACCCGCGCGGTTTTATTAAAAAAAATTATTTTAAACCAGAACACGACCCGCGCAGATCAAGTGAACTTTAATAAATGAATGGTGGAGAGCGCGAGCGCGGGCGAAAGAGAATCGAGACGTCACGATTCCCTGACATGAGCTATCCGGCCGCCCCGCGGTTGGCTGGTACAAAATGTGTAATATCTTCGCAACCAATGGAACGATTTCAATGATTTAAAAACTATCGTACCTAAACAAGTAAAAGGAACACCATTACATAGATAATATATGCATTTTCCGACTTGGTACGGGAGCTCAATGAGCTCCCGTACCAAGTCGGAAAATGCATCTTTGCAATGTCGTGCATCCGCAAAATCCGTCATGCCAGAAATAACAGGGCTGTTTGGAGCTGGAGGCCATATTCTATGCCATAGTCACCACTCTTGGCGAACGGAGTGGTGACCGCATTGTCGGAGTGCGTTATGCACTCAGGAAATGCTGCTGCCCATGTCCTGAGGGAGAAGATGGATGGCCTCATTCTTTGTCAGCACTACCGGGGGCTATGGTTATTTTTTGAATAAGTCAGCCTCTGATATTCCGCATGGACGGAATGAGTTCGATCGTCCCGTAATATCCTAACTTTTAAAATGGCTTTGTAGTACGTGTTGACTGTTTAGATACTTTCATCTTATAAAAAAACGTGAACGCTTTGGTAATAGTATAAGAGTAGCACAGATGAACGAAGGTACTTGGGGCATCTTTTTTGCATCTAAAGCAAGGCATCTAATAAATAAGAGCAGGGCATATTATAATTTGAATAAAATGGCAACTTTCTAACCACTGCGTGAGTGACCATCAAATCTTGCTTGGCGGAACATAATATTAATAAAATTATTCAACCATAGAATTTTTTTCACCTGGCCTAGCCAAGCCATAGTAGCAAGTCCGGTTGCATCTCGGTCATCATGTGTCAAGCTATTTCCTCCTCTCTTCCTACGTTATAAGCTTCACAAATGAATAAAAATTTGGAGATAAGAATCTTTATGTTATGTGGCATGCGTAAGAGACTGTGACAAGAAAATTAAAAACTCGATTTGAATTGTAAAGTAATCAGTGAAGGACGGCTTGATATGTTTAATATTCATGCCAGCCTACCTACTTTAACAGCTGTTCCGTGGTTATGCAGAAAGGGAAATAGTTTTTGGGTACTTACTTACCCACGGTTTTTGAATAACTTAGGTAGCTTTAGTTTTATATGCCTATGTAACCAAATCGGTAATTGTTTTTAATATAGAGCTTAGAGTCACTATTAGATTGATATAACTATTTAATTCGGTCACCAATCCACATGCCAAGCATAATGACTATGGCACACATCTTTGTTTTCTGATATTGTGAGGCCTTTGTCCAGCCGGTGGACTTATCTAGACTTATGAATTTGCATAATATTTAGCTTTTTTCTTATATTTTTGAGCTTTTTATATCTTGTAAAACGAAGTAGCTTAGTACCTCCTACATACTCAGGTTCAACGTAGTGGTTTATCCGATTCTTTATAAAATGATCGGATTTAGAGTTTTATCAAACTACGTTAGATTAATTTTTGTAGTTCAACGGCAATTATTCATATCGATGATGATGTCCCATCTCTAGTCGCGTCCACTTACTGCACAACGAATATAGGAGGAGGTAGTCGTCTAAGATCGTCGTCGTTCACCCCTCCTGATGTGAATCACAAGACGTCGCGATCTGGGGCGACACTGTCCGATGTAATTTTCCGTATGCGATTGTTGAACTCTAGACCCATCAATATTAATAGCTATAGCTGAAACCCCATCTTTATTATACTCTATCGAAGTTGAATCAATACATTGAAGCAAGACAAAAACTATAAACATAAAATTTTGATTCAAATACCTCTATTACTATCAATTATCAACTTTTTATCTGTAGAGCGCCGCGGCGCCGCTCACGCTCACTATCTATCTATCTATCTATCTAAATCAATGACTATTGCAGTTAAGGTACTTTTACTTACAAAAAGACGTAACAATAACAGTTTAATGCAATGTAGCGTTGGTCGGTATCACATTGAATGTAATTTCCTTTGTTCGATTCGTAGTGAGTGCATTGTATACGTATAGGTTTACATAAGCAATCAGCTGTTTATTATGTATGTCTGGGCATATCTTTGTTTAATGTTTTATCGTTGTATGCATAAAATTTGAATTACTAATAGCTTTTCTATGCCCTCTGTCTTTCAAGTTGATTTACTCTTGATGTAGTCTTACATAAAAAAATATGTCTAAAGATATAAACTAAACACACCTAGTGTGTCAAGATGGAAGCCTCACATTGGAATCTCGTGTTTCGGAGCATGCAATAAAACTGTTGCCTATCAAGGATTACCAGTGTCCGAAGCACACAATTAGTGCTCCTAGAGTTTCGGAGATATTTAGGTGGTTATGTGAGGCTTCCAACTTAACATCAAGTAAGAAGCCTCACCAAGAAGGCTCCACGTATCATAATGTTATACAGGGTGTAACATTTAGATCGGTCAGTATGGGAAAGTCTGAAACTATAAGACATACGAAGATCTGTTCTTAGGAACTATGTCATCGATTTAAAAAAAACTAACTTAACTCGGGAATCGAACCAAACTTTTTTGAAAAATAAAACGCTGTTTTGAATGGATAGTGAGACTGTAAATTTTATAGTTGAATTTTGAATTAATTGAGACTTAATTTTGTAGTTTATTTATAAAATAATAATAAGACTTGTTACATTCTACTAACCAATAATAAGACTAATACAGTCATTTATAACCGTTAAACATGTCATAAAAAACCCAGTTGTCTCAGCTACCGCAGCAGTCTCCGCCACAATCGAACATGCCTAAAGGGCTTCAAACATACTTTAAACCAAAAAGGCTTTATACAGTAATTCGTGTCAAGGTTATAAGCATTGTAAAAAGTTTTCAGCTACCGTAGCACCCATCACCACATTCAGTATGTTTGAATGCTGCTGCTGCTGCTCGCGAGGTCAACTGTTCTCACAGAACCACTAGTATAATAACTTAGGTCAAATTGTTAAATTGTAAGGTGTATAAATAATTATCGATTTTTGATTGGTTCAATTGACAACCCTACCGTGTTTTGTATAGACCACTTCCGCTCAGTTTACTTCATATCAGAATAACCTGTTGACCGAATTTATTCTTTTTCAAACTGTTTTGTGTATGGCCTTATAATGTTATCTAAATGATTTATTATTGGAGACCTTATTTCTTGACACATTAAGAAAATCTTAGCAAATACGAATAGTAATTATGATCCGAGACAAAATATATGATTTAAGCTACCATGTCGATGTTTATAAAATAGGTATAGTACATTCATATTGTCATCAAAGCTGTTTATGTTTGTAGAAAGGCTTGTCATAGAGTTATTAATTATAATAATAGAACAAATGGTGGGAAAACTCTTTAAATTTTTATAGCTGAAGTGTCACAAGAATTTAAGTAAAATAATTTGAAAAAAAACATTATTCATTATATTTATGATGTTTCTTCAATAGAAGAGAGAAGGTAACAACTTTGAAGAAATTAAACCCCGAACACACTTTAGAGTATTTATTCTTTAGATAATATAAGATAACAAAAATTAGCACTGTACGTGTACATTGATGGAGGCAAGACACAGCAGAGAGCCGGGGGAAGGAAGTTCCCTATAATGACGTATACAGACAGCTGTCATTTTACTATGACGTTGACATAGTGTTGTTTACTTTTCTTCAACATCGTCCCTTAAACATAAACCCATTTTTGTGGCACAGTATTCCAGCTGCGAGAATGCAGTAGCCTTGGTTAGTATGTCAGCGACCATTTCTCCTGTTTGTATGTAGTGTACTTCTATAGCCCCTTCAGTTACTTTGCCTCGTACATAGTGGTGCCTGACATCAATATGCTTTGTCCTGTTATGATAACCATCAGTACCTGCAAGTTTTATACAACTCTGATTATCACAGTATATTGACATTTTTACATTTTTTAACAATGGCCAAAACTCTTCATGATATTGTTTGAGCCACATTGCTTCTTGTACACAAGAAGATAGAGACATGTATTCTGCCTCTGTTGTAGATAATGCAACAGTTGGTTGCCGTTTGGAGTTCCAGGATATGGAACCCCCCTGAAAAAGAAAAACATATCCAGTACATGAGCGCCGATCGTCTTCTGAACTTGCCCAATCAGAGTCACAATAGCCATGAGCCATTTCCTCATCAGAATCTTTCTTGTAACACAATCTGTAGTTTTGAGTGCCTTTCAGATATCTCATAACTCGTTTAACAGCACTCCAATGTTGTATCTGAGGCTTGTTATTATATTTACTGAGCATGTTAACAACAAAACTAATATCTGGCCTTGTCCCTTGAGACAAATACAATAAACACCCAATAACTTCTTGATAGGGTACATTTTCTAATATTTGTGACTCTTCAGTGGATTTTAGCTTTTCATTTACATCTATTGGTGTTTTTACTGATTTACATTCCATCATACCAAACTTTGTCAAAACTTCTTGTATGTATTTTTTCTGATCCAAGTAAATAATACCATTTTGTCTGTCTCTTTCCATATGCAAACCAATACAATATTTCAACTCTCCAATAATTTTCATTTCAAAACTATCACATAGTTTTTTCATGATATCTTCTCTTGTGTTTTTACAGTTATTTAAAATAATTAAATCATCTACATAAACTGCTATAAAAAGTATATCTTTACTATCAGTTATTTTGTAATCAATGCAGGGGTCTAGATTTGAACAAGTCAGTCCCAAATCTTTCAATGTAGAATCCAACCTTTTATTCCATTGTCTACTTGCTTGTTTTAGTCCATACAATGATTTTTTCAGTAAACAAACACGGTTGTCAACTTCAAACATGGGTGGTTGGATCATGTATATTTCCTCTTCTATATATCCCTGTAGGAATGCAGATACAGCATCCATTTGATGGATATCTAAATCATACTTAGCTGCCAATGCAAATAAGTATCTAAGTGAGGTTAGCCTCACAACTGGAGAATATACTTCTTGGTATTCTAGACCTTTCTTCTGTGCACAGCCTTTAATTACTAGGCGTGCTTTATATTTAGCAATTTCGCCTTTTTCATTGAGTTTTGTTTTAAAAACCCATTTACATGGTATAGCACGTTTCTTACTTGGTAAATCAGTGAGTTCCCAGGTACTATTTGTCATCAGAGACTTGTACTCATCATCCATGGCTGCTCTCCAGGAACTTGCATCAGGGCTTGACAATGCTTCTTCAACAGTTACTGGATCTGTAATTTGTGTAAAACACATGTAATTCTGAACCTGTTTTTCATTTTTCTGTTTTTGATGGGGTCTCAGGGTAACATTAGGTTCATATACTTCACAGTCTTCAAAATCACTAGTACTTGGGTAATAAGTTTCATCCCCAAGAATGCAACTTTCAAAAGATGTGCTCTGCTGGGACAATGTAACATCATGTTCTGTTTGGAAACTATTTTCTGGACTGACTACCATTTCTGTGCTGCTTGATGTCAATTCAACTGATGTTAACTGAGTCTTATCATTACTTACATAATTTCTTGAAGTTTCTCTCATAAAATTGTAGTTTTCTATGAATATGACATCTCTACTTATTTCTACTTTATTATTCTTTAAATTATATAACCTGTAGCCTTTGGAATGTTCACTATAGCCAACAAATATACATTCATTTGATTTTTTATCCCATTTCAAGCGTTTTTCCTTTGGAATATGTACCATGGCCTTAGAACCAAAGATTTTCATATGAGAAATATTTGGCTTTTTACCAGTCCACATTTCTTCAGGTGTTATTCCTGAAATGACTCTAGATGGAGACCTGTTGATTATGTAGGCTGCTGTGGCCACTGCTTCAGCCCAAAAAACTTTGTGGAGCTCAGCATCAAACAACATGCATCTTGCTCTCTCCACCAATGTCCTGTTCATACGCTCAGCAAGTCCATTCTGCTCGCTTGTATATGGGTTGCTCCGTTGATGTTGGATACCAGCGTCGGCTAGAAATTTTGAAAACTCATTATTGACATATTCTTTGCCATTATCAGTCCTTATTGTCTTAATTTTACAGTCTAACTGATTTTCTACTCTGTTTTTAAAGTTTTCAAATACTGATTTTATATCTGTTTTATTTTTTAAAAAATAAATAAAAACTTTTCTTGAATAATCATCAATCAAGGTAATGAAATACCTAGCCCCTCCTATAGATGGGGTCTCCATTGGTCCACACAGGTCTGAATGTACAATTTCTAACAGTGCACTAGCTCGGGAACCAGAACTGGGGAATGGTAATCTACTCTGTTTTCCCTCAATACAGGGTATGCAAGTTGTAGTACTCTTTGTGTCTACTAACTTTATTCCATCAGCACATGACTCTAGTTTTTTTAAATCTGGATAATTTAAATGACCCATGCGTCTATGCCATACATTTATATTATTTTCACATACTGCTGTGTTGGCTGTCACTTTGTCATTACAAATATTTTTTAACATATATGTATCATTAATCAGATGAGCATTTGCAACACACTGCCCATTTTGGTTAAATATTTGACAGCCTGCATGATGGAAGTTAACTTTGCAGCCGCTTTGTATGATCTTGCTAACAGAAAGCAAATTTGTTGACAAATCAGGGACAAATAAGACATTTCTCACCATGATTGAACTGCTGTTACCATCCTCTCCTGGCACTTTCAGTGTCACATTGCCACAGCTTACCACATCCAATACTTTATTATCAGCTATTCTGATAGTTTTTACAGGTGATGCCTTCTCATCCTCCAGCCAGTCCCGGTGCATGGTTAGATGCATAGACGCGCCAGAGTCCACAAACCAGTTCTTTGAGTCATTCAAGTTAGTTGCTGAAAACGCTGCAATAAAACTGTTATTAGAATTATTCTTAGTACTTTTGTTCTTCTTGAACCAACATGCATTACTCAAGTGCCCATTTTTGTTGCAGTTAAAACACCGTGGGCCCTTTGACTTCTTGTCCTTTATTTCCTGGTTCACATTCTTTTTATGTTTTGTATAAAAAGCCGAAGACTCAGAAACTTTCACTTCCTGTAAAAGTTTTGTCTTAATAAAATCTGAGGAAATTTTCATACCAGAGCTCTCAATACCCATAATCATTGGCTTGTATGTGTCCGGTAGCCCTGCGAGCATCAGTGTACCCAACCATTCCTCATCCACTTGGAATTTTATTCCCCGGAGCTTGTGTGCAGTTACCATTATTTTATTGACATATTCTTCAACGGTTGCACAGTTGTGGAGTGAAGTATTTATCAGATCCTTGAGCAAACCAACTCGTCTCGAAAGACCAGAGTCTTCAAAAGCATTGCGTAAATTTTGCCACACCTCCTTGGCCGTCTTGGCATCCTGTACATGTACATAATTTATGCTGTCGACAAGGAGTATCATTTTAGATTTTGCTTTGAGATCTTTGGCGGCATCTACCGCTTTTCCATCGGTTGATTCAATACAGTCCCACAATTCCTCGTGTTCCAAATATGTCTTTACTGCGAACCTCCACGTGTCATAATTTTCTCTCCCGGTCAATTTTGCTATTTGCAAATTGCTGTTCGCCATACTTTCCAATTAGGTACCTTCTTTGGATATTCCTCGGATTGGAAATGATACGCACAATTATCGGTGTGCGCCGGCGTCGGTTCAACCAATTTATTTTTTGATTGAAAAATTGCAAGCTGGCCCATAACCTGAAGAAATTAAACCCCGAACACACTTTAGAGTATTTATTCTTTAGATAATATAAGATAACAAAAATTAGCACTGTACGTGTACATTGATGGAGGCAAGACACAGCAGAGAGCCGGGGGAAGGAAGTTCCCTATAATGACGTATACAGACAGCTGTCATTTTACTATGACGTTGACATAGTGTTGTTTACTTTTCTTCAACAAACTTGAGTAATAAAACGCCATTCAGTCTTATTCAATCTTATAAAATTATCTATCAACTGTAAATGACACACTTAAAAAGACTATCTTGTTAGCTTTACGGCATTTTTATTGCGTTCTCTATGCGAAGGCCGTTAAATTCATTCAACTGTTTGACTTTATATTACGCCATGTTTAACAATTTAAGGTAGTAAGTTACCTACAGGTACTGCACTATGCTCAAGAGATGTATTTATTGTTCTGAATCTTTTGAGATAAACAGATGTGCCATTTTTAAACCAGACCAAACCTAGTTTGTACTTTTTATGACATCTCAGTTAGGTACTTAGCTGCATGTAAATTAAGGTTCTAATCGTCAATTAAATCTTGGTTTAAAATACGAGTATATGCTACGTCAAGATAACTCAAAATATGATTCTTCTTTTTGGAAGGAACACGTAAAACTATTTTACTTTGTGATATTTGTGATTTTAATCTTTAAATGATAAATATAAAAATAAATAATTTATTTATAACTTGACCACAGGTACGATTCTGAGTCTTTTAATTTTCTTAGCTCGTGTTTTATGAGATTGTTCGTATTCAGTTTGGGTTTTCCTTGTGACCTTTATACAAGGACGGATAGACTGTCACACAAAAAGTCAGCGACAAACGATTTAATGGATTTAAGGTTTCAAGCGCCCATCGCAAAAATATTAAGCTACCTTGCCTAAAAAAAATCGAGAAAATGTTATGATAGTGAAATATTGTCAAAGTCAAAGTCAAAAAGCATTTATTCAGTAAAATCCGCAGGGATCATCTTTAAACGTCTTAAATCTAGGTGAATCTAAGCGCCAGTTCCTCGCGATCTCGCGATTGTAGGTACCTAATCTACTAAAACTAACGTCAAAACGAGTCAACCATCGACAGCGGCCGGCTTTTAACTCGGGCAGTAACGTTTAACCCTATGTCAAAGTCCACAGATAAAGCAATCATCAAAAACGTCGCAACTTAGTAAATTGAACCTAATCAAAACAATAGCGTAATAGCAAACCCAGAAAAGCAACAAAGCGCGTCAGCAGAGCTCGCTATCGGTCACTGGTTGATAAATTAATACAATTTTAATAGTGTACATTGTTATAGTTATGCGCGTGTAACGAGCTACTAATAGCATAATAATTGAGGGTTAATGACGGAGGCCTCCTCGGTCTGTCTGTCCCTGTACTACGTGGACTAAAAGTACACTTTTAAATGGCTATGAAATAGGCGGAATGTATTATTTATATCCGTAGTGTGTTATTTATTTAGCTCAATCTAATTGTATCTGTATATCTGTAAATTACCATCTAGCGCAGAAAAGGGCTAAGCGTCACCAACGTGCCGAAAACCCAGCAACATCCCCAGGGTCCTTCGTTTGTGGAAATTGTGGTCGTGGCTGCCACTCCCGTATAGGTCTTTTTAGCCATGAGCAAAAGTGTTCAGTGCCCTCAAGGTGCTCTGTGACCTAACTAACGCTACCTAAATCATCTGAAATAGATGTTTAAGGCCAATGATGATGGTGATGGATTGTATCTGATTCGATTCAAATTTTGGCGTTGTAAATAGATGGTATTTTTTAAATCATCTCAAAGTTATTGATTTTATATCATCGTTAGTGGCTCGGCTTTGCCTTTACTGGCAGCGTTTTAGCTGCTTAAGCACGAGGTGTCCGGTAGATATGTACTTTACCAATCTGTGACTTTACTAATCAGGTTGATATGAAACGTTTACATTCGCACTACACTATTGTGTATCGCTTTTGTATGTTACAGAGAAAAAGATTTACAAAATGGTTAGAAAACTCTGAAATACAGCGCAGACGATATATTTTCTAATTTAGTAGGTAAGGAGCCTTACATATTTGAGACAATTATACAGCATGTCCTAAAAAAATGTGTCAAGCGGAAGTCCAGAGATGAGCACTCTTGGGGTACCCGAATGACCCCCATATATGTTCCGCGATTTTTCATAGTTTTCGTGTTATGGTTGTTTGTCTGAATATTTGAAAATTTTCTACCTAAAAACCTTAAATTTTACCGGGTTTTTTCGGCTACCCCCAAGGGGTGGTCTATCTCTGGACTTCCACTCGACACTATTTTTGGGATATCCTGTATCATAGAACTGAAAATGCTTAGCCGTATTTTTTTTCCTAAGAAATACAATCTAGAAGTCAAAAAGTCCAAGGTAATCTGGTTACATCTACTGGTTTCAAAACCTCAAAAATACTGTCATAGAGACTGGATTGGATGAAAAAGCTTACATAAAGGCGACCAAGCTTGATAAATACGTAAATGCTAATAGATTCTTGAGATCTGGGTCACGGAGAGAGCAAGGGCCTTGCTCGTCATAGCTAGTTTATTTAAATACACACTTCAACACCAATTACGGTGTTATATTCGTATATCTCGGTAGTCAATCAACACTAAAGATCATCATCATTGAAATCAAGTGAATGTAGCTTTTATTTTACATTACTGTAGTCACCACGCTTGGCAGGCGGATTATAAACATAAAGACTGTATACTTTAAATGGCAGTTGTTCAAAGTCTCAAGGAACGTTTACCTTAAATAAATCTGTCGTCAACAAGCGTGTAAAGATATGTAGGTTAGGTATTTCTATCCTGTGGCTTAATCTATAAATGAAATTAATTTGAAATAATTAATTGATTAATTCGTTATTTTATTAGCTGAATACTACAGAATTTTCCTGTCCAAAATGTCACCGCAAACACAATTATCTATCCGGACGCTTGACCTAAAAACAGTGTTTTGAATCAAACAATAAACTTCTCAAACTTCCTCGATCGATAGGTACTTAATAAACTGGTTTGTTTCTAGACTTTATAAGTAATCTCATTTTCTTTAACTAGTTCACGTTACGACATATCTGTTATCGTATCACTTTGGTTTGTTATGTTTAAGGCGGCACGGTCGGTGTTTATTATTTCTTTGGCCTCAATAATATTTTGGTGAGGACAAACATCCGCTGCAGCATTTATTTGCTTGACCGTACGGTCAGTAACCCATTCCATCCACTCCACTTCTCAATAAATTACTGTGATAAGCTGACTCGCTGCGTATTGGAACCGTTGTTGGCTCGATGAGCATACCAATACGCTAAATTAACATTTAGATAGATATTTCAAAATACAATGAATTTCCATTAGTATATCGTACGTACACCGTCTCTTAGGCTCAGCATTCGAATGAAGAAATAAATTAAAAAAGGATTAATTCAAATTGAAACAATCTACAAAACCGTTACGATTGACATACTTTCATTGTTTATTAAACAAATGTTTAGAATTTTGTTCAATATAATTCATTTCGTGGGTTTCTAAAGTATTTTAAAATTTAAATTGTTCCTATGCCAGCATGCTGGATGCGATCAATTTGTACAATGTATAAGTAGTTTACTACTACATACGTTTGTATTTGGAATCGGTTACACAATCAATTCAACTACATATAATATATTGATAAGATTGAAATTCGAACCGTTGTTCGTGATTTCACCTAAAATGGCTTGAGGTATTGTTTCAAATTTGGTAACAGAACAGAAACTACTAGGTTTAGTGCAAGTACGTTTGCTATTGCTTCGCTCGGACAATTATGATTAAGTTGGACTTATGATGGGCTTATACTCTATGTCTACAGTCGAAAGTATTTAAGTTTTCTATTAAAGCTAGCCCAAATATAATGCTTACATGGACTTTCATCCAAGCTTCTATACGTCACGTCGACCGATAACCGTCATATCGCGGGTCGCGTCTCGACGATGAGTCGTAGGCTAACGAACTCGGCCCTCCACTTTATATCTTGTACCGACACCGACGCGCGTGCACTCAATAAATGATCTGTGATAGGCTGTCAATGCTATCGATCGTCAACTTTCTAGCACCAGGCAGGGTCGTAGAAAAAACTCTGAATCTAAAACTATTCTGCGGCAGTCAGACGTTAGATTTTTAAAAACGTATTGTGTGTATTTGAAAGGGATCTAACTTTAAAAGCTGTAATCTAAACAGCATTTACCTTTATTAACATTTTACCTCATAATATTATTAATCATCACCAGCCTGAAGAAATCCCCTGCTTCTTTATCCTTCTTGATTCTTCATGGGGTACTGATAGTATTGTAAGTCCATTGAGTAAGATAGCGACTTACCCTTCATTTTTGTCATTCAAGAACATTTATTATCCAGCGGCTGTCGGTTTTACCAGCCGATGCAATTGGTAGGTCATATAGCATTTATAGTCCCTAACTTACCGATTCGATGAGCTATGTGGGTGACCTTGATTCTTCTACAGATTTCCTCATTTCTGATTCTATCACGTAGTGAATAGTTCCAGTTGTCCACAGCCTGTTGTTCGATATTGTGTATGATGCTCACTGCTCAATGGTAGTAAAAACTATTTCAGGCGCGAAATATTTGCTCGAGTTTTGAGTTTTCATTGATCCTTACAGAACCGGTTTAAGAAAACCAAGGTTAATTTATATTTAGCAATTTACAAATGAATGGGTTACGTGCCTGAGTTATTTTTAACTTTCGAGTAAAATGAATGTTATCCTTGAAATTAACAGTTTACGAGGTTTTCGTAGTAAAAATGAAATAAAAAGGAAGCACTACTTATGCCTATAGAATACAAATAAGTACATAGGTATTTCTTTGTCAATTCAGTGCAATCTTATAAGTATTTGTGTTGTACCATGGATATTGTAGAAGGCGACAAAGGGAACGCACCAGGTCGAAAGTGGGCAGCAGCACTTCCTGCATACATAACACTGAGCCTTCTAGTTCAGATGACGTATTATACACCGAAATATGTATTACTCACTCTAACATGTTCTTCGGCAGTTAGATATGACTGAGATCCTGAAATCCTCGCAGTGATCCTTCTGATTTTACCTAAGGATTTCACTGAGAAAAGAGCTTTAAGTAGCGTTATATATAGACGGATTTAAATTTTGGGAAAGGTGTCGGTTATTGCATGGTTATAAGGGCTTGCGAGGTCTACTGCTACACAGAAGTACTAGTTTATGCTAGGTTTTTACATCGCCACTGTAGTATAGAATGACAGGTAGGGTCCAATCACGAAACTCGCTTTCTAGACTTGATTCGTCAATTTACTTTGTCCAGTCCAGACAAGTACATGTACATACCTAGTTATATTTAAGTTACATAAATCCAAATGACCTTGTTGTGCCCGTTGCCACGTAACCAAACATAATGTTACGAAATCATATATGAATACAAAATCTGAGTTATATAAATTCACATACCTATTTACCGATATATATGTTGATGCAATGTCAAGGCTTCAAATATCCATGTTGGATGCAATACATAAGGAATATAGTATTGTTTTAAATCATCATCATCATCGTCAAGAGTCTGTAGAAGTAGTTCTGCCGAACTGGGCCTCCCCCATACGTTTCCCGAAAGAACGATTTTGAGCCCTTCCCATCCATCGACTCGACCCGCGATCCTGCAATGTCGTCGTCAGACCATCGGGTAGAAGAGCGTCCTATGCTTCATCTCAGATCGTGAACCTTTATTCTCCAGTGGGTTTACGAGCTATATGATCTGAGAGCTATGTCGGTGACCTTAGTTCTTTTACGGATTCCTTATTTCTGATTCCATCTCGTAGTGAAACTCCGAGCATTGCTCTCTCCATAGCCCGTTGTGAGCCTTTGTGCTTGTGTATGAGACCAATAGTTAGCGACCACGGCTCGTTTCGTCGAATTTTTATTCTACACAATTCAAATGTTTTTTATCCTTGTACCCTACCTATTTGAAATGTCAGATAATTATAAGCACTTTGTAAAACAAACAGCGTTTTCTGTTTTCTAAACCCAGGAGCTTCTATATCATCATCTCATTAATTAAAAGCGCCAGGGACTAAACAGTAAATAAATATTTCCATGCATACACATAACGTTCTCTAGACCTAAACTAAGCAAAGCTTTTACTATGGGAACCAAATAACTGATAGAATGCTTACTAAACACCTTATATCTATTACTAGCTGACCGGTGCCCACTTCGTTGGGCGGTAAACATGTTTACTTACAAATCTTAACTGAAGTAGTACTCGATGTCACCAACAGATGGCGTTAATACGGCATAAAATAGCGGCCGTTCGCAGTTTCGCCAGCGTGGCAGTTTTTATCAGTTCCCGTTATTTTTTCGGGATAAAAGTAGCCTAAGTTACTCCTTGTTACATTAGCTATCTGCCAGTGAAAGTCCCGTCGAAATCGGTCCAGCCGTTCCAGAGATTACACGGAACAAACAGACAGACAGACAGATAAAGATTAAAAAAAATGCTATTTTGGTATATGTATCGTATATACATTCCTATGCATGTAGTAAAAAGCGTTATTTTAATATTACAAACAGACACTTCAATTTTATTTATTTGTATAGATTTTGTCATAAAACTATGTTACATTATGAATTAATGTCCTTTTTATAAAACACCTGCGTAGGGAGCCGACCTCGCGTCGGAGCCGCGTACCTTACTCATAGATCTAAACTACTCCCCTGCACGCGCACTCCCAACTTGGTGACGCTCACTTCGCAACGGGCCGTGCAGCAGAAATCGTAATATTTTAACTTCGCCATAACTTCAAAACCAAACGTCCAATTCTAATTATTCAAAGACCAAATATTATCTACATGAACTGTACTTAGTGATAAAATAATTTATTTCGATAAGGATTAATAGTATGAGTAAAATAAATGCGTTTAAATGTAGTCCAAAAAAAATTAAAGATTTTTAAATAAAAAAATGGTTGTTGTGCCTCACTCGACATAGCTAGGTATAGTGTGTCGCTGACTTTTTTGTAGATTATTATAAGATCTACAATTACTTAGAACATTTTATGGTTCTATCTTTTATAGTTTAGGCAGCGTACGCAAAATAAGTAACTTTTCTGGTTGATTTTTTACACTTTGTGTCTGAAAAACCCAAATATTTTACGGAACGCTATTTTTTTCCAAAATAAAATATAGCCTATGTTACTCAGTGATAATGTAGCTTTCTAATGAAAAAAGAATTATTAAAATCGGTCCAGTACTTTTTGAGTTTATTCATAACATACAAAAATACAAAAATACAAATCTTTCCTCTTTATAATATTAGTGTAGATACACACACGATACACTTATGCAATAATATATATTATCACCCAGACACAAAACCAAAACAAACATAACTGTGTTCGTCATGCTAAGTTTTGTTCTTGGTCCCCACCAAGAAAAAAACTTTGAACAAGAATCGAATCCACACACAACCTACGTCGCAGGAGGCAGAGCTACTACTAATTAAGCTGTGTATGAGGTTTTTGTTAAGCCACTAACTACATCACAATGTAAGTAATTATTAATTACCATATTGAAACCTTATGTGTTTATTTATTCTGTATTACTACTAGTCTACTATACATTCAACACGAATATTTAACTTTAGTTTAGTTCAAGGATATGGCAAGGTCTAAGCTAAGTTTAATTTGTTTCCGTAGAATCTGAGAGGAATTTGAATATAGCATAGCACCCAGAACTTAGTAGATATTATATATTTTTTTTATTTAAAACAGAAATAGCTTCACGACTTTTATCCGTGGGCACGGTAGACATACACTCAGATCTCTTAGTAGATCTTATGTTGCTTAGCGGCCAGATAACGACAGGCCATAGCTCGTAGAACCGGCAACCAGGCTCTTGAATGCGACCACGGAAAACGAAGCGTAGGATCTAGCCGATGGACTAAAGACATTGTTAGGATTGAGGGAAGCCGGTGGATGGAAAGCGCTCAAAATCGTGCTTCCGGTAAACATATGGGGGAGCCTATGTCTAGCAGTGGATTCTACAGGCTGTCGATGATGGTGATGAAATATTTATATGTAGTTAGTAATTCGTACTTACCGAATGTAGTGTTTACGGTTTATTAACAAATCAAATAGAATTTACGGCCGAAATAAATTAATTTTATGTAGTAAGCAGTAATGTTTCTGCTAACGATCGCTAACACTTGTCGTAATAATAACTTTATTAGTGGCGTCTGTCAGTGTGTACACTTCGCTAAAGCTGTTATAGTTTTCGTTATTTCGTTTAGGGTCATGTGACATGACTCGTGTAGCAACTTTCTAAAAATAATTATTTTCTTTTATTTTTTTTCATTTATTCATTTGCATTTTGTTTCTAGTCTTCATTTTTATATTTAGGTTTTTATTTATAATGTATGTAATTACACACACAATACTACATACTACTGTGTAACTAAGTATGATGACAAGTGCCGTTTAGATGAGGTTTCTCTTTTCAATGATACGATTATTAAAGGTGCCTCATGTAAAAATGTCTCGTGTAAACAACTCGGACGTGGGACAGCTTCTGGAGATTCTCGCATGCATATTCTCACCCCAAAAACTGTCCTTATCTAAACAGCGATTTAGTTAAGTTCTGAAAAAAGAAAGTTTCTTAACTTTTTCAAAAGTCCAAACGAAGATTTTCCATCGTGATATCTAGGTATGATGACCAGTACATTTTCCATTGAAGTAAGCAGACATACTGTTTAGATGATTTTGCCCGTGTGTACCAATGATGTTCTAATTCAGTGTTTATGTATCATAGTCGCGTCTCGGTTTATAACCTACGCGTTATGGCACTCGGTCTATAAAACAGAGATTGCGATCTTTAAATGTTGACTCATGACCTTACATTACATTTACATCGCAAGGAATTATGACGGCTTCCGTAGCTTACACAACACACAAACATAGCTGATTACATAATGTCACATTATATACATTTAATTGCCGTTGAAATCTTAGATACTAGAACTTTGACCTTCGGTATGGCGCGTGCCATTGTTATTATTTTCATAGTAATCTGATCAGATAAATTAATGTTAAAGCTGTTTGTGTTACTACGGTAATCTATAGGCTTGTAGTAGTTGTAAAGTATAGACTTTGTAAACGTCATTTGATCGAAATCATTTCAAACATATCACATTTGGTCGAAGTTGCTAACAACTATTTTCTGTTTGTCAGCAGGCATGAAAATGACTATGTCAACGGCACCGACAATGAGCGCGCGCGTCCACAGGAAAGTTATGGCGCGCGCGCCGCATAAGCGAGTGCACCCCGGGAAAATGGCACACGCGGGCAAATTGGCGCATCCGGGCAAATTGGCACATCCGGGCAAACTCGTGCACCCCGGTAAACTGCCTCATCCGGGCAAGTTCGCACACCTGGGCAAGTTCGGTAAACTAGCTCACTACACGCACACAAACTCTTTGCGGCCGCCAGAGCCCTGTGAGAACAGTAATGACAGCGGTCTCGGTCCGGACGCGGCTAACAGGTACTATTTCTTGGGGATCTTTTTAGTGTCATTGTAACATGCACGAACTATATTTTGCTTGGCATTTAGATACAATTATATCGAGACAAATTATATTTAAATTGAGTTGTTGCTCTTGCAATATGAGAACTGGCGTAGGACGAACCCGTGGCTGCAACTTATGCCTGCGGATGTGTAAGTAAACGCATGATTTATGCTTTTGTGATTTGTCTGTGCATAAAAGCTAATAATATCAATACAATGTGTTACTCAGTATGTACCTAACATAATCCTTCAACAGTCGAATTATTACAAAAAAGCTAGCTTAGACCAGAGGATCTCAAAGTTTAGCACACTTTATTTGGAAAGCCTTTTTTTCTGTTAAATTGAGCGGACCTTTTAGAACTTCATAAACAAACACATCTAGCCTAGTTTAATTCAGCGACGAAGTTATAATTTATCTTTAGCAAACATTATATATCAAGATAAATTCACATAGAAAACACAATGTAATTTTGGTGTGCGTCACTTTCGAATACCAGGGCTATAGAAGTGTTGTGACCGAATTTGTGTTTTGTTTATTTATCTTACAAATTATACATTACCTTTTCTTTGATGCTTGAACGTTTTATTTCTTCTTCAAGAAGAAGAAGAAACGTTTTACTAACTTCTTAGTAGTTTTTGTGAATATAACTTATTGGTTTCTTTATTGTTTACATACTGTAGGGACGACATTGTATTAAGTGCAAGCATATAAAAATGTAATGAGAGCGTAACAAGGCGCGGCTCGGCGGTCTAGTCCCGACAGCGTTCGAGTTGTTTCACTTAACATTTATTTGATTTTTCAATACAAGTAATTAAAATTAGCCACATGTTTTTATTGTACTAACTACACCTCACATAGGGACTTAGGACTAGTTCATATCATCTTGGTCATTAAACGCATACAGTTTTTCGTTTCAAGATTTAAAAGACTAGGTATAGTTATGTATCCTTAAGTAACACTCCATGAATAATATTCATCACGATAGCTCGATAAAGAGGAGTACAATGATATACCTACCTTAATTGCTTATTATGAGTAGAATACAATCTAGAATACTTGTTTGATTAAAATTTCATCATAATAAGTGTTGTAAAACGTTATAAAGATTTACTCACATTCTGTCTATTCTACGATATACCATAAAATATGATAATAACAATGGTAACAGGGTTAAAAATGAACGCCATGATAAATAGAGTAGATAAAGACTATAGTTTGATAAAGATAAAAAGGCAACGAATTCAATAAAATAGGGTTGAAAAGATATAAAGGCAAGGAATTAAATAAAATAGGGTTGAAAAGATAAAAAGGCAAGGAATTAAATAAAATAGGTGTGATGATATTATAACCTCGAGAAAGAGGACGCGTCTGCAAGTATCGGGTATGCCAGAAACAAAACATGTTAAATGTATTTTGTATGGCAATGCATTTATTCTCATTCATACACGTTAAACAGACCACTTTGTCTTAGATAAATAAACCAGTCTGTATACTCAGAGCACTTTATAGTAGTTTATAGATATCTCACTCGATCGTCGAAGTGTTAGCCTTGAGCGGCCATGCTGATAGCGCAGTCAGCACTAGCAAATGAGCTAGCACACGCGCCTTATCTGTCGATCTGGTACGCAGTGTACGCATATAATCTACAGATATGAATGATGAGCCGATATGAGCCATTGACACAAATTTACGGTTTTACGTTGTAAAGTATGTAAAAACAGCCCACTCACTCACTGACTCATCACGATTCCTCCAAAACTTCAAGGTTTAGAACCCTGAAATTTGGCACAAATCTGTTTGAAAGGTGTCTCGCTAAGAAACGGTTTGAAAATTCGCACTCCAAGGGGTTGAAAAGGAATAAAAATATATGTATGCAAATAGTTATTGGTCGTATTGAAATCAAATTTAGGATAAATGTTATTTATAGCATGTCAACAAAAACTGCATTATTTGTTTAAACAAACTGCTTTATATAATAAAAAATGAAACCTTATGAAAGGATAAGGAAAATGGAGACTGTAATTAATAAGTTTCGGGTGCCGCGGTCTGTATCTATCAATATTCACGTGAGTTTAATTAATCAAAATCCCACTTGCGCATAGACGTATACACTTGCGTCAGTAACCCGACGGGCAAAAAATAGTTGCTAAAAAATGAGTAATCACATCACAACATGCCCGAGTATGCCTTGATCGTACATCCGGATTCATGTATTTTCGGACATCTTGCTGTTTAAATATTTCTCTACGACACGCCAGTCGCTGAATAGAGTTATTTATAAACAAAGGTCAGTTATTACCATTCGTGAAAACATTAACTTTGGTTCAGTCTTGCTCGGGGTGACGAATTGTCTAAATTAAAGTGTCAATGCAAATACATTCTTCTATTTCATGTTATTTAGTAACCACAGAGCACACTTTACGTTATTTGCGAAAACAGGTACAATTACGAAAACATTGCGTAACTGTTTATTAATAAATGCCGGTTTTTTTGGTAAGTATTGGGATTAATTATGCGAAATCATCTTAAACCTAAAGCTCAAGCTCATCATGAGTCTTCTATAGCAGCCCATTACAATGTATTGAAAGTAATCTATTGCATCACTGTATAGAACCACCCTGTTCAATGCAGTGATGGCGCAGTTACTGTGTCAGTACTTGTAGAGGTCAGTTCAGTAAAATGTAACGCCTAGGTACCTGGTTCAAGGTTAAACATTACTACGTAGTTTAACTTGCACCAAGTTTATCTACATTGAAAGTTCCTTTTCACCTAAAATTGAACCAAGCATCTTATCCAAATAATATTTGGAATTAAAAATATTGATTTGAATTAAAATATGAAAGTCATAGTCTATTATTTTCTTTAACACTACTAGTAAAAACAAATAGGTATATCATTAGTAATTTTCAAACAACTACTTACTACATATAAATACATGTATTCTACACAAAACTACATTATAATTAATTGTATCCTGATTGCTACGAATAACCATGAAATTTCATAGCGATGAGAACAGGCTTGCCAGATAATACACTTTCAATGTTCAAGCTCTACCTACTTGTAGTTCTTTGTACGCATGCGTCGTCGGCGTCGTCTCGCGGCACAGTGCCATGTGCTAATTTGTATTTGTGTCACATTCAGAGCATTTTCTTCCGACTATGCTGCTATGTTTAAAGCATAACCTTACCAACTACATAATCATTATATTCACGATAAGGCTTCAGGCACGATAATTTAACGTTATTTTTCGTTCGACTAGGAATCATTTTGCGAATTTCAGCAGGTACTCGTTTTTTATCTTCTTTTCAAGTTTGTATTTCAGTTTAGGTATTTTTTAGATCTGTTTGGCATTTTCAAAATGTCTAATGTAGAGACCGGCCTGTGTACAGATTGTCTGAAACATTGGAGGCCGACTGGGAGCACCCTGAAATCAAAAGGCAGCGGCTTGAGAGTGAGATGGCGGTAAAGTTAGAGTGTGACGACGCCAATGATGCGTACGCTTTCACGCAACCAGCCGTCTCTGCTACCGCACCTACACCTGGTCCGTCGCTTGCGCAGCCTGACGCGCAGTTGACGACACTTGCAACCCCGCCGGTATTACCTGTCCCCGTGTACGTTGAACTTTATTACTCTTAAACACCCATGAACTCCATTACCTTTCTGCTTCACTTTCTAAAAGTCACGTTGATGGTGACTCAAATGAATGGTGCAAAAATAACATGAGCCCAGTCGCAAAAATTTAAACAAAATGTTTATTGTGATTACGTAACTCGTTCTGCAATATCTGAATGGTTGTTTCGTATAGCAGTCATGATTTGCCGCATCATGATCATTAAGGTGCTGGAATCGCATGTTCACTGCACGTAATTGTGTATCTACACCGCATTACTATTAAGTACATCGTTCTCATGATTTATTATAATTCTCTGCGTCAATTAAAATATAATTAAATTGGCCACATTTCACAATTTGTACTTTTTCAAACAAACAGAGTCATCATTGTGGTAAATAGATCAAAAAGCGATATTTTAATTTGTTTTATGCTTTTAAGACGCTAAATCTATATCATCCGAGCCTGCAGGGTAATTGAATAATTAATCAGCTCAATACCACAAGGAGAGAAGTGAGGCCTTAACTATAAGTATCCTAACTATTGACAAAATCTCACGTGTTTATTACACTTGATTTGCAGAGCCAGAGCGGGGTGCAGTGTACCTAGTTCAAACGTCAACGAAACGACGGGAAAGAGATTCCAAGACCCGTACAGATCATGTGGGAAGTTCGGAAGTGGAGGCAAGCTGGCCAACAAATACACAAGTGCAGGGAAGCTTGGCACCGGAGGAAAACTGGGAGGGAAGCTAGCTGGAAAATATGGCGGCAAGCTGGCACAAGCTATGGTCAGACGAAGACAGCTCATGTCGTCATCCGGCCCACCAGGACTAGCAACGCCCTTCTCCTACAGATCAAAAGATGGAACTGTGGAGTTACAAATACTTTGCCAACCAGAAACCCAACACAGAGCGAGGTTTGTCGAATTCCATTCTTTGATGGTTTTGCTTAGTTTTATCATGATTTGGTCCTAAAAGAGTCCTTAATTCCAGATATCAGACTGAAGGTAGCCGCGGCGCTGTCAAAGACAACTCTGGAAATGGATTCCCAATAGTAAAATTAGTTGGTTATGATAAACCAGCAGTATTACAGGTACCATTACTTTTCAAAATAACATCGCAAGATTTTTAAGTAAAATACGATCTCACTAGGTTATCAAATCATTTACAAATTGTTCTAATTTTTTTATCATTAATTTTATCGTAATCCTCCAGTTATTAATAGATGTAAAAATTTAGGTATACATTGGCACGGATACAGGGCGCGTAGCACCACATATGTTTTACCAGGCGTGCCGTGTAGCTGGGAAGAATTCAACACCTTGTAAGGAACGGAAGGATGACGGCACGGTCGTCATCGAGATTGATCTCGAGCCCAGCAAAAACTGGCAGGTTACCTGCGACTGTGTTGGGATACTCAAGGTTTGTATTTCGCAAACTCTTAGTTACGTAAAACAAAGTTGCTATAAGTATGAAGTAGCCCAACTATTACCTGTAGCTAAGCTACCTGACATAGCATATCCCCAATACTCTTTCGACTAGGGAATGGTTTCCCCTGCGTCGCTTTGCCACTACGTCGCTTCTTGGTTCGCTCACCTCGAGGTGTGTTCAACCGTCCTCTTTTTTTTCTTGTGATGACCTGTAGTAATTTCTAGGAGCGTAACGTTGATGTGGAGCATCGCTTCGGCGAAACACTCGGCGGTAGCTCGAGCGGCCTTCACGTGTCGCGCGGTAAGAAGAAGTCTACACGCTGTCGCATGGTCTTTCGGGCAGATATCGTGAATGCAGCCGGCGATCTGGAGGTTTTACAAGTCTGCTCGACGCAGATCATCTGCAGTGAGTTGTTTAAATAGCTTGAATTTATGCTTAAGTTGGTTATGTCCATATATTTCTGTTGATTACATTGAGCAGGCGTTCTCTGGTATCTTGAAATAGAAATGTGTATTCAACCTTCCTGAGCCGTTCCCTAAGCTAAATGGATATGTGGTACACATATCTTCTGAAATTGAAAATAAAATATGAAAGAGTTAGCCTAAAAGCTTTAATTTTAGCTCAACCCCCTGGAGTTCCCGAAGTCTGCCGAAAGTCCTTGGTTTCCTGTCCGGCCACGGGAGGGCTGGAGCTGTACCTGCTTGGCAAGAATTTTCTTAAGGAAACCAGAGTGGTTTTCTGCCAGCGACAGGACGGTCGCACCACCTGGGAGGAAGAGGTCGTCCCTGATAAAGAGTTCTTGCAACAGGTATGGTGATGATCCTGCACTAACTTAACAATCACTTCACAAACTCATAATGAAACGACTGACGATAAACTATAACTGCCTTGACATTATAATTATTTCATTAATAACAAGGTTTCTTCACAGCTTTCTAGATCATTGTTGTATAATCAAGGAGAACCGCTGTCATTTTTATACGTAAACTTCCGGGTACTTCATAACTTTGCCTATATAACGCCTAAAAACTGGCCTCCAGTGGTTCTCAAACCGTTGAACGCTCCCTGAAGATGGCCCACCAACGTTGGATCTATACGAGCTCCAAAAGGTCACAGTTGGCTTTTAGAATGAAATAGCGCAGTTCTCACACAATGTTCACCCGCAGACTCACCTAGTGTGTTGCGTGCCGGCTTACTGCCGCGCTGACGTCACAGAGCCGGTGTGCGTGCAAGTGTTCGTCCGTTCGGCTGGCAAGGCCTCAGAGCCTCACGCCTTCTACTACACTCCCGCCAGCCTGGAGACAGGCCCGCTGCATGCCACAAGGCACCATGCGCAAGGTAATAAACTCTATCTAAGATAACTGCCTTGTACCGCTATATTAGGTAGCTATTCGTGGGGATGCTGTTTTGTTAATACTTTGTTATTGCCACAGAATGACGAACGTCTTTAAGTTAAAAGTATTGAAACTTTTTGTGATGCTATTTTGTTCAGAAATCCTGAAACGAAACTGTTGTTACTGTGGAGTAGTAGTGGCAATAAAAAAATATTCGCCTATCATTTTTGATTACCCTACTTCATATTCCAGTTGCTTGTAAGCATGACACATACTAACATTTTTGTGTCGCTTTTCCATAAAACAGTGGAATTTAATACACAATTGCTGTTGATATGGTTTGTTTCACATAGTCCATAATGGTTATAGCTACTTATTTTCATTCAATTCATTTAACCTATAGGTTTATAATATTACTGACCCATATTCAATCCACAAATTATGTTTGATCGCACAACGTGCTTGATAAACTGTTTATATAACTATGTCAATTGTTTATTTATAAAAATAAATATTTATTTTAATAATCTAACAATTAACATTGCTTTCAATTTATTGAGCCCAGAAAAATAAAAATTGAGTCAATAAAAATTACTTATTGACTCAAACTACTTAAACAAAATTACGTATTTTGTTCAAACTAGATCTGTTTACGTGCGTTTTTAATTTTCTGGTTACTACAAATTATCATTGTCCGTGATTATGCTTGTATGTGAATTTATCTACTGTCTCATGAAAATATGAATAATAAGTCAATATGTTGCTTTATTTACCTGTACAATGCTTTTTATCACTAACATATGCACCCTTACTTACAAATTAATGTCAGCGCGGTTACTCAATACGACCGGTATTGGGTACGAGACTATTAACATCAAACGAACCTCGGCATTTCAACACCTTTACGGTTTATGAATTTATGGAAGCTTGAGTAAAACAATAGAATTTCTAAATAATTAATTTCAAAAGAAGTAATTAGTAAGTAAAGGTGTGATCGCATGAATCTGACTTATATAACGCTGTGTTATGTATTAGATGTAAGATTTTGAAAAGCAATTGTTTGTTTTTGGAAGAAATGACTGATACGTAAAGTTCGTATTCTTTCTTTTTTTCTCCTCTGTTCAAGCTAGGTCTGTGTAGGTAGCGACTCGGCCGACGTCTGCTGCCATCTGCTGACCTTCGCCAGCACGGTACTGACGCACACAGACACATATCACGCACATCCATACACTTCTTACACACTCTCACATGCACTCACCAAGATTTAGGTCGAAATTTAGCTTTGATTTAGTAAGTAAATATCATCGCAGATTAAATTTTGATCTTATCTTTGTATAAAGAAAAATAAAAGTAATTGGTAATTTATATTTGAAATTGTATAATATTGCATTTTACCTTTTTCTTAACTAATGGTTATAATTCTGCTAATTTTGAATGTAAACTTCAACAGAATAGCTAAATATACACTCACTCTTACACAACAAAAAAAATATACACTTATCCTCTTTTATACATTACAGATGAACACTACAAATATATGTTTAAATAATGATTTTTTCAGAAATTGGTGTATTCAACTCTATTTTACATAACACAGAACTGACTTCTCAACTACACTTACACTAATGTTTTAGGTACAGACTACACAGACCCTCTCCCTACATAACTTAGACAGTTATTTCCGTGCCTTGTACAGCCCTTTGATATATTATTTGCCCATAGATTTTAAGTATTATCTCCACTTTAGCTGCCCAATCTTGGAAGAATTCTTCATAAACAAAAAATTACTAATATTGTCATATTTACTTAATTTTTTATGATATTTGTTATTAATGTTTATTAAATGGTTTTCGCTCTTTGATTTATTAGACTTAAGGTTGAAGGTTAAACTTTAAAACTAAATTTTGAAAAAGGGGTACTAAAAACTGTTGGGAAACTGTGGTTAATAAAAACCACCTATAAAGCTAATACTTAAAATCTACAATAAGAATGTATTGGATCTAGAAAAGGCAATTTCAAAATGCCAGTACTGTAAAAAAACACTTTTAATCTAAAATAAATACTAACTTAATATTTATAAACGAGTACAAGATACTCATGTAGTACAAAATCCAATGATATACCGAAATTAGACAAATTCTAATTTATTGTACTCTGCTTCTCTATAAAGTAAACTTGTTTACGATATGAAAATCGCTAAGAATATTGTTTATATTTACTACTGGTTCATACACAATCAGTTTCAAGTTATATCAAAGCTACTATAACTTGGTCTAGTCTATTAACTTGACAAGGTGTCCCAAAAAGAACCTCGAATAAACAATTGTTTTGATCATAAGATATAGAAAAGCTGACTTAACTGATCTTCCCTAATTCTATGTAATAACGGCCAAAATGTTGCAAAGTCGAGTAATCATACATAAAACTATCTACCGGCTTGATCATAACGGCAAAATATCCTATAACGGGCATAAAAGAATAGCCACCGACTTTCTTCTCGATGATGATAATGGCCAAAACATTCAAAATCCGGCAGGTAAAGTGGGTATATGTTAGCGGGGCAGGCACGTAGGTAGTCAGGTGCGCTTGGACACCTCGCCCGCGCTGATCGTTAGCTCTGTGCAGGAATGGACGAGAGTCAGGCGAGGCCTGTGCTCCTGTGGGGCGGCATGATGCCCCCGCCGGCGCTGCCGCCACGACGACCCTCGCTTATAGTGCCCGACCACGAGGCGCTGGGACTGAAGAGCGAAGTGAGTACCACTTGTCCTTATGTATTTTTATCTGAGGAAAACTATTCGTTATTGTAAACTATTGATTGTATAACAGCCTCACAGCCGTCACAGCTCAGTTCGTAGTAGCCCTGCCTTCTGCACTGTAGGTGGTGGGTTCAATTCCCACCGAGAGCAAACATTTGAATGATAAATATAGATGTTTATATTGTCTGGATGTGTTATATTGTATTCTAAGTATGTATTTACATAAAAAGTAATGCTTAGCTTGGGGCTAGATGATGTGTGTGAAAATATTTACAAATATTTATGTATTTATTTATAAGATGGTGGGTGAGTATATAATTGTTATTGTACATATACATACATATATAATAATATAGTCTAGCGTGGTATAGGAATGTGGAGGGATGGTAGCCATGTTACTACAAGAGTGATAAATATACGAATGTGGATGGACATTTGGGTAAAGGTAGATCAAAGAAAAATATGGATGAACTGTGTGAAAGATGACATGGATAAGATAAGTCAGTATGGAGTGGAAGAAAATATTATTTTGTGCAGAACCCACTTAAAATGAAATATTGGCATGGAGGTGATGAGTACAAACATTCTGAACGGTGACAGTTGTTTTATGCTTTGACTTCAACCATTGTTCTTATATCAGGTGGATGAATCCAGTCAGCACTCGTTAGTGGATCACAGCGAATGCAGCCGCGACGGACCAACATCGCCCGGACATATGATGCCGGACGAACTAAAGGTCGTCGACCTCAGACTCAAGTCTGAGTCGCTATCCAGAGACTCATCCAGTCAGGTAAATACAATTTCGACCTAGGTATATACTCAGCAAAACTCTGAAAAAATCTTACCCCCACTGAAAAAAAAACCTACATAATTCAATTTACTCACAATTCAAAACTGAATACACTATTTATAGTAAATGAGTGATTTGTGATTTTTTTATTAACATAAACAAAAATTTCAATGCAATACAATACACTGCTGGGCTTGTAGTGTACTTATAGAGGCTCAATTTCTACTGTCTTGGAATTCGTTGGAGATTACCTATGTCTAATAGTGGACTTCTCCAGGTTGATGATAAGGTATAAATACCATTTTACTGTCAGCCCTATGCTGCTAATCAAGGAGCAGTGAGAGGTATGCTTGGTTTGCGGGCACGGGTGTTTTAGACCTAGAAATGAACGTTAGCATCATAGCTTGTAAGCTCAAAATTGAATGGTGAACTTGAAAGAGTGTCCTATCGGTTCCTTCTTTAATCTGTGACCTAGATTTGTAGATAATAAAAAAAACATTAACTTATGGATTAAATGTTTTATTCTACTAATATTATAGATGCGAAAATTGATATGTTTAGATAGAAATTCGGATCACGTCTTAATTACTGGACCGATTTGGATAAAACTTGGAATAATGATACCTGGAATAGCTAAAGGCTACTTTGTATCCAGATGGTACGTGAGCGAAGCTGCCCGTGTTTTAAATAGTTCATCCTATGCTGGTCCATCCGTACCTACAATTACATTGATATTGTTGACACTGAAAACTGGCTCTCATAGACAGCTCCGAATACATCAAGTATCGAGATAGTATCGAGATGTCTAGCGTGCCGAGAGATTACAGTCGCGAACCTATGAATTTTGTTTTAATTAGGGTTCGCGATGAAAGAAATCGTGCATGTTGAAACGCAGCCTTACACAAATGATTGTAACGTTCCAGGTGAGCTTCGTAAGCGGCTACGAGGGCATGAAGCTATCCCCGGCCACGCCCTCCCCGAGCGAGCCCCCGTCGCCCCTCGCCTCCTTCACGCAGCAGCTGCAGACGCTGCAGACGCAGGCGCAGACGGACAAGATGGTGGAGTCCGTCACCGCCGCCATCTTCAACACCGACGCCAACGCCGGACCCGTGTACCCCATCATGGAGCCCGTGCGACAGCTGATCGCCTCTAAGGCGAACATGGACCCCGCGGAGATGAAGGCGCTGAATCCCGAGCTCATGATGACCGACGCGATGCCCCCCGCCGCCGACCGGAGACACATCGGCTTCGGCCAGCCGGGGCAGGACGCCTTCAACCCATTCGGAGCCATCACGAAGCTGGAGATGGAGCAGACGCAGCTGCAGCGCAGACTGGCGCGGCAGAGCGCGCACATGGAGGCGCTCGTGGAGGACGCCATGAAGGCGACGGCCGCCATGCTGCCCTCGGACGCGGCCCGGCTCGACGAGCTCGTCAACTCGCGCGTCGACGACCATCTCTCCGGCGCCGCCTCCTCCTCCGCCTCGTCTCCCTCTCCCGCCTCCCACGCGACCGACGTGCTGCTCTCTCCTAACGCAGCCGTCGCCGGCCGCAACTCCGCCCCGGAGCTGCTGCCTCCCATGCCGGCGTCCGCCATCTCCCCGGACGTGATCCTGGACCCGCAGGTCTCCCCGAGCATGCTCTGCGACTCGGGCCCTCGCATCCTGCCGCCGGGCCAATGCCAGCAGCAGGACAACCTGATGATGATGACCGACTGCCAGCTGCCGTCGGTGAAGACCCCGCCGGCCGCCGTCAAGTCGATGATTCTGAACGCCGCCGCGGAGATTCTCACGTCGGATAAGACGATGAACGCGTTGGTCACCTCCGCGATAAACACTGCGAATATTCTGACGACGGAGAGCGCGAGTCAAGGCGGGATGGGCAGCATGAGCAGCATGGGCAGCATGGGCAGCATGGGCAGCATGGGCGTCGGGATGAGCAACGAGCAGTCGACGCCGCCGGTGGAGCCTCAGGGGGAGACTCCGCTGGTGGCGATGTCGCAAGCCGTGTCGCAGGCTGTGACGCAGGCGGTATCGCAGGCGGTGTCGCAAGCGGTCTCGCAAGCCGTCTCGCAGGAGATGACGGCCCCCGTGCATGGACTCACGGACATGAGCGACCAGGATCTCCTCTCCTACATAAACCCGAGCACGTTCGATCAGGGTATGTACATGGAGTATTACACCGAGCAGTTCGTTCATTAATTATTCTTATAATAACTGCCGATTTGTGTCGCAAATTGTCGCATATATAATAACTGCCGATTTGTGTCGGACTGGTGGACGGGTCGCAAACTAACGTGGTCTAATGGTTGTTTGTTTCTTGCAGTGTAATGTCGCGGGTTCCTAGCGTCGCGCTCGGACTACAATATGAACGTATTTCGGTAACGTGTCGAGGGCTCAAATACACGCAGTTTTTATGTGAATTTTTAATGGATATGTTCTTATTTATAAGTAGAAGTGAAGTTCTATTTAAAACTATATAATCTCCAAAGAAGTGACGGTACGATGTGTTTAAGAAGTTATGATTCTCAAGTACCTCATTTAAGTTGACTGCGTCGGAAAACGGGACGTCAATTTCTTCGTCGTTGAAGTCAGTATTACAGGGCAAATCAGGACCTTTATATTATGTGCAGTTAAAATCATCACAAAGCCTGTAAGACTTTAAATTGTGTGAAAAACTAGTGTTAAAACTTTCTACGAAGTAAAAAGTGCTAATTGAAATCCACTTATGTGAGTGGTTATCTAACAATGTCAATTGACTCAATTAGTACATGAACAATAGTGTATATGTTTGAGTTTAAAGATCTGTACATAATATAAAATGCATGTGTGGATATGGATACAGAAATTTACAAAATCTGTATTATTGAATGTGTTGCATCGAATTTGTAAATAGATATAGCTCCGTAGGTATTTATGTTTATTATGAGCTCGACCCGTTTGGGTGACAAGTTGTAGTAAAAGACAAACTATGTATATTCAGGAAGTGTTTTTAGAGATGTATTTTTTATTTTAGAGTAAATGTCTAAATATTTGATGTACCTAGTTAAATTATATTTATTACAGCAATTAGATGTTAATGTTTGGTATGGTATGAAGAAATAAGTGCAAGATGAATAAAATAGTCTCAAAACTTGCTAAAAGCTTCAGCAGGGTTTTTAAAATGTATAAAATGCGGGTTCGATTCCCGCCTTGGAATAAATATTTTTACGATCTGCAAATATTTATTCTGGGTGTTCTGGGTATTTTCTATATATAATAAAAAATATTTGTGTATGGAATATATTGTATTAAGTATATCAATCATCTAGTACCCATAACACAAGCTCTGCTTAGCTTGGGGCTAGATAATGCTGTATGGACTGTCCAGCATTATTCATATAAATATATATTCGCAAAGTTTTCCATCAAGATAAATAGATAAAATAGAATTTTATTTTATATTTTATTTTGAATAAAATAAATGTCCTATGGTAAGCAACTAAGCTGTGAGATTTGGTGGTGGGCAAGTCTTCTCCATCTAAAATCCTGTCCCAGCGTCCCGTAAATAGGAGCATAAGTGAAAATTTGCCCCTGGTACTGTATAAGTCATCTATAGTAGATGCATAGGTCTGTTTTATTTACTATGTTAAGTTCTAAAATCGAGGGACAAATCCATATACCTACATTACCTAATAAAATATTTGTAAATTATTGTGATAGCTAACTGAAAAAGAATATTATTAATCAACATACTAGTTAATTTTATACTTTTTAAGGAAAACTGTACTGATGTGATGCTAAAGCAAAGAAAATATTAACTATGTTATAAATAATTATTATCATTAATGTTTATTGTTTTTATAGATAGATTGAATGCTATATATAATTAATGTGCCATTTAAAAAAATGTACCTAATGTAAGTGTAGTTTAGTGATGCATATCGTTTCAAATTTAATGATTGATTTGACCGACACTATGCCTTTTAAACTCTTACCTCCATTTTACATTAGGTACTTACCGTTGTTTTATGTCAAAATATATAAAGCTCGTTTAAAACAACACTAGTTATGTAAATATACATTTAAAAACGTCGTTTAAAACAACATTAGTTATATCAATATACATTTAAAAAGCTCGTTTAAAACAACACTAGTTATGTCAATATACATTTAAAAAGCTCGTTTAAAACAACACTAGTTATGTCAATATACATTTAAAAAGCTCGTTTAAAACAACACTAGTTATGTCAATATACATTTAAAAAGTTTGTTTAAAACAAAACTAGTTATGTCAATATACATTTAAAAAGCTTGTTTAAAAACAATGGAGAATCAACTAACTTTTTGATGTTTCTCAATCGAGGCTTGTTTGATAGACTTTTAAGCATTGGCAAAATGTTTTAGGATCACTTTTTGATACAGTATTGAATCAGGGACCATGAATATACAAAAATATTATCAATCTCTATCAATTATTATTGGTAGGTAACTGACCACATCTTTGCATTTTTGCTATATTTTTATAAAAAATATATTATAGTAACACATAAGTACACAAGTATTTTATATAGTAATATAAAAGTATATAGTTGGGCTAATATCTACAGAATCTCTATAGAGTTTTCAAATTTTCGTTTAGCGTATATTATATCGTGGGTTAGAATGTACCTTTTGCTAAATGTACCATAGTTTGTGAGGCCAAATCACTATGTCCATTAAATATGTATTACTGAATGTACCTACATCACATTTGTGTAATTGTTTTTATATTATTTAATTTCGTCTTCCATTTAAGCATGAAGGGAGGCATCCAATAATTACGTGAAGCTATTTTGACAATTTTTCCACCCTTGGTGAAATATTGCACGATTTCCTCCCCTTTTTTATTTATGCGCGATATATGACTAGCTGACCCGTGCCCACTTCGTTGGGCCGTAAACATTTTTAATTTTATTTATTCGGGTTGATATATCGGTATATGACGGTTACAAAAAACGTGGCTGTTTTTTGGTAAAATAATTTTCAAAATCGGTTCCGAAGATCCAGAGATTACCCCCATACAACGTCACAAACCTTACCTCTGATATTAGTATAAATTATATAAGCCATAACTTAGTGAAGAAATTATTTTTTAATTTAAAAACAACTAATAATTTATCCAGTTTTCTCGCAATTTTAAACTGTTTCTTGTGAAAAAACTGCGTGTTATTTGCAAAGACCCTTCTTGTGAGAAGGGTCTTTCTCACCTACGTGAGATAGGAAAAGGCCGGATCGACCCTCTTCCCTAAAAGCCTCACGTAATTAATAGACGCCCCCAATGATTGATGTTAAAATATGAAGTTGCCCATTTCATACTTTTATACCAAAACGCAAAAACGGCAACTTCCTACTTCAAAACTTATTAACATGATATTTTTTTATTGTTGGGGAAAAAGTTAGTGAAATTCATTGGCGTGGAGTTATTGTCCGTCCTGAAAGATTACATGAAAAAAATACAAATTTGGTTAAGTTGGCGCAACTGTGGAAATGTAGAGTGAATTGGTTTGCTTGAAAGGGCTGCGCTAGATATGGGCACAAATACGCATCAAGTGAAGCACTGCAATGAAAAAATAGATCCTGTAGGTCAGGTAGGATGGACGCTTGGATGTTGGCACAATATTTGAACCCATATCTGGCACCCGAATAAAATTAGAATACCTAGAGTGCTGGCAATATTAGCGTTTGTTTGTAATGCCTTATGAACCAGCACAATCATGATCTCAATATCCATAAGCTCTAACTTAAAAAAAAACACTTTTTCATACCCAAACATGGCGAGAAATATAACTATGCTTTTTGTCAATATTTTTGTTCAGCTCGACAGTTTGCCGAAATAACGGGACACAATGAAACTGAAAAATCATGCTAAATATCCCGTAACTAACAAAAATATGGTCAAAAAAATTGTTTTTATTTGTAAAAGTAGTTGATCCTTATTTTGCGCCAAAAGTTAATTTCCATGTTTAGGCCCGCTTTCTATATTCCTCAAGCGTTTGTTACTACCACTACGGATGGTTGTCCGTAGCATTACTCTAGTATCATTGACACTGTCTGACGGACAAAGATCCGTTGTGCTCATTGACATTGAACGCTACATTGCGTATGGAGATCGGTGGTTACACTACCAACGTATGAAAGTAGAATAAAGAAAACGAGCATTAGTTAGTAAGCACAGTGTTTCCCTGTCGTGTCCATACTGTATTATGTATATGTACGTACTATTAGTATAGAGTTCTAGTCGGTCTAATCAGGAATGCAACTTGCCGAGGCACGATGATCAGTGTATGTTATGTTTTGATGTAATTAAATAAATGTTATTAAAAATTATACCTTTTTTTTATTTTATCAATCTCACAACTATGTTGGTAGCACTGCTTTCTGAGCTATGGTAGCTGTAGGCTGTTTCGGTCGCACTCACGAAAAAACATTGTGCGAGGAACAGAGCTGTTTGTTACGTAGTATTCTAAGTACAGTCAGCTGCACTAGAATGTATACAATTTGTTACTTTCAAAATGGTTTCACAGCACAGCGGGTATTTAATAAGTGAGGTCATCAACTAATTCCATGACTTTAGTTTTTGAGGTGTAGGAGTGCATTGTTTTGCTGTAATACTGTTGTGAAACAAATTGTATACATTCTAGTGCAGCTGACTGTACTTACAAAAAACCACTAAGCTCACCTTCGATTTGCCGACGATATAGTCATCATGGCGGAGTCGCTGGAAGACCTTAGGAACAATGTTTAGAAACTTCAGTATTGTCTCCCAAGGTAAGAGCGAAACCATCGAAGTTGAAGATTTGTAAATGTTAGTGGCAGTATGGCTAATGAGGTGGGAGTTTATCTGAAAGGCAACGACCCGTTGTTCTACCAACGGACGCTCGTAAGATATTGGAACCGAGCATAAAACGGGAACCCAGTTATAGAAAGTAATAGGTAAGTAGATTTTCTGTATGTAATTCTGAGTGTCAACTACACTCAGAATTGCATGTAAGATTTATTAATAACATACACAGTATGTTTTATTAATAAATCTTAAGAATGAGCTTCAATATTTTATGAATAAAAGAAAGAAAAGAATCAACATTGCACTTCATTTAATTCAAATAGGTACCTATTATACATACCGACAGTATGTACGAGCATAATGTCCATTTGCCTAATTTATAATTTATAATAGTTTTATACTAACATAACCCCGACGCTTAAAGAATATTTAATTAAATAGGATACACAATATAAATTAATTAAATGCCTAGATATGAACATAATGTGAATGTACAGAATAGTACAAAGATAATGAGTAGAATGGCAATCCACGCAGGTACAGTACCTGTAACAAAGCATTACTGTCAATAAAATATTCAAACAATCATCATCAACAACCCGTAGAAGTCCGCAGCTGGACCAGACGAGCCCTTTACTAAAAGTAAAAGCTCTACTACTCCTGAACTACTAAAAATCTCTCCCACCAAAAACATAAATGTAAAAAAGGAGAGCCAAGTTCAATACAAAAATGATGCTTGGCTGTGGGCTTCGCCGCAAAAAGAATGGGGATCTAAATGAGTGCCAAGATTTATGCAAATTCCAAATATGTATTTATAGGAACAAAATAACATTATGAACAAGTATTAAACTCTATTTCTTTGCTTTATTGGAAACCTATAACAATTGCTATTATTTAAAAAAAAATGTGAGATCTTAAAGTAGGTTAGATTTGACAGTGGTACTTAACGTGCATAACCTACAAGGCAATATAGGTGATGGTTACCACTTAACATCAGTTGGGCTATATGCCTGTTCCACCAGCAGAAGCATAAAAAAAATTAATAACAGTCCACACAGCATCATCTAGCCCCAAGCTAAGCAGAGCTTGTGTTATGGGTACTAGATGACTGATATACTTAATACAATACATTACATAATAATAATAATAATGCGGACATTCGCCCGCCGCGCCACATCGGTCGTCAGTTGTCTTCGTATAGTGTGCGAAGGTAAGCTGATAATGCGTAGGTACTTACTCCGATGTGGCAGTGCATGCACACAGAGGCAGTTATCGACGGAGATGCTGAGAAGGGCTGCCTCTGCACCGGTGACAGGAGGGCCCCGGGAGCACACCGGGACAAACTGCAGGCCCGTCACGAACATCATATGCGCGTTATTCACGTGTAGAACACGCTGGAAATACAAAACATACTGTAAACACACTGGACAGCCATCACAGCTCAGTTCGTAGTAGCCCTGCTTTCTGCGCTGTAGGTGGTGGGTTCGATCCCCACCGAGAACAAACATTTTAGCCCAGTCGAATTAGCTCAAAAAAGAGGCAAACCTGGGAAAAAAATTTGAGTAGTAATTTCTGCGTGGTATTCGATCCACAATCTTAAATTGTGTTTAGTGAATAACTCTTTTATTTTCTCAATTTCACACGAAAAATGATTTTTACATATTTGTTGGGTCCAAAGAATTCCCAAGGAAAAGTGCCACTTAAAATTTTTTCTGGGTCAAATCCTAATTCAACGGGGCTATTTGAAGTATTTGTGTGATTAAAATAGGTGTTTGTTCTGTGTCTGGGTGTTATAATGTATCCTAAGTATGTATTAAAAAAAAGGATATAAGTATTCTATCAGGTATCTGGTTCCCATAGTACAAGCTTTGCTTAGTTTGGGGCTAGAAGGCGTTGTGTGAATATGTGTCAATATTTATTTACTTAACCTGAACCAATATCATCATTGTTATCAACAGCCTGTAGAAGTCCACTACTGGACATAGGCCTCTCCCATACGTTTATTTTTTCAGTTTATAGGTAGATAATCTAGTTTGAAAGAAACTAGGTTACTTTGAGAAAACGAAGCAATAGAATAGGCACTACTGTGTGCTTTGCTTGCTGAAGAAAAGAAAACACTAACCTGTAAACTAAATGCTACATAAATATCCACAGAACCGCTAAACATAGTCCCGACGCCGACGAACCGGCCGTCGTCTCTAACCGCGAGCGCCGACAACGACTCATTGACCACCACAGTGCGGGTCAACGAACCATCCCGAGGTTCCCATTGCTGGATGAGCCCTTTCTGTTTCCCAGACCGCGTGAGAGGGTTGGCAATCGTAAACATGCGGTAGGCATCTTTTCGGTCTTCGATTGGAGCGAATCTGGAAAGATAAAACTAGAATTGGAACATGCTGCCTGAGGACGTTGTTTCCGCTGACTCTATCAATGCCTCAAAAACAAGCTCGATAACTGGTTACTATTAAGTAAAACAGTGTTTAAAAAGTGCAATTCAAATAAAAGACAATGACCACAATATGACTATATTTCAACACCGTGTGACGTAGTCATATCAGCAAAAGCTGTTTGTCTATAAATAAATAAATAATATATTTATTTATTATTATTAGCCCTCCGTGTCCCACTGCTGGGCAAAGGCCTCCCCCCATTCCCTCCACAAATAATATATAATTTGAAATAAACAGTTAGTTGTCGTGCCTTACCAGGCTACATTTTGCACGTTAAAGCTATATTTTAATGAAAATTCACTGAACCTTTGTACAACATGAACGCGTTTCTAGACATCTCTAAGGCATTCAATTGAGTAAAGCATGTGGGTCTCCTGTTTAAAATCTTAAAAGCCCTACTAGTCAACTTCTACCTGCTGATAAAAAACTCTACCTACGTCTGCGGTATTAATAAGTAAGGCATGGTGAAGGCAGAACTGGATTACATGCGAGCAAATCACGTGTTCCTCAGGGAAGTATATTACACCTTTTACAGTAGGAAACGTTCTTGGAGGGCAATACTTTAACTTGCTTATTCTGAGAGTTATGTCGATGATCTTACTAGTAAGGTTTACATTACATACATCCACACATGAACCCACGCCGGTTTTTAATGGGGGTAGGCAGAGACCACGGATTTCCACTTGCTACGATCTTGACATACATCTTTTGCTTCATTCACTCTCGTAACATTCTTCATACAAGCTAGTCGGTTTACTGCTGACCTTTCTCTAAAATGTCTTGTATCTGATTGTGATGCGTACACCGAGAACTTCACCTTCCAACAGTCTCATTCACTCGCCTGATGCATCTTCCTTCATCCATCCTCTCTACTCTCATTACTATGTCTTCTTCCACTCCACATTTCTCATCACACTGTTCCTCACTCTATCACTCAAGGTAAGTACCACATCATCATCATCATCAACCTGTAGAAGTCCACAGCTGGACATAGGCCTCCCCCATACGTTTCCAGGAAGAACGATTCTGAGCCCTTTCCATCCATCGACTTCCCGCGGTCCTAACAATGTCGTCAGTCCATCGGGTTGGAGGACGTCCTACGTTCCGTCTTCCGGTTCGTACCAGTCCGGTAAGTACCACATAGTAAGATTAGTAAGGCTTATTTATCTGAAATACCTGCATCTCCTAAACAGATACTTGGTTCCGTTGGGCGGCTGGCAGGTTATCTTCAGTAGCGGCGGCTCCTTCCGAACTGTATTCCAGATATTAGCCAGCCCATCCTTACCAATGCTCACTAGTCGCGTGTCACACGGACTGAAGTCTAGGTCGTCCAACTGAAACAGACAATGCAATATTTATTTTAAGGGTTCTGTACACAAAGGATAAAAATAGGGTCCCGCCCTATTACTAAGACTTCGCTGTCTGTCTGTAGGTCTGTCACCAGGCTGTATCTCATGAACCGTGATAGTTAGGGAGTTGAACTTTTTACAGATGATGTATTTCTGTGGCCGCTATAACAACAAATACTAAAAAACAGGATTAAATAAATATTTAATAGGGCTTTCATACAACAAACGTGTTTTTTTCAGTTTTATTATAGACTAGCGGTCCGTCCCGGCTTCGCACGGGTTTTAGTAAGGACCCCTAATTTGTTTTAAAATGTAATATAGCCTATGTCACCCGGGGATAGTGTAGCTTCCCAACGGTGAAAGAATTATTCAAATCGGTCCAGTAGTTTCGGAGCCTATTCAATACAAACAAACAAACAAATCTTTCCTCTTTATAATATTAGTATAAATGTATATAATAGTACGGTAATGGTATTTTGTGAGATAAAGACTCATCGTTATTGTTTAGCGTATCTCTCTATCGATTATACATATCTTGTATTTCATCTACAAATTTTCAACAATAAAACAAAATCTCGTGTCAACTGTTCCTTTAATGGTTGTAGTGTTGACTGGCCTAACAGCTTCTGTAAGTTTAGTAGTAACTCTGCCTTCTGTGCTGTAGGCTGTGGGTTCAATCCCCACCAAGGACAAACATTTGTGTAATTAATGTAGATGTTTGTTCTCTGTCTGGGTGTTAAGTTGTATTCCAAGTATTTACAAAAAAAACGTATTCTATAACTCATCTGGTTCCCATAGCTATGCTTAGTTTAGAGCTAAATGATGTTGTGTAAAAATCTCAACAAATATTTATTCATTATTTATTAATACCATTACTACCTAAATCTATTTGTTTCTGGGATTTAGAAAGATGTTTGTGTGGCAGCCGGAGTTTGTGTCGACCTCTCGTCAAGTGGTTGTGATTATCGGAATCAGCCCGCTCAGGAAACTGTTCACGATTGTTCTCCATGCATTTAGCTACTTGTAGAATAATGCTAGCAATAACAATGCAAGCATTACTGCTTAGTGACAGAAACTGGTTCAGTGGAATGGATTTTAATGAATAAAGACAACATTACCTCTTTAGTGTGTCCTTCTAGTTCAAAAAGTAGTTCCATTTTGGGAAAGCTCCATATTCTAACTGTGGTGTCAATACCTCCGGTGGCCATCAGCTTGCAATTATGACTGATTCTTACCACTCTCTGCAATGGGTCCTTTCTGAAAGAGTAAGTTATTATCACCACACTGTTTTTTTCAGTTCAAGTAAGGAATACCAATCATTTGTAGATCATAAAGAATTTATATTATCACCAAAGCTATGCCCTAAGTGGGATTTAAGCCCATAACATTAAGCCTATTCCCACTCATTGAAACATACTTAAGTATCTTCTAGTGCAGGCAAGCACTATTAAACTAATTAATTACATGTCCTAATGAATTTATAGAGCACATAAAAATTTGACTCCCAGTAGGAGTTGAACCCACAACTTAATGGTATCAGCTGGACAGTCACTCTGTCATAAAGGTTGTCAAATTCACATCAAAATTGGATATCTTGCCTTAAGACCTTCTTTGTTTAACATACAAAGAAAAAAGAATATTTACAAGTCACTGAAAAATTATTAGTGAACTAGGCTCATGTGAGTTTCGCCTGTATTTCAGAAATATTCCATAAGTAAAGCAAACTGAACCTGATAGTGAAAACAATGGAATTGATTTGGATTTTTAAATAGAAAGATATGAGTGTGATGTATGCACCTACCTAGAATATGTACATCAAAATGATTGTTTTAAATTAGTGCTTCACAAAATATGCAAAAGCAATTACATTTAAGACTTTAACATTTAAACACATAATTAGAACAATCTTAATAAGTTGTAATAGCTTCATTAAATGTTTACCCAAAATCAGTTTGCACACTATCGCTGGGTCTGATCTCAAATGATATTCTCTTTTCCGTAGTATTGCTGTTGCTGTCTTTTTTTGATATATTATCGTTTTCTGAGACAGTACGACGCCGTCTTCGCACCAGTCCGTTTTCAGCCCGGAAGCTGCCTCTTCTCATCTCAGCAGCATCCACCATGCGAATGTTCACTTTGTATAGCTGGCAGTGGCTCTCCTGCCCAGCTGTCAGGTACGTGCGATTTTGCTGGCTCATCACGGAACAAGTCATCACCACATTTGGTCCAGTTTCGTGCCGCATTACCTCTTCGGCCACGAACCTCGTACCGTTGTGCGATAACTCGAATATTTCCTACGAACACACGTCACGATTAAGTGCTTCACGCTAGGACGCACAGATATCGATAGGCAATCAACTTTCGTTGAATATAAAGCAGCTGACACGTACTGTGAAGCAATTCTAACTTTAAGATTCTTTGTACTGAATGAACCCAAATACTTACAAATCCATTAGCAACACCCGTGTTTGATGCTCCTCCGCCTCCTGCGACAAGGACATGCCTGTTCGTGAGGGTCTGGAGCGTGTAGAGAGGGAAATCAACCCTGGCCAGTAAACCATCGCACCTTTTTTTCGACATATTTTCTAAATCATTGAACTTTACGACACTAATTACGCATAGAAGCAGTCTAGTGCTATCTGGGCGTTAAGAAAAGCCACATGAGTTGACTTTTGTAAACAAATCAATAGATTAATGGCGAAATAAGGAACCAAAACTTTGAAAGATTTCGCTAATCGTTAACTTCTCAAAGATTTTAGCTTCGAGGTTCCAAGTTCCAACATGACAAAAGTCATTTTTGACTTTGACATTTTTAAAACTATGAAGTATGAAAGATTGATCTGTTTGTTAATGTCAACGTCAATATGATGGCACTCAACAATGTCAAAATTGTCAAAGCGACCTATATCCGTCAATTTCCAAAATTCTGATTCCGATTCACGTCAACGAAACTATGTTGATTGAAGTGGATTCCAATTTTCGTGACTAATTTAAACGTTTAGTTGTAAATATAACAAAATGAACCACGACGAGATTAAATCCGTAGTCCAGGAAAAGTTCCTCTCCAGTGAACACGTCACAGCGTTCCTGAACGATGCCAAAGTGCTTCATCCCGAATGGGTAAAGAAAGACAGGTTGCTAGCAATCGTGGAGTTTGGAGACGAAAAAGCCGTGTTCTGTTTATGTACTTCTAGCTGCCCGCCGAAATCATTCACGGACCTCTCCATCGAGATAGTGCTGCCGATCGATAACACTTTCAAATGCGAGATTGACAACAAGCCGTCCGATCCAGAGGCGGTGCTGTATCTGAACCTGCAGTCCCGCGGCACCAAGTACAAATTCGAGATACAGATGACACCGCGCGTCGACAACTTTGTGGACGATCTATTTAGAGGAATAGAAGCTGTAAACAAAATGCCAACTCAGCCTGAATTTGTGTGGATGAAAAAATATAACAGGAAGAATGATGGTGATGTCATTGTCCAGAGTATGGTCGTGCCGAGAAGTGGAGTCGCACACACGCACGGCTCCGCGCCGCTCGCCATCAGGGAGAGTATCATCAAGCACAAGATGTCTGACAGAGAACAGGACTACACCTACACTAAAAACTTCTCAGTCTTCTGTGGGACATGGAATGTGAATGACAAGCCTCCTGTAATACCTTTAAAGGGATGGCTGAGTATAGACAAGGAGCCACCTGATATCTATGCTGTGGGCTTTCAGGAGCTGGACTTGTCAAAGGAGACCTTTTTATTTGATCAGACTACAAGAGAAGATGAGTGGTATAGTGCTGTACTGAACTATGTGGATTCAAGAGCCAAGTATGTAAAGGTGGAAAAAGTAAGGCTTGTAGGGATGTTGTTGATAGTTCTTATCAAGGCCAAACACATGCCGCATGTGAGGAATATTGTTTGTGACACAGTTGGAACCGGCATTATGGGCAAAATGGGTAACAAAGGAGGTGTTTCCATTAGATTTGAGCTCCACAACACATCTGTGTGCTTTGTCAACTCACACTTGGCAGCACATGTTGAAGAGTATGAACGAAGGAACCAGGATTTCAGAGATATCTGTAACAGGACAAGGTTCGCCCAACCTAATCAACCTTCCAAAGCCATTAAAGACCATGACCATATCTACTGGCTGGGAGACCTGAACTATCGCATCACAGAATTAGACCCTACTACTGTCAAGAATATGGTAGATGATCAAAACTTTGGAGTAATACTTGAGTGTGACCAGTTGAAGCAACAGCATAAGTTGAACAATGTGTTTGCAGGGTACACTGAGGGGCTTATCTCGTTTAAACCCACCTACAAATATGATCCAGGTACTGATAACTGGGACTCAAGTGAAAAGAATAGGGCTCCAGCCTGGTGTGACAGGATTTTCTGGAGAGGGCTTAACATCGACCAATTGGCATACCGAAGTCATCCTTCACTTAACATCAGTGATCACAAACCTGTGTCAGCACTATTCAGATCATCAATCAAAGTGATTGATGAAGAAAAATACAGAAAGATTTATGAGGAAGTGATAAAGCATTTAGACAAACTAGAAAATGAACAGATTCCCCAAGTGAAGGTTGATGTGACTGAAATAGACTTTGAAACGGTACGGTACTTGGAATTACAAGTGAAGACTATCACTATCAAAAACATTGGAAAATTACCTGTTGAATTTGAATTTATAAAGAAGTTAGATGAAACGAGTTTCTGCAAGGAATGGTTGATTGTTGAACCATATAAAAAGTGTATTTGTGCTGATGAAGAATGTGAAATTCAACTCAAAGTATTAATAAATAAAACCTCAGCATGTAAAATGAATGCCGGCACAGACAAACTGTATGACATTCTAGTGCTCCACCTCTCAGGAGGAAAGGATATCTTTATTACAATCAATGGAACATACCAGCGGAGTTGCTTTGGATGTTCAATTGAAGTGTTGGTCAACTTAAACATGCCGGTCAAGGATGTACCTCTAGGGAAGCTGATTGAGTTAGAGAACAAGAGAGATCAGTGTGTCTCCAACCAGTCTACATACTCTATACCAAAGGAAATCTGGTTTTTGGTGGATCATATTTATCTGCATGGGTTGAAGCAACCCAATCTTTTTGAACAGCCAGGATTCCATTCAGAGATACTGCAGATCAGAGACTGGTTAGACAATGGATCTGTAGATCCTATTCCTGGCAGTATTCATTCAGTTGCAGAGGCCCTACTTTTATTGCTAGAAAGTACCACTGACCCTATTATTCCCTACAACTTGCAGTCAGTTTGTTTGCGGAACTCCGCCAACTACTTGCAATGTAAGCAGATTATAATGGAACTTCCTGAATTCAGGAAGAATGTATTCCTATACCTGTGCGAGTTTCTACAGGAGGCGTTGCAACATAGTGCAGAAAACGGCCTTGACGCGAAAACTCTATCAACCCTTTTTGGTTCCATTTTCCTTAGAGACAACCCTAATCTTGTACAAGAACCACAGTCGCGCATAAACAAGCAGGTCATAGACAAGAAGAAAGCGCAATTCGTCCACCATTTCCTAACAAATGATCACAGTGACCTTATATTTTCTAGATAATTGTTATTTATTGTAACCAACAACATGACCAGGAAAATATCAACTTCTGTTTACTAACCCAGATATAGTGATTATTTTCCTGCTCATGTCTACAAGTACCTTATTAAATTAATTTTACTAATTTATTGTAATACTCAATACATTTTCCATTACTGTATTTTAACTACATATTGTAGCTACACTTTACAAATAGATGTTAGAATATTATTTATTTTAGGAAATCACTAATAATATATTACGCCTACAATCTTTCTGTATCCTGTTGTGAATACCTTTTATGCTTTATTATTAGTTATAAAATTACATGTACATGTAAATTGTATAAATGTATATCGCGCTTCTAATTTTCAGCTCTCTCTCTCTCTAATGTATCTGAAATGTATCTATTATTTTACAGCGTAAATTATTTACAGAATAAGCAATGTTTACAACAGTTTTGTTTTTCATTTCAAAACGCCTAGAGATTTCTCGACTATAAAATTAAGAATCGTTTGTACTTATCTGTTTTGTAAGCACTAGCATAATTTAAAAATTATTTTAGTTAATCTCTCGATTTACATTCAAGGTCTTATTCTGAAAGTGTTCAGCCTGCCATCTCTTATAAGAGTTTCAGAATAAGATAAGTTTTAAGGTAAATTTTAAAATTATGGTTTCGTAATGTAAATGTATTATCGAATTGTAGCTTACGTACTTTCTGTTGTTTAATGAGATTATAAGCATCTAGAGTCTAGATGCTAGAGCAACGAATATTTTTCCAAGTGGCCAATACTACATTTTATTTTGTTGTTTTAAAACACTTGTTAGGCAATGCAGAATCATAGATTAGACTTATGTATAAAACCAGTGGGGGGCAACCCTCCTTACTGGTTAAGGTCTCCTGGGCCAGATCACTACCGGCCATCATTTAGACCAGTTTTAATTGAAAATGTCAATAATTGAAGAAGTACCTACTCCATCTTAATACCGGAATATTTTTTATAATATGTAAGTAAGTATATATTATTATGTATAAAAAAGAATAAAAGAGAATATATCTTGCTTCGATTAGTGTAATTATTAATATATATACCAGCCATTTTTTTATAAAAGGCACTGACTTAGGCTTTTGTAAATTTATATAAACACTGTAGCAATGAATGCAATGAATTCACTACGTGAATGAATATACCTTATTTCTCATTAGATTAGATGTCTAGAATTACATAATATCTTGTTAATAATTTATTAAATGAATACTTGCTATGACAGAAAGTTTTAAAAATCCTACTAATATTATAAATGCGAATGTTTGGATGAACGGATAGATGGTTGTTTGTTCTCAATGATGTAGTATAATACCTATCATTGTTTGTTCCTCTTTCACGCTCTAACTAACCAGTGGACCGATTTGGATGAAATTTGGAATAAATATAGACTGTAATCTGGAATAGGACTTTTTATCCCGAAAAAATAACGGGAAAAAACTGCCACGCGGGTGAAGCTGCGCTACGCCCCATGCCTCTTTCTGCCCCTGGAGAAAATAAGATTGAGATTTTGCACTCACGATGAGAAACTGCACACACTAAATAAATATTCACACATTCACACAACGCCTTTTAGCCCCAAATTAAGCAAAGCTTGTACTGAGTATGATAGCTGTTACAAAACCTACTTAAATATTTTTTTTAATTATTCATGCAGTCCCATATTACATTAATTAAATAAAATATTCACAACATCATCTAGCCCCAAACTAAGCATAGCTTGTACTATGGGAACCAGATGACTAATAGAATACTTATATGCTTTTTTTACTTTTACATACTTACTTTTTTTACATACTTAGAATACAATATAACACCCAGACAGAACAAACATCTATGTTCATACTTAACACAAATGTTCGTTCTTGGTGGGGATCGAACCCACCACCTACAGCGCAGAAAGCAGGGCTACTACTAGGCCCCATGAGCTGTGACTGCCATGTTTCGATTCTATAGTGAATGGAATTGGAATTATATACAGTAGCGCGTAATATAATACCTGTCTGCCTCCCATCTACCGTAGGTAAACATTCAAATATTTTTTCCTGCCCATTTATTGTACACCTGTATGCCTCAAGTTGATATACGCAGAGTAGGCACAATATTCTTACGTTTTATATTCGCGCCATCTGTGTCTTATAAGAAGAACTGGTCTGGCATACATAACTTAGGGTATCGGAATTAAAGTTTTCATGTAATAATCCTAGATGTCACTAAATATAACATGACCATTGGCAACACTTGCTACAAAAAGAAAAACAAATTCTTGTGTTATAAAACATAGTTGTGCCTATGTAATTTGTTTTATTTGAAGTCAAATCGTAGTATTTAGAAAAAATATGTTCAGCTCATGCTTCATAACTTCATAGATGTAATTAAAAAATTTGAACGCAGCTTCATAGATTAACTAACTGAATCGAACGCAAAACAAGAGCGGTAAATTCAAATTCAACCAATAGCATGACGGCATTTTACCGTTGTGACAAGTAAATCGAACAAAGATCAAAAATATTCAATAAAGTCAAGCAAGACAAGTCAAACAGATTGAAAACTTTTGTCCGTTTGCTCACATCCTGTTTTTGTCTAAATTCGAATTTATTTTTTCAACGGAATTAGCGAAGTAATTTTATTTTGTGCAACCGCTCTGCTTAATATTCTCTTCTTCATATTCCGTGCCAAGCGGTTGTGTGTGCCCCTGCGCCTCTGAATTTACTTGCGAAGACAAACACAATGGAAATCGAAAACAAATGTAAGTCAGTTTTTACTATCTTAATTCTTAGAACTGGTGCTTTTTAGTTGTTTTTTAGATTTTGCAACCAAAAGCTCGGTTACAATCATCCTATCATAGAAATAGGAAGGTAATAATATGTAGGACTGTGATGTAGGATCCCTGAAGAAACTATTAAAAAAAAACTACCGTTCTTGGAGATTCTAGTTTAATAAAGATATAAATATTTTTTTAGAGGTAACCAATGTAAGAGTAATAAATAATAAAAAAAACAACAGGTTTAGGTACCTTCCTACCTAACTAAAAATTATAAATAAAATAGGATTTCATGAGAAATTATGACATTTCATTTCTCATTTTCCTATAATGCTGACTTTGACTTTGACTTTGCATGAGTGCCAAGTACTATCAATCAGTCAGCCTTTTTAAGCAATATACCTAGGTATGTTTTTTTTTTAATTTAAATTCTTATTTGATTGCTTATTCCAATTATACACCTACCTACCTAATAAGTACCTATTGTGAATGTGTAACAAATTAAATTTAAATAAATAGCCCAAGATACAAACTAACATATAGTTTGGTCTTCGCTGGTGTAATGTGTACCAGATTAGTACCTACCCCTAGTTTAAGTTTACTACATGATTTATTGTACCTACCTACAATCTCATATTTTTTGGAAATAAAAAAAATATTTTTTTTAAATAAACAACATTTATCTAAGTAGGTACCTACAAAGAAAATTACAGCTAATACAAACAATCTAGGGATTGCCATTGATGTGCCGTTGCAAACAATCTAGGGATGGCTTTTTTTTTATAATGCTGGACAGTTGTGTTATGGGTACTAGATGACTGATATACTTAATACAATACATTACATATGCATAGATATTTTTTATTATACATAGAAAACACCCAGAACACCTGGAATAAATATTTGCAGATCGTACAAACATTTATCCCAAGGCAGGAATCAAACCAGCAACCTCTTGCGTCGCAAGCGGACATTCGCCCGCCACCACGCCACATCGGTCGAAAGATTTAGTACTAAAAGTTGTAAGGCTTGTAACTTTCAAGATAATCTGATTTTACCGTAGCATATAGGGTAACAAGCCTAGATAACGGCAAGATAATTCAGTATCAAACTTAACTTCGGACGCACGTTAATAAATAGTAGACAATAAACGGTTACAGCGTTTGTATGGACAACGTACCGACTTGTTTAACCTTAACGGCCAAAACCTAGAGGAATAAGCAAGAAACCTAAGGCTTATCACCTAAAATTTTTTGTATGATCTTTCTTTCATGGTACCTACTTAAAACCTTAAGTTTTTGAAAGAAAGAAATTTAAATATATTTTTTGTGCTCAAACTACACATAGGTGACCAGACGCGTGCACACTAACTAGATATTTTATAAATCCATTGTCAAGAACTAAAGATGCTTGTCTTGCGAACAATTTGAACTTTACTGACCTCGAAAATACCAACGGCCATCCAACGGCTTTTGTTTATTTCGCTAACAAGAGAGGGACGCCTCAATCCGTCATCAATCAGAGAATTGAAACGACGTATAAATCAAATCAACTTTGTAATAAAATTGAGAATATTATTTTGGTTTGGGACGAAAATTTATTCGTAAAATAGGTAGTAGGTACTTTTATTATTTTCGATTATTATTAGGTACTGTGGTTTTTTGTGTCGCTATAGCGAAGATGTGTCATCCTCAACTCGACTAACGGCTCGACCGTTTAGAAAGGTAATGGCGAATTTACTCTATATTTCAAAGCTCTTGTTATTTGAAAATAGGCACGATGCTTGGTGGAGACTAGAATAAGAATATGACTTTAGAAACTCGACGAACCAGTTTTGCTGGTAACTTCTGCTATGTAAAGAAGCCAGTATAAAACCGAACCTATTTACTGCAGTCAACTAACGGCTATTCCAATAGCATTGCAACTATCCCTCAGCCAGGCGTTTTAAAATTTTTAAAGGGTCGGCAACGCGCTTGTGATTCCTCTGGTGTTGCAGGCGTCCATAGGCTACGGTAACCGATTTCCATCAGGTGGGCCGTAAGCTTGTTTGTCAACTTTGTTGTATAAAAAAAAAAGAAAAGCCAGGTTAATATTTAGATCAGCGAAGGAGGTTTTGCAGACGATGACCAAGAACCTGAACGACAGACAAATGGTAACTCTGTTATACAAATAACGATGTTGTTTGTTTGGGTATCAAGACGTAAAATGTCAATTTGTCATTGGCGACGGTTGAACAAGTCCGTTAGATTGAAAGTATCGTTTTGTGGAGGTGTGTCATCGTGAACCCGTCGACGACGGTTAGTAGCAAGGTCGATCGCAGCCGTTGGATGACTCATCTTCGCATCTCTTCCGCGGCTTATGAGTTATTCCATTTATTTTGAACGATAAAATGCCTTGCCATATTGGGTAGCTTGTTACGATACCACCATACCTTCTGTTCAAGCGTTATGGTCTTTGTGTCTTTTCTTTTCACGTTTTATTGCAGTTTAGCCAGTTCACACAAGGAAGTGTATGCTAATGGCAGTCATATTTAGTCCTTGATATAGTGTTCCATATGCAAACCTTCCTAACGCAGCCATTTATAGTAAAGGTACATTGCATTTCAAGAAATACAGTTCGTAGTACACACTAGGGTAAACAAAGGCTTGGTCAGCTTAACAAAGAGTTTCTTTGTTTTCGCTCAGTCGCCTGAAAAATTATATTCTTCTTTTCGGTTGCCCACACTCAAATAGCCTAAGGTTTCTACTATCTTGTGCCTAAATATCGTCGGTATTGGATTAGTTTAATGTTAATATGTGGATGTTTTGTCTGGTCTGTCGTTAGTATCGTCTGAATTGACTTCGTAGACGGAAAATACTGACATGATAAAAACACTTGTTTATTATGGACTATGGTGAAAGAACCAGTGCGCTGAAAGCGATGCCCCAGTGAGACCACTGGACTAGAACTTAATTAGCTGAGGTGGTAAAGCGTACCAATAGCCTCCAATTAACTTTGAATTTACCGTTCAATCTGAAATGTTATTAAATTGACGCTAAGAGGTCCCCAGCCTCCGGGGGAGGTGGCGTTGATTAAAAGCTTGGGCAACTGGAGTGGAAGAGCAATTGCCCTTAAGTGCTTTACGTAAATTCCAATACAATACGAGGGCAATGTAATTTCCGAACCAAGCCGCTTAATGGGCCGTTTCGATGCGGAACTTTTAAATCGATGAGTTTGGCTACATTGTGTTCTGTATTATCATCACAATGAAAAGAATCCGCCACCCCTACGGTCAATATTGACCGATGTCCATGTAGTAGGGTAAACAATGATATTGTTCGGTAAACATGGCTACGCAAATGAAGACGTGAAGGTCTCTCGGGCCTCGTGTTTTTGCTGTACAATTTTCAGGAGATTGACATGTTGCGCAAAATTATTCAATTACGTAAGAACCTTTTTGCATGTGAATATTTTTGAGGCTGCAAACAAAGCATGTTGTGTCGAAATACAGTAGGTACGGTAGGTATTATGCTTTTGTTAAACCAGCACTAGTTATTCCTTTGTACAACTTCAATAATACACATTGCATGTGATTATTTCCTATACAGCTCCAATGGTGCATAAAAATAATTCACTCTGTTCTCGGAATTAATGCTACACGACCTATATTTTTACCTTTGCACCAGTAACCATTAAACCTATCGATCAGTCAGCAGCTTTCATCGTGTCATGTCAAGCCACTTATTTATTCTGATTCGTGAGAAATTGCTATGAAATAATAAACTGTCCTCCTACACTGCTTTCTATCGTGCAATCCAGGTAACCAGGTTGTTGGTTATTACCAGTAATGAAAGCTGCTCTTGTGTCTTGTCCAGAAAAGGTAAAAGCGACGTGGGCGAATCACGTACGCCCACATCCCAAAACGCTCAACGACGCGACGACTCTACCCCAAATTGCAAATTCGTACTGGTGCATTGTATTGCTGGAAGTATGAATAGTGGTTCAACTCTCAAGTCAATTTATTAACATGAGTAATAACTTGAACGCAGTCGGTCAGGTCATCAAACTTATAGGTTTGCGGACTCGCTTCGCGGTTTCTAGAAATGCTGTGCAGGCTGACACATGTTTGCTATAATTACAGAACGGGCGATGGCCTTCTCCGAGGGACTAATATAAAGTTGGGGACGTGAAACTCTCGCTACGTTTGTCCCCTTTTAGTTTTGTCTGTTCTCGTAACTTCATTACGACTCACAACTTCCTTTCTATTCTATTGCCATAAAGAATTATGATTCGCTGAAAATAAGAGCGCTGGTTTCAGATGAAATTGGTAAAAATCTGTATTTTGCGAGGTGACTCACTCTGTTGTATCCTATCGACCTCTTCAAAGCTAAAATTGAAATGGTTTGTGAGCTTTTATATTGTAGTACCTATCACATTGTAATGTCTATATTGACGCAGTGCTCTTGGATTCCATGATTAATTTCATTTTTAGTGTCGCTATAAATTTTTAGCTAGGACTTTTAGTAGCTTTTTATAGTCTTCCTTTAGAAGACCCTCGCTGTCTGACCTCGGGATTAATAAACCTTGCAAGGTATAGCTACTTTCCTTCCTTACTAGTTTGCGTGTATGAAAAAGTATTTTAAAGTCTGTATCTCACCTATTTTAAAGTTATTCTAGCTGAAAAGGCTTTCAAAAACTATTCCAATATCAACCCGCAGAAATAATTAGCACAAGATTTATATTAATTGATGCTACAAGTAGGCGCTGCAGTGGCCTGATTATTAGTGCATCTTTCAATTCTAACTTATATTATTTGGCTTGACAAGATTAGATATTATTTTGGCAGATGATAATTTTATCTACATGGATATTGTACACTATATACGTATGTAATATACCTACTCGTAAGTAGGCAAGGCAAAATAATCCAAGTTACAAGTATCTCCGTACCAAGGACTATGCAATCTCATTTGAATAAACAAGCATTGAACTAGAATTGGATAGTTGGTGTACCTAGTATTGCGCACGACCTAAGCTTTTGCTGGGGTGAATAATCTGTGTTTGGTACAGCCTACTGACAGCCTAGAGTACCCAGATACAATGCGACTGTCTAGCTAGCGGTGCCAAAGTAACGGGACGCACAGACTCAATGAAAGTAATATTACAGACAGATCAATAAGGTCTAGGTATAGTACGTGAAGAGTAAATGAGGCCAATAGTTTGTTTTTTATGTACATACTTACATAATATAGTTGTTAGTAGGATTCTTGGCTGAATCTGCTATTTGTAGTATTATGCTATATTGGTAAGATACGGTATTATAATAAGTATAAGCCTGGTAGTTATTGATTCTTTCCGAGTAAAATAAGTATTCGTCGGTTTCAATAATATATAAAGCGAAGTTTTACACCAGATAATTGATTTCCAAAACAGTTTCCTAGTAAAGGTCATTTTGGCACGACTACCAGTAAATTCAATTTGTAGATGCGCTTTATTCGAACGTATAAATTATCAGTCTTGGCACATTAATTTTCTACGCTCGTTTCCGATGCCTGTGAATTAAACCGTTTTTTTGCTAACACCATGCAAATGCAAGAAGCCAAGACGGAACAAAGTACAGACAACTTTTTTGTGAATAACGCTTAGCAATATTTCTCAACAAAAACATTTTTATGTCGGTAACCGATCTTAAGATTTGCAATGCAACACTTGTTTCGTATCGATTTGTAACATTCCTGTGGCCCGCTGCTGCAAAACACGTTAAACATTTTGCGCCTATTTATGAGCGAACCTCTGCGGCAAGATTCAAGTATTATTGATTCTGTCTGTTTAAACCTACATAACTTTTAGGACTTTGAAAATCATGTCAGTTTTAAGCTTAAAACTTGTTACGATGTGTAAAGGTCTATTATAATAAGAATCAAGGACCTAACTGACACAATGCACAGGCGAAACCACAGGTTCTAGAAACTCCTCTTATTACATAGTGCAGCGTGTTCTAAAGATAATCCTAGATAATACCAAAGTAAGTTTTAGTACCAGAGTCCTGCCATACCTATGACCTGTTACCATTTTAGGCAACGTTTTGTAATAAGGTGGTTATAGTTTGTGCCTATGTTTTATGCATCACGTAAATCCGTGGACAGTAACCGCTCGTTACCTATATGTATGTACCACCTACCTAACGTTATCACCACAAAGGCTATCTGCCTGCCAGTTAGTCTACGGTCGCTGTGTTGATGTTGTAATAAATTATGATAATGCTATTTGTTTTCTCGACAGCGACTAATAAATATTTACAACGATCACTTCACAGTTCTTTGACCGATAAAGATACTTTAGTTAGAGCACTTTTTTTTCAAAAGCTTTCTTCTATTCAAATGATTTTTTAATAGACGTTAGATAACTAATTAAATTAACCTACAAAGGGTCAAGTTTTCTACTTTATTTATGTTTGTTTTTCATTTATTTCATGGTGTTGTTTTTGTTAGGTACCGTATTCATAGGTACAGTCAGCTGCACTAGAATGTATACAATTCGTAACTTACAAAATGGTTTAACAGCATTACAACTAATATTTACAAACCAAAAACTCCAAAAATACGTGAGCTTATCAGCAAATTTCACGGTTTTTGAGTTTTTACTGTTTAAGAGTTTACTATATGATTTTGATACCGTGTTTGAAGTTACAAGTTGTATACATTCTAGTGCAGCTGACTGTACATGGATTGGAATGTAATTAGCTGTCGTTATGATGATCAAATGAATTATTATTTTTATGATATTTGTTTTTCATTTATTTCATGATATTCGTGCCTCAATCAAACAGTAATCGCACTGATCTTAATTCTCATAATTTTAAAATTTGACAGTCTCCACAGTTCCTGTCTGTTGTACTACTCGTAAGCAGGCTACGTAGTCCTGCATATTGTACCTATAACTGTCCCTCAGGCTTCCAGTTAAAATTTTGCAAACAGTTCAATCTTTTATAGTTTAAATGCGCAGTTGTTGTTGTTGGGCCTTCGCATTCGATTCGCAATTAACCGCGAATCTAGTACGGCTTCAGCGATAGTGTTTCATCCGTTGCTTGACCCAAGATATTGCGGTTTTTGGCATCATTGTTGTCGGCCATGCTCCAATTTACTGCTAGCTTCAATCTTTATTCCGTACCTTCAGTTCATCTCCATCCTTTGTATTTTTGTTTAAGTGCTAGTCCTTTATTGATTTGGCTGCCCTTGGACGCTGAATTCAAGGTATTTTCTAGATTTCGTGATTATATTGCAAGTATTTTGACCTTGGTTGGTTTAATCAAAGTGCCGAGAATACTTGCCAAAGACATCAACAAAATACTTGTAGTTTCAGCAGAGTATGTTGTAGCCTGTAGGTACAAAACTTTCAGCTAGCTTAGGCGTCTGGCCTTGATCGATCCCCGTGCGTATGTCATTCCCTTTACAGCTTTTGTCGGCGACGGTCGTGCCTTGATCCCATTTTATAGCATCATAGGATGGAAATCTGTAAAGTATGGAAGGTGGTCTGTATACGTTTGATTAAAATTACCTCCTTGCTTTGCACATCTCTCCATAACGCATCAACCAAACCTTATCTATTTCTTTCTGAAATAAAAACTGAAGAAAGCTAATATGAAAAACAAAATTGAGTTGAAAATAAAGAGGGTTGGACAGTATAGGCAGTAATAAAGAAGTTGTTGTACAAGAGAGGAGGGTATTATAATATTTTTCCTCGAAATCGACCCTCGCATTGAAACTCATACAGAATTAATGTTCTAACCACGGTTGTCTAGTCAGGGTACTCCTCAGTTTTATGGATGTGTTTTTGATGTTCTTTGAATAATATAAATATGTAAACGTTACCAAAATTGTTTACAGAAGACGCATGTCCAATGCAATATTTATTGCAATATATTCCTAAATTAGATTAAATTATCTATTAAATTGGATTATCTATTGAACATTAAAATTTAAAATAAGCGGGGTGTATTACGAAAAGTATTATAAATGTTTCAGTTATACCAAAATTCGTTACAAAATTACTTGAATCTGTTTCGGAACCTTCCAAGTTTCTTCAGCAGATGTTCTAAAATTCCATTTACAGTGCGGTTAGTAAGTAATGGCAATGTGGCGCAATCTGCTACTTTTCTGTTCTTCAATTTATCGCGTACAAGCCATATTGAGACTTTCGAGTAAAATGAGAAACCTAAGGCTATTTCTGGCCTTGAAACTTTGCCGTATTTTTAAAACCAAGCGTGGAGTGAAGTAGTCTAATATGATGGATAAAAAAAGGTTACGAAAATGTTTTTTGAAGATTATTTCCAGTATATTATTTATTTTGCAAAATATCTCGTTAATATTAATGGCGCAACTTTTCGATTCGTAACCTGAACGTGATAAACATCTAAATATTCAGTTGAATATCAATAAATCTTCTCGAAATTGTGTTGTATCTGACACTGTTGCAATAATCTGATTTGCGTACACGAAATCCATTTTATTTTGGCAGGAACTTTACCCGCATACAATACATCTTAAGTTATTTGACTCACGTTCTTGTCTACCCTCCTACACATTTCATTATTCCGCGCGTATATGCGACACCAATCAAACTTCGCTCGACATAATATGGAAAATATCCTGAGGGACGGAATCTAGGTTTACAGACTTTTCAGGCTGTATCTGAGTCGAAAATAGTCACTGATGCTTTAGCAATGCCTGAAACAGGCAAAATCGATACCGTGCCCGTCGCTGGCGGACGTGCGCCGCTAGCTTTGAAATATATTTCAGCCAAATCGACCGGCACGTGACCCAACTTGTTGCCTTGAGGAAAGCTACCTTATAATAATAATAATTGAACTTCAAAATTAAAATATTTCAATAGTTAGTCCAAACTCCAAACAAACCCCCAGGACTCGCCGACAAACTTTTATTGAAGAAACTAATTTATCGCCGCGGTGGCGATATGATCTACAGAGAGAACAGTCGAGGAGGGTAGTATGAGTGAAAGTCATGGCTTTTATATGGTCGCAAATTTAACGAAAATAAATAAATTATGACAAGAACGTTCTATTGCAGCTGATATATTATAGTATCGAATTTAACTTCATATGACTGAACTCACTGCACCCTAGTGAAGAAACTTAAAAAGCTAGCTAGACTGTAAGCTAATGGGTAGGCTACTTTATAGACAGCCCGGCGGACGCCATGGCGCGCCATGCAGTTCCGGTGCCGGTATTTCCAACGCTCGGTTTACTCGTTTCTGACTAAAGTACCTACATTTAAAAGCCAGGTTCGCTCCTGCCTGGTTGGTATTCCCAGTTACTACCGCAGGGGTTGTTGGCCGAGCCGGGCGAGATCGATCCACCGCACCATCGTCACCGGTGTTACCGGTGCATAGGGTTACGGCACCATAACCACTGCAGTCTGGTTATTTCATCTCTTTTCAACTCAACTTTTCACGTGCTATTCGCCAGTCAAACTAGCTCACTTCAACTTGTGGGAAGCAACGGAACGTAGGAAGGAACACGTTCATACAGAGAGCTAGAAGAGTAACCTACTGCGTAAGTTTTATCGGTGATTTCAGTGAATTTGAATATTTGAGTGGACTTATTTGCTCTATAAACGATTTTGGGTACCTATAGGAAATCAATCGGAAGCTATTTGAGTAGCGAAACAAATTCAGCGTGGCATTGCCGGCCGTTAATTGGCTGCGGGTGGCGGCGCCGAGACGGCGGCGGAACCTCCGCATGCGGCCTCTCTGCGCTCCCTCCCCTCGTGGCTCCCGCTTCTACCCCACAGCTCGCCATTTTTATGAGCGAGAAGCCCTCCGAGACCCGCAAGACGTTGGGAGGCTCTTAAATTAGTCTTCGCCGACCCTAGGACCCCTGTTGCTAGGTTTTGCATCTTCCCAAATATCCATGACGCGGCCGACTACTGTCCCTTCTCAAAGGATACCTCCCTGTCCTCCAGTCTCGTGTTATGCTTACTAGTTACTCGAATCTTTTTCTCAAGTTCTTACTTCATAAAAGTAAGTTAGACGTTCATTTTTGTTCTTATTTCAAACAGTATCGTAATTTAGTCGCCAAGTTCAAAGCCATCACACTCACTGCTTTAGAGAAAATTTGATAACAGGTAATAGACTTCGTGGGGGACATTATTTTTCCATTTGGTAGGCTTATTTTGTCGTGTGGGTTATCAAGTTAGGGATGTTAGCAGGGGCGGGCCGGGGTGGGTCCGCAGGGCGGGGAGCGGTGCGCGGAACAGCTATCGACCCGACGCGACGGCCTCCCGCCGGCGCGGTTCAGTTTCCGGCCGAGAGTCGCGCAGTCCGCCGGCCGTGACGCGACTCAGACACTCGGTAGATAGTTCATCCTAATCATCACCATGCTGATAGGACTCGTGAGGGACTCGGTGATGCAGTGCTTCTGCCACACGTGCAGAGCGCCCGTGCTTCCAGCAGGTTGGAGAGACAACGTTCGAAAACGCCGGCTGCGGCGCACTTCTTGATAACGACTGACGATACCGCTGCCGCTGACGAGAAGACGCAAACCCATTCTGCGATGCATTTGACAAAATCTTTGCTAGATTTCTATTATCCTATGATTTTTATTTTTAGAGAATTTTGGTTCAGTAATAAGAACTACAGATATCTCAGACGAGGGGTCGATTGGGTCATCTAACTCAAAGAGCTGATTGAAAACTTGGCTCTTTCTTAAAAAACACCCAAAATAACAACATTTTGAAACGTTAGGCACAAGTTTTACTTGAGTTTTCATGAGTCCGTTGATAAGCAAGCTGTAACCCAAATAATTGCCGGCCGGCGAGGCATGGGCGGAGATGCCGCCGCGCCGGCCGGTCTCGATTTCGATCACCATCTCTCTGACGACGTGAGCTCAGCACGTGGTCCATCGCTATTGCGGCTGCGTTTTCCACTGACTGCGGTGCTGTACTTAAACAATAGTTTTATTTAAAGTTTTGTAGTGAATATTATGACCAACTAACTACCTTACCTTTTACACCTGATTCTAATATTCATGTGCGGTTTTACCAAAACATAGAATAGCTGGTAAAATTTTAAATGACTTTGTAGTTGACATTGGTTCATACAATTTTTCTAAGACTTCTAAAGATCTTCCATTTCGGATCAGGAGGTTTTGGAAGCTAAATGTTCTTTAAGTGTTTCTACCTATCATGTTTAAATTTCTACTAAAGAGTTTCTTATCAAGCAGAATGTCCACCATCTTGTGTCTTTGCATTCTTTACGACACTAGTCCACCATTTTGTCTCAGTAGTTTTGTATTTTTATTACTTTCTCGTGTAGGTTTTATGCTTTAGCCACCTGCTACAAATACTGATCATTTGAGTAAAGTGACAACATTGATTCCTACAGCTTCCAACTGAATCTTGTGATAGTACCTATATAAGTTGGGAGGTGGATAAGTTACTAAGATACATAAAACCTGTTAGAACTAAGCAGACGTATGGCTGTTGGAGACTATAACGTTTTACCGCAGTTCTTGATAATAAAGTCGATGATCCTCAAAACGCAGATCGTAAAACTCAGCCTTGAGAAGCTCGAGGCGTGTCTGTGAAATAACCATTTTTGCTTCACGTCATAATTCAGTAGCTTATGTGATGAAATTATCTGCAATATCAGATCTATCATTTACTGCGGGCTTACTTTCTCCATTAAATAAACAGAAACTAAATATTCGATGAAAACGTGGGTTAAGTAAAACAATGAGCAAAATAGTATGTTTTTTTGGTTTCCTTTATACTAAAATATTTAACAACCAATTATAAAAATCTTTGTCCGACTTTGATTGACTGACATATAGACAAAGCACAGTCTAACTAAAACAAAAGTCGCTGATACTCGAAATTTTCAGGGTATGTTCGTTGTGGTGCGTTGAGGTGTACTAAAGAAAGGAATTCTCGAAATTCAACGCCCAAACAGACGAAGTCGCACGCGTTTCGCTAGTACTTTATATGAACACAATCCTAAAAAAACTATTTATCATAGAAACCTATTTTGCAACGCAATGTCGGTTTAAGCTTGTCCGTCATTTACGTCCGTCGCTTTTCAAGTGTATTTGGATTAGTCGTCTGTTGACACGCCATTTATAAAGAGACATTAGGGGACAGGAGATCATAATAATTGTTTTGGGGGTGATTATTACGCCGAGCTTAATTGGCTCAACAAGTTTAAATCCCCTTCGATTAAAGGGGTTCTTTACTAGATCATCTTATGTTAGCATGTGATTGTTTTAACAACATAAATACGATAAAATTTGTCTTCGGATGAAGGCGAAGAAGGAATGTAATGTAATACAACCCTTCTTTATCATTTCGTGAATATATTACCCGCCCGCTGGACGTAATGCTTTTCAAACAAACAAATTATACTCAACAGGCAGTCTGTGAAATAAAACATCTTCCACATTTGAAAGTGTACGTTCTGAATAATGCAAAGAAAATGTCTTTTCAGAAGCAATAAAAAGTTTCTTTCAAATTAAACAAATCCTGGAATGGATTTCGTATTGTCAAGGGTTGCGTGACAGTAAATATACATAAGGGCATGGTCCTAGCCGCACGTAGACCGGGATTTCTTAAAAACCCAGGACATCTTTAAGTACGTCACAATGATGCATTGCAGGTCCGAACAATGTTTGCGTGTACGTGCCGCTTCCGAGTTCCGACCCACCGTTCTTCGGAAATCTGATACAACTTTCGGCTTTGATGCCGTTCCGTCGTAGAGTATGTACTTACGTCCTTATTATACATGCACTTCCATTTCTGTAAGCGGCTTGAAAGTTATATTTCTGTCTCGTGGTTTCAGACGAGACTGCGTCCGCATTATGCCACACAGACTCACACCCATTTCCTAATGAGGGGTAGCTCGTAAAGCTGACGTCTAAAGCGTCTCCGCTCTGCTATTCTAGAATATTCTCGTCGTTCGTTGCATTGAATATCCCTCTTGTTCTTGCATAGCTTCGTCACCGCATTCGTTTAAAATAGTCTGGTGTCAATGTTAGTATTCCCTGCGGTAGTAAATTCACTTTCTGTTTTCCCCTCGCCGCCCGCTGCTGGTTCAAAGCAATACTTTAAATATTTTATCAGTTTTCACGTTGGTATGTCGTGCGGCGCCAGAGGGGGCTGAACAAGGCTCCTCGACCTTTTCGTCGAAACTGCCCGGTTTATGTTTGATTACTAGTTGTTATTTTATTGAACTCGTTAAGGTCTGAGCCTTTGAACCTATTCCTATTTCAGTCTTTGCGATATCCTTCAGAAAACTTCAGAATCCTTCAAAATAGTTCCCGTGTTTTCACGCAGTAATAATTTCTGAAAGCTTATCTTTGATCTTTTAAACGGAAACATTTGAGTGGAACCGTGCATTTCCTTGTACTGAGCTGCATTTGCGGTTACGTAAACTACAAACTGGCGAATTCGATGCGATGCAAGTTCACCGCAGCGATTTGCAGTCTCTGAAAGAGTAAACGACACCCCACAAAATGCTCTGTTCAAGTCAACGGATGGAAATGCATGATCGTGTTCGCACGACCAAATTCAAGATTTTTTCAACCGGATTTGTAATTCTTATCAAATATTTCCTTATTGATCGAGTGACGTTTTCGTTCACTAACATTTTTATGATGCATTTAGATTAATATTCATCAATTTCCAGTCGTTAGTGTAGATATAGATGTTTTCTCAAAACGTCATCATCCAATAAATTTCACTATTATTTCCTTAGTGATCATAAATTCAAATCGACAACCCATAAACCCGCATCAAGTAGGATTACTAAGATTATAGAAAAGACTGCATAGAATTAAAGTTTGAAAAACTCTTAATATCGGCGGTCGCCGCGTCGTCTGCCGTGTAAACCGACGCTGAGCGCTGCCGTGAGGGATTATCCGTATTTGCGGGAAAATTACCCCAGTCCCTTTCACGGCTCCAAATTCCGATCACGTACCGGCCTCTCATCTTGCGATGTCGTGCCGTCGCGTTATTACCTCCCAACTATTACCCCAAAGACGATCGTACACGAGTCGAACTCGAAATATCTAATGACTATTGACGACTCCCCGCTTGTTCCATTAGTTTGGACCACCAGTTGTTCAAAGTTTCAAACAATGACTTAATTGGGTTATGGCAGTTTATCCAATAATCTCGTTTATTAGGTAATCGATACTCCGCTATAGTTACAGAACATGCTAATTTACTGACAATAAAGCTTTAACAATGAACATATTACTATGGACTAGCAATGATTATCATAATTATTTGTAATACTTTTCTGTAATCCTCTCTTCGTCATTTCTAACGTGCAGTTCGATAATTATATTGTAGTTTAATATACCTATAACATACATATATGACGTGGTTAATGAATCATGTTGAATATACGTTTCATCTATGATTAAAGTACGATTGTTATCATTCCTGTTCTATAGTTAGCCTTGCTATCATATGCTTGAATTGGTATATGATAACTATTAGTAATTCCAATTATTCAACCTGTTCTTAAAAATCGATATGTTTGAGCACGCGACCGTCGAATCGCCGTCGTCGCTTGGCAAACGTAGATTCATTACGAGGTCTGCCGGCATCGAACAGTCTTCTAATAATCATTAGTCTATCCGAATTCACCGCCGTAATCGCTTTCCGTTTGCCCTCAGAGGATGGATCTTGGGAAATGTTGGCCCTTTTGCTGTGTAGGTATGTTGGTTCATTGCTTAGAGATTTGTATGAGCCTTAGCTGGTTTTCCAAGGATTTGTCGCATTGGGTCACTACGTCTTCTGGTAAGTGGTCGGCGGAGTCGCATGGCGAGCTACGGCTGACGTCCTTGTCTATTTCTAGCACACCGGCGGTCAGCACCAGTCAAGAAACCAATTGGAAAACCAAGAACAAAGCAGCCAAAGAAAGTTAAATTCATAAGTAAGTGTGTATGATATCAAAGAAATAATATTTCAGTACGACAGTGATGGATAACAACGGTTGAATTGCAGAGATATTTGAATAGCGTAACGGCATCGTGTAACTAGATTTTGACGATGATGAGACTATTACAGCCAGTTGGGATTCGGATATATGAGATCCCATAAGTTTCAAACAAAATGATACGCACGAAAGTAGCACTCGCAAAATATAACGAAGGAAAGTAACTTTACAAGGCATAAAAGCTTTCTGCTAAAATGTGAAAACACGTACAGTCCTCGATATCATCGAGAGAACTTTGAAAACCCGGCTTCTCTTTTAGATCAGAGCTTATGCTTTCTTTGTGAGGGTCAAGTACTTTTACTTTTTTTTATGTGAGTAATTGTTGCTAGTTGGCTTGGCACACGTACAGGAGAATAGTTTGCTCCGCCGCCGCCAGTGAGCTACAGCACCATTGTGTTACGGTACTCGAGGTTCTTTTGTGTTGATCCGAGGGAGTGTCTCTCTAATGAGATCCAATTAAACTACGCATTTCATAACAGAGGCTTGGCAATCAGAGCCACTACTGCAACGTGTTCTCAATAAATTGCAAACAATTGTGTATGATGTCGATCGAAATTTAGTAGTACACCGCTTTCGTGTTTTGTAATAATGATCATACAGAAAAACAGTAAGAACTAACCCTTATCACAGATTAAAGAAAAAGGAAGGTACCTAGCCGTAAGTTTCTCGCGAGTAACTAAAAGGGTACTTATACTTAATGAACTGGCCAACTAAGTAGGTAAGGCTTATCCACAGGCTTAGCTTACCTAACCTATCGATCCAGCACACAACACCGTCCACCCCTATTCATACAATCAGAATTTCTTCACAATCTGCCATTATCACTTCAGCTGGTGCCTTTTGGCTGCTTGCCAAGGCTCTTTTAAACGGAATTCCTACTTTGAATTGCAATTGTAGATTCTTAAAGCAAATAATTAATGTATCCGGATGTTGGTGGGCGGGCTTAATGTGAGTGAGAAGTATGTATAAGATAGCTCAGTTCGTAATAACCCTGCCTATTGTGCTGTAGGTGGTGGGTTCGGTCCCCAACGAGGACAACTATTTACATTTGTGCGATAAACATAGATGTATGTTCTGTGGATGGGGGTTATTCTATGTATGTATTTACAAAAAAATATAATCAAGTATTCTACTTATCAGTCATCTAGTTCCCATAGTACATGCTATGCTTAGTTTGGGGCTAGATGATGTTGTGTAAAAAATGTCCACAAATAATTATATTTTACGTCCGAGTGAAATGTACGTATTCGCGGAAATAAAAAGATAATTTGACAAAGTTTATGTCAACATGTCATACATTCCAATTAGCCATGATTGAATGTGCAAAGTTTCGAGTTTCAATTGCCATTTCGAAAGCAATCTGCAAATGGAAGCACATGAAAATTGATGGTGTATTACTCACTTGTATAATTCCATTGTTTGCAGACAGTTACTGTGCTGAAAATGCATGTTCTCAGCATGAGTCATCCGGCCGTAGGGGGTGGTACAGTCGCCTACCACCCCTGTCACCCCTTAGAATAATTACTACCGAATTCCTTCGTCCTCCTGCCGGGGACGAAGTTCATCCGACCTTGAGCTTTACGCTAATTTACGCAGGCCATTCATCCCCCTCAGCCCTCTCGGGGTTTTTAAAATTCCACCCCTAATGAAGAGACCCCTGGTTGTAATTAAATGAGTTCTGAAAAGGTGTCCGCAGATTATTCTGGCGCTTAATTAGTGGATGTTGAATATTTAATGTTTTTATTAAAATACGGCTCGGGATTTTAACATTTTGTTCTTGGTTAGTAGCGAAGGTTTCTTCTAGCTTATTAAATACAACATTTGCAACATTCTTTGAAGAAAGTATACTGTTATTTTATTGAACCGGATTTATTACCAGCCTGCAATTTACCTACTGCTGAGTGAACATAGGCTCTGCGGCAGAACTGATTTCTATTCTATGCTTCCGGGTGGGTTGGTTGAGTGCTTTTGTTTCCCGTAATTTGATTTTGCCCTACGAATTTACCAATCCATAAGTAATCTCCATTCTTCTGTCTTCTTCATTGAACCAAAAGTTTGATCAATATGCCGTATCGGTCAAGACAGTTCATCCTGGTATTTTATATTAAAAGAGTAAAAGCCGTTTATTTCGAATAACTTTGTTGAACCATAGAGTGCTGGTTGAACGTAAAGAGGCACACAGTTGGTTACACTAAAAATGAACAGACATAAAAAAAAATTGCTATAAATTTAAATTAAAAAAAAATGTGAAGCAAAGCTGATGTATTTCACAAAAATATTAGAATCTAAAAATACTTAGGTTAAAAAGTTTATATAGAATCCCTGTATGCCTCAAGTTGATGCACGCAGAGCAGTGAATCGTAGGGCACGTTACTAACAACGTGACCTGCGAAGCTATACTTTGTTATAGGTGATGGTAACTACTTATGGTCTCAGGTGGGCCATCTGCTTGTTCCGTCAATAGTCGTATAAAAAAAAGCTATGATAATGAGACCAAAAATATAAATGCTTGAAGCAATATATTTCAAATAATTCCTAGCGTTATGAATTCCCATTATGAGTATAAACCTACGAATAAGTCAAATGGTGATTGTGTCCTTTATAGATAAGTAACGAGCATATAAATAGCTGTAACCTTTTAAGTGTGTGCTTATCAAGGCGAAGACACTTATGAAGCAATTGCTGGTTGGTTCCGTCTGGCTGGATATTGTCTGACATTCGCGGTATAGGATTATGCTGTTGAACATTAGCGGTTACGCTATCATTATGACTAGGGGTTTGACTACACTTACCATACCAACCTAACCCATTATTATATGTAAATACTGTACCTGTAAGTAAGTTCTGGATTGGCCATATAAATTAAATACAGAATTTCTGTATTATACATACATGTTTCTGTGTTGCCTACAATTCACTAATTGTTACGATTGGATCGGCACCACACTGGAGCTTCATATGATTTTGCAAAACACAAAAAAAAAACCAGTAGTAGCTTCTCGACTTAACCACAGTAGATGTAAAACAAGGTCTTCAAAAAAACGGTAGGAACCAAGCCGTTAGTTCTTTGCCATTCTTGTTTTTGGTCGGGTGGAACTGGGAAGGGTGCTTTTTTGACTAATGATCAAGAAAATACTACTACAGCACCACAGCGGATCTTAGAAGTCCTAGGACTAAAATCATGATACCTTTTATAATTGTGTCGCACAGCATGTAGGTTAATTTCTGAACATTCTGCAAATCTGTATTTTTCATGTTTCTTAAGAGATGCTACCACTTCTTCTTTAATCAGATGACAATGGATTACATTCTTTCAGTCTCCTTATTTATGCTTATAAGATTACTTAGAGGATCAGGGGCTACTACTCACATTACCCTTGAAAACCTAGACCGCTACTCTGAGAGTCTACTGGTGTTTGCAATGGAAATGCATGTGAATGTTTATAGGTATTTGAATAGTTCGCGAAAGGCTTTATTTATAGAAGTTCGGTGTCTTAAACCAGGTTCTCTGACGTCGCCATTTTAGTTTCTTGTTATGGTACCCATCTTATGATACGTTTTTTGAAACTGTTAGCTACAAGATGAAGCTAGTAGGTAGAGGTAGCTTCAGCAAGAAGCTCTAGCCTATCCTGGGCAAAAAAACTGCTGAAGACCCGATCGAATGAAATAGGTGATAGATAATTTAACCTCCATACAGCGTATTAATCCCAGGCACCGTAAACATCTCCAATCTAAGGCAATGGGTCTGATCCTCAGATCTCTTGTTCATCAGGGTCCTACTTAGCAGATTCCTAAGGGTGCGGTCATTTATTAATTGACCCTATGTCCACAGCTACCGAAATCAGGTGCCAAGAGATGTCGAAGGGTGGTCTTGCGTACGAGGTGATCCTGGCTGAGCCGGTGGGCGTGCCTATCCCGCGCCGGGCTGACTCGCCCGAGAAGACGCCTTCAGTCGAGGAGATACAAGAGAAACTCAAGGCTGCTGAGGAGAGGAGACGCGTAAGTAGATCCTGCTATCATCATCAACTATATTAGTCCATTATTGGATTATTGGAGTGGATATAGGACATGAAGACGTATCTTCAACTCTTCTTGTCCAGTGCTTGCTCACCAGAGGGCGTCCTATACGAAACTTAATTATTTACATTATTTTTAATTTGAAAAAGGCATACAAAAAAAACGGTAAGTTTCTTGCCTATTCTAGGTTTCTATATCTAGGCTTGGCCGTGCGCGAGGAGCTGGCGCTTAGATTCACGTAGCTTTAAGAGGTTTCAAGATGAACCCTGCGGATAGTACTTAATAAATACTTTTTGACTTTCACTTACGTGCATCTAAACGCGATCTCCACTCGTGTTCGTTTGCTGCAGCGATTGTTGTAGGATTGACGTCAACATAAACCTAGAAATAGAAGGCAGGATTACAAGCCTCTTTGGAGGTGTAGGAGAAACAGAACATCAACATCATCAGCCTGTCGAGGTCCTCTTTTGAACATAGTTTTCCCTGTATTTGAGATTTCCGCAACCGATCGTCATTTATCGGTCGTTATTAGTACATACTTGAGGTGAGGTACAGTTACTGACAAAACTCCATTCTCTTGCAGAGTTTAGAGCAAAGCAAGATGGCCGCGATCGCGCAGAAGATGGTAAAGATCGAGGAAGCGTCGAAGATCCGCAGTGAACAGACCAACAACTTCATTGCGGCTACCAAGGAGGCGCTCGATGCTAAGATGGAGACACATGAGGAGAAACGCGAGGCTTACATCAGCGAGCTGAGGGGTAGGCTTAAGGATCATCTTGAGGGTGTGGAGAAGACCAGGTAAGACGCTCAAGCAACTCAGCTTAAATCAAGCGCCTAAAGCGAAGGCAATCGACCTAATTGCGTGGACGTGGCGTGCATGATGGCGATAACTATTCTGTAGGTTTTAAGAAGTGCCTTAATCAAGTGATTGCCACACTCCACGCCACCAATGGTTGAACGCCTAATTATAAAACTTTTAGGTACGTGTTTTCAGGAGAGAAAGAAAGAAATACGTTTCGTTTATTTTTATTTTTTCATTTTTAATCATTTTATCGTGGGCATTAGACCTCGTAACGACATGAATTTGCCAACGCATATGTTTAGTAATGGGAATAGATTAAGCTTTGTTTTTTTTTGACAGATTTTTATAAGTACCGGCCTTAGGCGATAACGAAGTTCGCTTCGAAGCGAACGAACACTCGTTAGCTCCATTCATCTCTTAGTACCTTGGTTACCCACTCAAAAATTATTGAGAACTACCAACTGAGCCAGTCGATTATGTAAATTTTAATTTACTTAGGCTGTACTGTACCTGTAGGCTCTCGGCTGTAGCAGTCGGAAGAAGCCTAACATTTACGTCACACGATTCCACGTGTCCACTGGCTCATCACGATCTTACTCCATACAGGTTGACCCTGGAGCAGCAAACGGCCGAGGTGTACAAGGCGATTGAAGACAAGATGGCCACGGCTGCTGACAAGCGTGATGAGAACATCAAGAAGATGCTCGAACGTCTTCGCGAACATGTAAGCACAGAATTACTTGTGTGCTACCTTAAAAAATTGAAGTGGTAGGTTAAAGTGGTAGGTCATTCGAGATGTGGAACCCAAAGCCGCTGGGTAATGAAGGTTCTTGAATAGTTCATCATCCAGTGCTTGGTCGAACTGGAAAACGAAGCATAGGAACCGGATTACATTACACCTCGCTCTATTATTATTTAGGTACTAGCGGCTTCTCGCAGCTTCGCCCGCGTGGCAGTTTTTTCCCGTTCCCGTTATTTTTTCGAGATAAAAAGTAGCCTATATGTTAATCCAGATTACAATCTATATTTATTCCAAATTTCATCCAAATCGGTCCACTGGTTAGAGCGTGATAGAGTAACAAACATCCGTCCATCCGTACTTACAAACTTTCGCGTTTATAATATTAGTAGGATTAGAATATCTTACTTGTGTAACTGTTGTTTCGGTTTCAGGAGGAGCAAGTCCGCAAGGTCCGCGCCGGGAACCAGGAGCGCTTCACCGCGCTCGAGAGCTCCATCCAGGACAAGCTGACGCTGGCCGCCGCGCGACGTCTGCAGCGCGAGGCCGACCAGAGGGAGAAGCTGCGCAACCACGTGAGTCTACCGTGCCTTGACATGCCATGACACTTCACTACCATTACCTACAAACTATAGTAGTTCTGTGAGAACAGTAGACCTCGCGAGCATTTATAATAATAATCATGCAATATTCGTCACTCCCCTTTCCTTAAATTTAAATACCTATATATAACTCAAAGGTGACTGACTGACTGACTGACATAGTGATCTATCAACGCACAGCCCAAACCACTGGACGGATCGAGCTGAAATTTGACATTCAGGTAGATGTTATGACGTAGGCATCCGCTAAGAAAGGATTTTGATTAATTCTAACCCCAAGGGCAAAATAGGGGATGAAAGTTTGTATGAAACTTTGTCAATTTTAAACCGATCGGGCTGAGACTTTGCATGCATAAAGCTACTATGATTTTATCCCGAAAAAATAACGGGAACGGGAAGAAACTGCCACGCAGACGAAGCTGCGAGCGGCCGCTAGTTGAAAACATTAAGTCCCAAGAAAATAATAAATCTTTTGTAAAAATATTAAAGAACCTACTGTTACGAAAAGCTTACTATACACTTGACGAGTATTTCAATGATCAAATAATAAATAATAATTACTAATGAATGAATGATACCTACCTATAATTATGTAATTTGCATGTTCTTTTTATACCTATATCGGTCCGCTCTACTCTATTGCAACACCCTTACTGGGTATATTATGTGTATTGGCACCAAAAATTGTATATAGTCCTAAGATCTGACAATGTTAAACCTACTTACATAATAAGGCAATAAACATACTGAATACTGAATATATAACGCTACAGCAAACTCCTAAAATATTAATTCCTAAATCCTAGCTGTGTAGAGTTAGCTGAAATTCGGCCTATTGATCCTGGCACCCTAAGGAGAGACGGTGTGGCGAGAAAGCTACGTAACCTTGCATGCTAGATGTAGTAGCTGTGTAGAATGAGCTGTGACTGTCAGTCAGGACACCGCGTCGTTTCTCCGCAATATGGGCAGTAAAAAAAGTTGCGTAACAACTTCAACCGGCTACTACCCCAGCGGTGCGGTATTACGTATCACAAACGCAGAGGAACTCAATTCCAGTATAATTTGGGACTTAACAATATTTTATGATAAATTTTAATTTGTTTTGTTTTGTAAATTATTTCAAAATAGAGGCCACTCGCAGCTTCGCCCGCGTGGCAATTTTTTCCGTTCTCGTTCCCGTTATTTTTTCGGGATAAAAAGTAGCCTATGTCCTATTCCAGATTACAATCTATATTTATTCCAAATTTCATCCAAATCGGTCCACTAGTTAGAGCGTGAAAGAGGAACAAACATCCATCCATCCATTCATCCAAACATTCGCATTTATAATATTAGTAGGATTACTTTTCATCAATTTACATTTAATCATCATAAGTCTTGTTTGACCATGCATGTTTTTTTAATTTTATTTTTACCATCATATTATTTTTCCATCAATTAGAGCAATAAAGTCGAGGAAGTCCGTTCGGTGGCCACAGCTAAGATCGAGGAGATTACCAAGGAAATTGAAACTAAACTATCAGCGGCTGAGATCAAGAGAGAACAAGAAATTCAGAAGAAACTCGATTTTGTTAAGAAGGAGGTTGGTTTCGACATATCATGCACTTTAATCACCTTTTTTTTGGGGTTCCCCATTTGTTTTTGTTTTGGATATCGATCTTTTGGCCATTTTCATTCGCCACTAATGTATGCTTTTTTTTTTAATCATTGATAGACTGTCATTTGGCTTCAATTTCACCTGGTGGTAAGTGACGATGAAGCCGAACGGTCTAGTGTTTTCTTCATATTTTCTAAATTAGAAGGCTCGCACGACAATTTACACTAATAATAAAAATCTTTGTCCTATCCTGACTGACTGATTGATATATAGACAACGCACAGCCTAAATCAATAGCCGTGTACTAAGAAAGGAATTAAAATACTAAAAAGAATAGGTACAGTGTGGTTTTAAATTTGTATGAAAATAATAAAGTTATTTTCGGTCGGTTCGGTTGTAAAAAGATACTCGAGCACTGTTTCAGATGTTCTTACTTTACCTCTACCTTACCTTACTTACTTTATAGTAAGGTCAAACTTGACCTTATTATGCCTTATTTTACCTTACTTTACGTTACTTTACTTTACCATATTTTACCTTGCTTTACAGGAGCGACGCGCCGAGCTAGTGCGGCAGAACAAGAGCGCGCGCGAGAGCTCGGCCGCTACCTCCGGCTAGAGCCGACCTCAGCACTGCACCCGCGGGAGGACAACCATACACTCGCTATAACATGTCTCTGCCACTACCACCCGAGGGGCCATCACCAGCGCATGGGGCGAGGACGTCACGCGGACCTTTGTACTTTCAACACCACACACGTACATCTGCGCGGTACAAATTTCGCACGTCACTAATCAAAGGAGCGTTAGATAAGTTTCATAAAATTAAAATAGCAGTTGGGCCCTGAAGTGACGTGGCAGAGGCGCTCAAGTCCAAACGTTCGCGTCAGGTCCTCGTTCAGCTATGGGTTTGGTGTCCGTTTCTGCGACAGCGGTTTTTTTCATAGCTAAAAAGTTAGGGGAAATAACACGACTCGACTACTGCAATGCGGGATAGTCACTAACAGAATCGCCTCACGTAAACGTTTGTTTATTTCAATTTATCGATATTTAAAGATTTAAAAATTCGATCTTAGTCATGCGACTCAAATTTATCGATATGTAATCCATGAATGAGGTTTCTTGAAAAATGAATGCCTGAATTTGATTTTGATGTAACTTCATGTTAAGAAAAAAATCGCTTTCGCGTTAACGCTAATGCCCTTTTCACTAGCAGAGGCCCAAGCACGAATAAATTTGACATTAGTGGTATAAACGTGTGGTGTTTACTTTTAAACTACATTACGCGGCATCTATAACCAACTGCGAAGTGTTGCGTTGTCGCGCAGTGTAACTCGGATGTCTGTACGGTTTTGCGTTATGAATGTCAAATGTGTTCGTGCTAAAGTCTCGGAATACTGCACTGGCTTTGATTTCCGTGGCAGGCTTCGTGTTCAAAATGAACGTAAACTGGCAACTAAGTAGAGTTATTTTTATGGCGGTTTTATGTGCACCTTTCGGGTGGAAATTTTATGTTACGATAGATCTCCGAGATGAAATTGTACCGTCAATGTTTTTACTGCAATTTGTGATCTGTAAGGCTTGTCGTCGGTCCATTTTATCATTCGGGACTTGGCTTTTAAAGATTTAATTAGGAGGAACAGCTGTCTGAATGAGGCTTTCAGACTCGCAGTGTCAAGCTTCGACCACTTGTTCAGAGTTGCAACATTACAGTCTTGTGAGCATGCTCGTAGTTTCAAATTTATATCAAGGAAAGGAATTGAGAGCTGACGAAGCTAGTGTTACTAGTTTCCGATGCTCAAGGAATGTTTAAAGGATTCATAGTCTTAGGTCGACATGATGACCTAGGTATGAAGCTAGGTATAAGGGTTTGGCTGGTCCAGTAGCAAATTTGTAACTTAGAATGTCTTTGAAGCGCCAAAATGGTAGCAAAGAGTTGTAACCTAACAAATATTGTGATAGGCTAAATATTTGTCTTTGCACTACTTACTACGGATTTTCACAGTATAGGCGTTATACCCGACCGCGCTTGTCACACCAAAATCTCCTCGTGATCATGCTTACGACTTTTTAATTTGTTGAATTCTGTTGTGTGTGTACACGTTTTGTGGCCTATTTAAATTATAGTCCTAGTCGCGATCTCAAGTTAGGACCAACGTAAAAGTTTCTATCAAAATTGGATAAAATAATATGTATTGGATTAAAGTTTAGGTTCTTTATCTAATGCCGAAAATTGCCTATTGTGTTTTTGAATGAAACAAGCAACAAGCTCAAAACAAATATTTCTTTTTTACGGAACCCTCGTGTAAATGAAGTTTCGGATTGGATCGGATTTTCAAGCAAGCTTGCAGGACGAGGTGGCTCGAGAATGATATCCCTAATCTTTAGATATAGACTTATAATATCATTATTTTTAATGTTTGTCATACGCAACAGTATTTTTAGGAGGATATAATCTAAATTTAAGTTTACTCATGTTCGTAATTCATCTTATCGCCATTTGCTGTTGACTGTCCTTTATTATTTTGTCGATTATTAAGGAAGGTGTATCGTGGGTCGTCGTTTTCAAATGGATTCGCTTGCTCGGTAATGCCATCTTCTTAAGATTTTATTCTACCATGTCGCAGCCAAGCCGAAGTGTGGCAACACTGAGGAAACAAAATGGTAGCTTGTTCGACTACCCTCAATGCCCTCCCGGCAAAGCTGCGACACAACATCTAGTCTACACATTTCGTTGTTCATTCATCAAACTTCCTTTAATGATCTCAAATCGGTACATGAACTACATTATTACTGTTATTAGTTATCAGGAAGTGCCTCGATATTTTTAAATTGGCTCATGAATGATATCAATAAAATGTAGCATGTAAAATTGCCTTCATAGCGTTTTATATTTTGGAAAAACGGTAGATGTTTGGCGCGCCGAGCGGCTGCATTGTGTCGGACACAAGCCGCTTGTGTGAAGTTCTGGCTGGAGTAGCTACTAGCCAGACGAAGTAGTAGGCGGCGCGGCGTCGACCGCACGAAAAGGAAGAGGAGAGCGACGCGGTTGTTGCCGCTAAGATGCGTGTCCGTCGCTCGACAAGTGAGATTTCGTATTTATAGTATATTTTTGCCATTCATTTTTAGCGTCGTCGGTCTGTTTTAACGTCGATAATAATTGTATATAGTATTAAGAGATGAGTATCGTTGCTTGGCGCGGTAGCGGCAGCGGCGGGGCGAGTAGCTTGCCTGCTTGAACTTCGTTACTAACGCTACTATGAGTAAGGACCTAGGTGTAAGTAACTGGCTTGTTTCTCGGTGAAGAAGTGAAAACCTCTGACCAATTTGCCTTGGGTATTGTGTAGCCTTGTAGAATCTCACGATCGAGATAAATCATGTATAGCGATGCAACAATATTAGCTTTCAGATATTATATTTTTGTTTAATCTTTGAATTTTGCGTAATTTTAGTCACTTCTATCTCCTATTATGGTGTTATTATAGTTATTTTTTATGTTTTATGTAATTTGAATATTATTATGATTAGTGCTTCAGTTTGTGAGGTATAAAAATGCTGTTTGAAGTGCAGGCAACTTTTGTAGTTTCATTGTCGTATTAAATAAAGTCATAACTACTAATAAAAATTGTGTTTTTTATTAACTAATATCCCAGCGCTCTGTACCTAGTGCGATAAATCTTACCTCATCCATCGGGTGCATTAGCACAAATATTACATTACATAAAAATTAAATTAGTACATAGCATTACATTAGGTAGGTACATAAATTTATAAAAAAAAACATTTGAAATTTCCATCAATAGAAAAAGTATCTCGTGTCAAGCGCGATATATCTCGCGTTGCACATCTTAGCCCCCCGAAAACCGAAAGAAAGCTAAAACCACGATGTTAGTTACCAAAAAGAGGGACTGCTCAAACTGCAAGTGAGATGGGAAGTTACATAGTACATGAAAGTGTGGTACGTAGGCAACTGCGTGTCCTCAAGCTAGAAGCCTCGCATTGGGCTATTTACTTTTATTATAATTAGGTATTTATTTACAACACGAACGAAGGCAGAGCACAACAAAAGACTGACATACCTAGGCTAGGTACCTACATAGGACACTACACCTACACATAGTTCATGGTAGCCAGACTACATAATACAAAAAAAGTTTAATAAGTAGGTAGGTACAAAAATATTGATGTAGGTAGGTACTATTATGAGAAGGGATACCTACGATACGATACTCGCACTCACATGCACAGATGGCTAAAAGGTTTGTGTTCACTACATATTCAGCATCGACTTGACAATGACAACGTCAGTCAAGTCAACCAAGATGACATATCGACTACTAAATAAAAATGGCTGCTTTCTTTTTCAAAACAGCGTAGCGTAGCATTGCGTGCATGTTAGTGTTGTATTGAATTTATTTTTGATTTCATAATAATTGAAAGCACATGCAGAATTCATTCAGAATTCATCATATTATAAACATTCCTTGCATAAAAAAGAAACCCAAAACTTCGAATGGAGCCAAGCAAGGAACCAAAGCGAAAAAAGGACAAAACAGATGATAACGAGGAGAAAAGCAGGGAAAGGAAGTCGAAAAGGGCACGTTCCAGGACTCGTTCACCCGAAGAGTCCCGTGAGAGGAGCTCAAGGCGTAAACGCAGGCATTCTAGATCACGGTCACCCGAAGGACCTGTTAAACAGGAAAAACAGAATGAACGTTCTAAAGAAGTCAAACCGGAGCCTCCAATCAGAAAAGCCAAAGAAACAGACATGCTCAACACGCGAACTGGTGGCGCGTACATACCTCCCGCACGACTTCGAATGATGCAAGCACAAATAACTGATAAATCCTCTATTGCGTATCAAAGACTAGCATGGGAAGCATTGAAGAAGTCCATACACGGACATATCAACAAAATCAACGTCGGGAACATTGGCATCATAATCAAAGAGCTGTTAAAAGAAAACATTGTAAGAGGAAGGGGGTTGCTGTGTCGGTCAGTCATTCAAGCACAAGCTGCTTCACCTACATTTACTAATGTCTATGCGGCTTTAGTAGCCGCCGTCAACTCGAGATTCCCAAACATTGGCGAGTTACTACTAAAAAGGTTGGTTATTCAATTCAAAAGAGGTTTTAAAAGGAATGATAAATCTATATGCATTTCAGCAGCCTCATTCATAGCTCATTTGGTAAACCAGCGTGTAGCCCATGAAATTCTTGCTTTGGAACTACTGACATTACTAGTAGAGACACCATCTGATGATTCAGTGGAAGTGGCTATAGCATTTATGAAGGAGAGTGGTCAGAAGCTTACTGAAGTATCAACCAAAGGTGTGAATGCCATATTTGAGATGATGAGAAATATATTGCATGAGGGTCAACTTGATAAGCGTGTTCAGTACATGATTGAAGTGATGTTCCAAATATGGAAGGATGGGTTTAAGGATCATCCAGCAGTACTTGAGGAGTTGGAGCTGGTACCTGAAGAGGAACAGTTTACTCATTTACTGATGTTGGATGATGCTACAGATTCTCAGGATATCTTGAGTAAGTATCTCTTTTATTTATAGATTTTAACGCAACAAGTATGTAATATTATCATTAGCATGTCTTTAAACTGCATAAACAAACAGTAAATGAAGAGATCACCCACTATAACCCTGCACTGGTCTCCCTTTGTTTAGACATCTTATGAAAAGCTGGTTAAAAGATAATAATTATAATAATAAAACTCATTTATTTCCTTTTACAAAGTTAGTAGATAGGTATGAAGTGAATACAGTGTGTAGGACTTATCTGACAAAAGCAACAACATACAACGTACCCACTTTGCAAGGAACTGGAGCCTGAAAGGGGTTTGTTAAAACCTGTAATACAAGTCTCCAGGTCCTTCCACCATGGACATTGGATCTCATTTATTTTGTTTAGACATCTTATGAAAAGCTGGTTAAAAGATAATTTTGTAGTTAGTTTCAATTTAAAACTAACAGACTTAAACTAAACCAACTAGTTTTTGTTCACAGATGTCTTCAAGCATGATGAGAAGTATGAAGAGAATGAAGAGAAATACAAAACCCTGAGCAAGGAAATCCTTGGCTCCGATGCAGAGTCTGAAGATGGATCCGGGGAAAGTGGATCTGACGAATCAAATGATGAAGATGAGGAGGCGGGAACAGAACAAAAAGAAATGACCATTATTGATAATACCGAAACCAACCTGGTTGCTTTACGGAGAACAATATACTTGACTATCAACTCTAGTTTGGACTTTGAAGAGTGTGCTCATAAGCTGATGAAGATGCAACTCAAACCTGGTCAGGAAGTGGAACTATGTCATATGTTTCTGGACTGCTGTGCCGAGCAGAGAACATATGAAAAGTTTTACGGTCTACTTGCCCAAAGATTCTGTAGTCTGAACAGAATCTATATTGGACCTTTTGAGGAGATATTCAAAGATTCATATGGCACAGCCCACAGACTAGACACCAACCGGTTAAGAAATGTCAGCAAGTTCTTTGCCCACCTTCTGTTCACTGACTCAATCAGCTGGGAGGTGCTTGAATGTGTGAGGTTGAACGAGGAAGATACAACCAGCTCGAGCCGTATTTACATCAAGATTCTCTTCCAAGAGCTGGCTGAGTACATGGGGCTAAAGAAACTAAACGACAGACTCAAAGACCCGTAAGCTCCTATTAATGTTCCATAACTTGGTTGTATCAAGCTGATGGAGTTAATTATTTTTTTCTTTTCCAGGACTCTACAAGGAGCTTTCCTAGGAGTGTTTCCGAGGGACAATCCTAAAAATACAAGGTTTTCTATTAATTTCTTCACCACCATTGGACTTGGAGGGCTGACTGATGAATTAAGAGAGCATTTGAAACAAATACCAAAGGTTAGTGATAGCATTTCTTTCTGCTATATACATCCTACTAATATTATAAATGTGAATGTTTGGATGGATGGATGGATGGATGTTTGTTCCTCTTTCACGCTTTAACCAGTGGACCGATTTAGATGAAATTTTAAATAAATATAGATTGTAATCTGGAATAGGACATAGGCTACATTTTATCCCGAAAAAATAACTGGAACGGGAAAAAACTGCCACGCGGGCGAAGCTGCGAGTTGCCTCTAGTTGGTAATAATTAACTTGGTTCCTTTTACCACACAAGAGCTTCATTATTTACATTATTATTAATTTGTAAAACTATAAAAAAATAGCATCACTTGCTGCGGATGATGCTGAATAAATGCTTTTTGACTTTGACTACTGAGCCCTATGGGCTGTCCAAACACCTCTCTCCGTCGCAAGTACAATTTTTTTTTTAAATATTTTAACTAATATTTCAGAATGTTCTGCCACCACCTGAAATCAAGTTAGAGAGTGCGTCAAGCTCCGATTCCAGCTCAAGTAGCAGCTCTAGCGATTCTGATTCTAGCTCGGGTAAATATCTTTTTCGGAATATTTTGTTCTTGGCCATTATTTAAGACCAAATTTACTAAATAATTAAAGAAGTGGTGATAGTTCTTCCAGTAACCAGATTTTGTGAATTTTGCAGATTCCAATGACGACTCAAGCAAAAAGAAGAAGAAAGACAAAAAGAAATCCAAAAAAGGTAAGAATGACAAATCGCCTAAAACACCAGAGGAGGAACCTGACAAACCTAAAGATGTGGAGAGATGGGGTCACGATGGGTTCTACGATAACTACGGAAAAGACGCGCAGAGACACGAGCAAACACACCAACGGGATAAAGACAACTTTGCTATACCCCAAATGCCTAAGCGGAATGATAGACGGAATCAAAATGAAAACCGGAGGCATGATGATAGAGATCAGCGCAATGACGAGAGGCCCAGGAGACAAAAGGATGATAACAGATACGATGGAAGTCGTGACAATGAACGAAATAGGGAAAATAGAGATGGTTCAGGCGGTCGAAGAAATGATAAAGATGGTGAAAGGCGCGATAGGGAAAGGAGCAGTAGAGATGAAAGATCAGACAGAGAAAGGAACTCTAGAGATAAAAGACCTGATAGAGAGAAGAATGCCAGCGATGAAAGGTCTGATAGAGAAAGGACCACTAGGGAAGAAAGATCAGACAGAGATCGAAACTCTAGAGATGAAAGACCTGATAGAGAGACGAATGCCAGAGATGAAAGATCTGACAGAGATAGGAACTCCAGAGATGAAAGACCTGATACAGATAACGAAAGAAAAGATGCAAAACGAGACAAAGATGATAGGCGTGACAAAAAGAAAAAAGACGGTCGCGATGATGAAAGGGTCAAAGAAAGAACTAGTAAAGATCATGACCGAAGAAACAGAGACAGCTCAAAATCTAATAAGAAAAGCTCAAAACGCGATAGAATAAGTGAACGAGAAAATAATGAACCGATCCGTGAAAGAAATGACATAGATAATGAAAGACGTGACCGAATTGATAGAGAAGAGAGAGATACCAGACGCGGCAGAAACGAAAGGCATTCAGAAACAAGTAGCAGAGTCGATAAAGACGGGATACTCTGGGAATTTAATGGCGAATATAAAAAACAAAATAAGATAAAGAAATCTAAAGATGCTGAAACAAGTCGCAATGAAAAAACTAAGAAAGAACATGAGCAGAGTGATTCAGACAGCAGTGACTCTGACACTAGCAGTTCCAGCAGTAGCAGCAGTAGTAGTGACGATTCTACAAGTAAAACAGATGATGGCTGGGACATTAGAGGTTCTAGTATTAGAAGGGAGGTTGTAGGCCGGTACTGGGACATGCCTGATAGAAGACGCGAAACTGTAGAGAGAAGTCCAGTCAGAGAATCAAGAAGAGATCGCTGAGCTTACCGCATTTTGTAAATGATTTGTTATTGATCATTATTATTTCTATGTAAGATGAATTAGGTAAATTACATAGGTGAAATAACAAGATGGAATTTTATTTTATGCAGTACATAATATTATGTACTCGTACCGTAGTAGGTACACACTTCATTATACTTCAACCCAGACATTCCAGTGTCCTGTCAATAGAGCCACGATTAAAAATATCCTATACAACAGATGCAAAGGCCTGTTAAAACAGTAAACCGCAGTAGGTATTAATGTAAGTAAACATATTATACAGAGACTTAGGTACACCAGCGCAGTATTCTAAATTAGAAAGAAAACAAACATGCTCGCGGCGACTACAATAACCTCAGATCACTAGACAAATATACTCAATAAAAATATTATCAGTCACACAGACAGATGATACCAATTCATAATTTCGTTGGTTACTCATTATTAGGCGTATTTTCTACTTGACTAGAGAGTACATACTCCTTAGTCCTTACATGAAAGGTGCCTGGAATTTTGTCATGATGACTCGCTTGATAGATCTTGTAGTTTAGTTTTGAAGTTTAATGAACTAGTATTTGGACATTAGATAACAGTCTCTTGGTGAATAATTTTATATTTTCCTATTGAAATGGAGACTATCTTAGACTCAAAAACCAGCACGGAGACTACTATTTCTGAGGATCTCGTTCACATGAAAGCCAAATCCGCGCCCTTGATACCATTGCCTTTCAAGCCCGAGGAGACCCAGCTAACCACCCAGATATCTGCACCCTCCTATCTTTTCTCTCTGAAGGTTTGTTAACCAATTTGCTATAGTTACCCGAGTCCAAAATTGTCCCACGAAATTAATGGATGCCCACTGATAAATGACCCATCCACATGGCTGTGTTGTTATTGCTATCGAAAATGGTAAGAACATAATAAGTAGTAATTATGATAGGAACTTAAGTAGGTAAGTACACAAGTTGCATCATTTTACAATCTTGGTCGATATAGTACCTACCTATGGACTTATGCAGGATGTTTGATGATGATGAAATAAATCTTTAATTAGGTTGGTCAAAGATGTAGGTAGGTACCTAGTTAGATACCTACCCTACTTAGTACTTAAGTAATTTAAATCATTTTTTGAAGGAAAATGACGCTCCTCCCTTCAGGAAGCCAGCAAAAGAGTCTCGTCCGAAATTACTAATCGGGACGATCATGACTGAGGACGATGCTATTGAAATGATAGCAGCCGCAGATGCCAATAAGGTTGATGGACTGAAAATTTATTTGGGTTCGTTTACAATTTACATTACTTATGCGTAGAACGTCCCCTAACCGATAGACCGACGTCATTGTAAGATCGTGGGTAGGTACCTAACTACTCGGTGGATGTAGGTAGGTTCGAAAAAGCTCACGCTCAATGTGTAAGTACCTAGGTACTCAGGCTGTTGATATAGATAGGTAGGTAATAACATCACGGCGTCAACAGAGATACGCAATAGCCTTAGACGAGTTAACAACTAGTGGATAACTATAGTCCTACCGATAGGATTACTATAATAGGCACCCTATACCAATCCTTACCCTTAGACCCTTAGACGAGTGGTAACTCGTCTAAGTGGGCACCCCAAAGGTCTACAATATATCTAACCTAGAGGAATTAAGACACAAAACAAATATTAGACACCATCACCAGGGATAAGACACTCCCTTCAACAAGAGGAAGAACAAAATTGTTAACCTGCATCGAATTCCTGCGAGGTTCTATTGGTGTACTCTTCCTCCTCCATTTGTAGGCAAAAATGAGGATACATAGGTAGTGGTTTTTTAAAGTGAGTGTGGGGGGGGTGTGTGTGTGTGAGTAAAAAATCTCCAACTGAACCGTTTGGTACCTAGGTACTTTGCCTAACTAGGATGTTAACCTTACTCCTAAGTAGACCTACTGAGTATTTTGCTCCTATATCTACCTCTACCCGATGGACTGACGACATTGTTAGGACCGCGGGAAGTCGATGGATGGAAAAGGCTCAGAATCGTTCTTCCTGGAAATGTGTTGGGGAGGCCTATGTCCAGCAGTGGACTTCTACAGGCTGATGATGATTAGATGTAACATATTTGTAATCACCACCAGGCATCTTTCTAGTCGATAAGCAGCTAATCCTGAACTACAACCTCTCGGAAAAATTCTTCCTCATTGGTCTCCTGACCGAGACCATAGACTACGCAGCTCAGCGTGATTTCTCCGCGTTCAAACTGGCTTGTCTTCTAACGATCTACTTGAGTTCACATCTCTATTTCAAATATTACTACTGGTTGTCGCCGGTGGCCGTGTGGAACTATTTCAAGGAGATTATGATACGACATACTATTGAGGTAAATTATCATTATAATAATAATGCTGGACAATCCACACAACATCATCTAGCCCCAAGCTAAGCACTCGTCTAAGTAAGCAGAGCTTGTGTTTTGGGTACTAGATGGCTGATATACTTAATACAATATATATTACGTACATACTTAGATATTTTTTATTATACATAGAAAATACCCAGAACACCCGGAATAAATATTTGCAGATTGTACAAACATTTATCCCGAGGCGGGAATCGAACCCGCAACCTCCTGCGTCACATTATTAGGTAACTGTCTTTATGCGACGTAGTTAGACTGATATCCGACATCATACACGGTTAGATGAAAGATAGAGCACCCAGCCAGTCACATGCATAGTTTTACTGACTGTATCTGGTTATCACATCCGTTTGTATCCTAAGTCCATGGTAATTACGCATCACTTACACCTACCACCTAAACTTACACGGGTTTCGAACTCGCATCTCTGACGTTTCAATAAAGATTCAAATACCCAGTTTTAACCCAAACACAGGGAAACTAGTTGGGAGTTGGAGTTCAGTCATGTAAACAGTATGTACCTATAACCTTAGGTACTTTTAACCAACTATTTTTGTGTGAGCCAAGTTTGTAGACAAAGGTACCTACCTAGGAAAATTACGATCAAATTGGGTACCTAACTAACAAAAATTCAAAGATTTTTTTTTATATCTTATGTTGTTGAGCTTAAAGTTTTTGTTAGGTATCGTAGGTATTCATAGGTACATGTATTGGGATGTAATTAGTTGTCGTGTTTATGGTCAAATAAACTTATTATAGTTTTAACACCTGCCCAAACTGCGTCTCCTGAATGTTCCAGGACTCTCCCGACGGGCAGGAAGTGTTCTCACCGGACGAGTGCTACGACATCGTGACTCACTTCCATGCCGTGTACCTGGCGAACACACCTCTGATACACATCCTCACTTTCGGCGCCTACCGCCTGAAGATGCTGTGGCCGTTTAAGCCTAAATAAAAGTTCAATAAAGCTGTATTATGTTTACGTGATTTCGCTTTTTAAGGTGACACTATTAGTATTGTATTCAAACAAAAGTTAGTGTCATTACTCCACTGTTTGTGTCCACCTCATCAACCCCCTGTTCTAGCCTGACTGTTTTATGTTAGCTCCATGGACCTACAGGATTATCTGTGTTTGTGACTATAACTTATACAATAACAAGCATATATTGAACACTATATTACACGGGTATCTAACGCGCATTAACTTCTTTATTTACTTTTTTTTTTCCATATATTTTTTTTAATACGCGATAAATACCCGTATATCATGTTCCGATCGCGAAAGTTAAAAAAATAACAACATTGTTTATACAGTCAACAGTTAGAAACATTATTTTTTATGAATACCTAAAGCACCTTGAAGAATAAACAATAGCTTTAAAAATATATCAGTTGTTTATTTAAGTCTAGCCAACAGAAGCCTTCAGCTGCTCCTTAAAATGTCCAGGTAACTTCTTCTTCTTCCTTTTTCTAACATTACCCTTTTCAGTTTTGGGAGTCTTATTGCCACATTCTCTATTTTGACCAGGCTTTCTCTTTTTCTTTTTACAAGACAAAGGATTAGGATTATGGGGCTTTTTCTTTTTCATAGGAAGTTTCTTTTCTTCTACTGTTTCTTCTACACCCAAAGCTTTCTTCATGCTTTTCAAAGCTTCATTTTGAGTCTCGCTGATGAATATGTGGGGATCGGCCTCGAGAGCCTGCCCTGCTTTATCATAACTAACTTTAGATGGCTTCTCAAGTGTAGGTGACTTGTTGTGAAGGTACAAGAGAGGGACCCCAGGTTTTTCCCGTAATATATCTTGCAAGTCTCTATCTTGTGAAGCTAGGATATAATGTTTTTCATTTCTTTTCCCGATCATAGATCTAATACAGTTGGAGCCTGATATGGGTTCTTTGTGGCCACATTCGTGAATACCAAATTGTTTGAGTATAGTGAGAGCTCCATGAGTCTTTTTGGCTATCTTCTCTGTTTCTATAATGATGCATCTGGTTGTCAGTAGTTTTGCTTGTCCATTCAGATATCTGGGTAGCTGTTCTTTTACATTTATCTGTTCCTGAAAGTAAATTTAAAGTATTAAAAGCCTTTTGTGAGTTCAATTTAAAAATTCTTATCTCTAATTTGTTTGTTGTCCCAGTAAATGAGCGAATATTTAATGAGCAGTAGATGCTATAAAAATGAAATGGGTAATGTTACTAATGTTGACTGGCTTCCCAGCTCAGTTACTAATAGCTCTACCTTCTGTGCTGTATGTTGTGGGTTCAATCCCCACCACGGTAGATATTCCCTCAGATCTCTTTGTACCATGCATCTACTGAAGATTCTTAAAGGATGTCTAATGGGGGGTAGTCAAAGTTGAAAAAGCATTTATTCAGTAAAATCCACAGGGATCACCTTGAAACGTCCTTAATCTAGGTGAATATAAGCGCCAGTTCTTCGCGACCAAGCCTAGAAGTACCGGTAGTTAGAGATATATTTATATTCTACATTTGGTACATACATAGACATAGACATAGACATTTGTTTATTTACTACCAAGACACACACAAACCAACAAAAACACTAAGACATCAAAGATGAAAGATACATAAAAGAAAGATCGTTGCTTGAGCACTGTGTCGTGTTTCTGTGTGCCATAGTAGTACAAGGGCTACGACTCATACATACATACATACATTGAACTAATAACAGATTAGTGAAAAATACCTAGTTTAGATTACTGCTTGCAGGCTCAGGGAAATTTTCTTGCCAGCGCATGCTCTGTTCCTTCAAGGTAAGGTGCGAGTCAGCACTGTCAGCCTCCGGATCTGGCAGCTCCTCGAGTGGGACCAAGATGTCCTCATGCGGCAGCTGATCAGCTCGCCACTCTGCGTCCACGACGTCGATCAGTCTACCATTACGGCGGAACTTACTATCCATTCTGTATTACACAATAGGATCACGAGTAAGAGCTTGTACAACCGAGCAGTAATCTAAACTAAGACTTCTATATCCTGTGGGTTAGATAAAAGAACAATAGTAAGCCTTACTTTGAAAGCAGCAAAACAAAATGTGCCATCCAGAAGAACTTGGTAAGGTTCATGAAATCCGAAATTGTTGTAATAAAATTTTAGGTATTTCTGTACTTTTTTGTACCTGGTGATTTTCATCTTCGAATAATTTTAATAGGGTACAAACCTAGAGCTTTGTGTTTGTAGGTACGTAGAAGTTTCAAATTTCTAGTGAACAATAAGGAAAACTTTGTTTACTTCGAATAAACCACGCGCTTCTATTTTGACTTTTAACAAGAATAAAATAAACCTAAATTGACCATAGAGAATAATTTAGTCCATATTCTTATGGCCCCAGTACACAATCGGCCATGCTGGCCCACTACACGCCATCGCCAATGTGTACAGGGGGTTATAGTCACAGAACACTTATATCCTATACTAGCTGACCGGTGCCCACTTCGTTGGGCGGTAAACATGTTTTCTTACAAATCTTAATTGAAGTAGTACTCTATGTCACCAACAGATGGCGTTAATACGGCATAAAATAGCGGCCGTTCGCAGATTCGCCAGCATGGCAGTTTTTATCAGTTCCCGTTATTTTTTCGGGATAAAAAGTAGCCTAAGTTACTCCTTGTTACATTAGCTATCTGCCAGTGAAAGTCCCGTCGAAATCGGTCCAGCCGTTCCAGAGATTACACGGAACAAACAGACAGACAGACAGACAAAAATTAAAAAAAATGCTATTTTGGTATATGTATCGTATATACATTCCTATGCATGTAGTAAAAAGCGTTATTTTAATATTACAAACAGACACTTCAATTTTATTTATTTGTATAGATTTTGTCATAAAACTATAATACATTATGAATTAATGTCCTTTTTATAAAACACCTGCGTAGGGAGCCGACCTCGTGTCGGAGCCGCGCGGGTACCTCCTAACTCATAGATCTAAACTACTCCCCTGCACGCGCACTCCCAACTTGGTGACGCTCACTTCGCAACGGGCCGTGCAGCAGAAATCGTAATATTTTAATTTCGCCATAACTTCAAAACCAAACGTCCAATTCTAATCATTCAAAGACCAAATATTATCTACATGAACTGTACTTAGTGATTTATTTTGATAAGGATTAATAGTATGAGTAAAATAAATGCGTTTAAATGTAGTCCAAAAAAAATTGAAGATTTTTAAATAAAAAAATGGTTGTTGTGCCTCACTCGACATAGATAGGTATAGTGTGCCGCTGACTTTTTTGTAGATATTTATAAGATCTACAATTATTTAGAACATTTTATGGTTCTATCTTTTATAGTTTAGGCAGCGTACGCAAAATAAGTAACTTTTCTGGTTGATTTTTTACACCTTGTGTCTGAAAAACCCAAATATTTTACGGAACGCTATTTTTTTCCAAAATAAAATATAGCCTATGTTACTCAGTGATAATGTAGCTTTCTAATGAAAAAAGAATTATTAAAATCGGTCCAGTACTTTTTGAGTTTATTACATACATACAAAAATACAAAAATACAAAAATACAAAAATACAAAAATACAAAAATACAAATCTTTCCTCTTTATAATATTAGTGTAGATGATGGCGGACAAATTGTCAATCGTGGCGCGCAATCGGCGAGTTTTCGGTTTTTTGGGCACACTTCAAAGGAATCGAATCGTGGCGTAGCATGGCCGGTGGTGTTCACACAATCGGCCATAGGTTAGTTCGTCACCGACCGCTGACCGGGATAGTGCATTTTTTTGTTGCGTTCTAGAACTTTTAATCGCCCAAAATGTCAGTATCGTGGAGCAATGAAGAAACTTTCAAGTTATCCATCTGCTATAGTAATAATAATTATTTTTTTTAATTATATAAATAATTTATTAATTTTAAATACATTTTTATTAATTTATTACATTATTATTAATTTTAATTACAGAAGTGTGCAATAATTTATTACACACTTCTGTAATACTTGTAAACAGTATATAAATAAATAGCCGCAGCCGTAATTACTTCTACGTCCATCGCAAGTGGTTTGCCAGGCAGCAATGAGACATGCACCACTGTGTGAACACTAAGTGATCGTAGCGTACAGTTGTGCATTGCGAAGCATGGCCCATCATACACCAATGTGTACTGGTGCCTTTAAGACCCCAGTCCACAATGGGCCATGCTGGCCCACTACACGCCATCGCCAATGTGTACAGGGGGTAATGGTATATGATGGCGGACAATTGTCAATCGTGGCGCGCAATCGGGGAGAGTTTTCGGTTTTTTGGGCACACTTCAAAGGAATCGTGGCGTAGCATGGCCTGTGGTGTTCACACAATCGGCCATTGGCACAGACTACTAGGATGCTAACGCATGCCGTTGGTTAGTTCGTCACCGACCGCTGACCGGGATAGTGCACTTTTTCGTTGCGTTCTAGAACTTTTGATCGCCCAAAATGTCAGTATCGTGGAGCAATGAAGAAACTTTCAAGTTTATTGATTTATATCAATCTGTTATAATAATAATAATTATTTTTTTAATTATATAAATAATTTATTAATTTTAATTACATTTTTATTAATTTATTACATTATTATTAATTTTAATTACAGAAGTGTGTAATAAATTCTGTAATACTTGTTAACAGTATATAAATAAATAGCCGCAGCCGTAATTACTTCTACGTCCATCGCAAGTGGTTTGCCAGGCAGCAATGAGACGCACCACTGTGTGAACACTAAGTGATCGTGGCGTACAGTTGTGCATGTTAAGCATGGCCCATCATACACCAATGTGGACTGGGGCCTTTAGAAATTGACCGAATAAATTCACAGAGTAGGTAATTTAAATTGGAGAATTGTCATAAATGAATTGAATGAACTAGACCACAGACTACTTACTAAGATGATGACATAATTTTAATTTCAATTTATTCACATAAAATACCATAACAGAACTAATTCTAAAAAATGACGATGCTTTTACCTGCTTTTTGACGTTACTTGATAAAAAAAGAGCACTTTTTTTATGCTAATTGCTATGTTTAGAACAGAAACCACAGTTGGAAATTGTCAGCACGGTCACCTGCCTATAAGGCCTAGATATTTATTAAAATCCAAGAGAGTTTGATTGAGTAATTACTGCTGCTATTGTCCTAGACACTCCATGCACCTCTCGCCACCTTGGCCATAGCCCATAGGCAATAAATTTTTTTAAAAGTGACGTGCGTGACTGACAGCACCATAGACAAATGACATAAGATAAAGTTGTGAGGTGAAGAAAAGTCTTGCACGTCCGTCCGTCTCGTTCTCTCCACAGAGTACTTTTTATAGACTGAAAGTTCTCTCGCTTCCTTCCATGTTTGTTCGTGGTCATTTTGCATTTCTCTGCTAGATTTTCCAGTTTAGTGTTATAATTAGTGATTTTTATTCATCACAGTGTGTAATTAATGTTATATTCCGCGACTCGGCGACCTCGTGAGGATTTGTCGCCTGAGAAAAAGTGTGAAACGAAGATCTAATAACAGGGAGGGTACGTCTTTCACATCCTTACAATCAAGTAAATGCGTCATTTTATCGAATATTGTCGGTAGCGTCCGCGAAACAAGATAATTAGCGTAGTAGCAGGCTTCGTGGATGACTTGTAGGCGTATTACAACTTCTATAGATATAATCCATTGTGTGTGGCTCTATGACATCCAGCTGATTGGATCGAGGGCGTCAAACGGAGGGTTTTAGTGGCGAGAGCCGAGAGATACGGCAGATTCGGTTAGTCATCATCACAACAGACACGTTTCGGCGTACGGCCGATAAACTGATTACGAAAAAAATGTAATTGTAGATCTCCAAAACTGCGACGGAAATGATAAGGTGTTGGTGTGGTGTTTCTTTGTGATTCGCGATACAATCTCTTGATAACAGTTCTTGTTTACCGTTTCGTCTTGGGCTTATTGGAGTTGCCTTTGTCAGCTCTCAAGGCTCGAATCTGTAAAAGTTATTGTCTGTGCTAGACCTGAGTGCGATTTGTGATTGAAATCAGTTGTTCATGGTGTCTAATTGTGTTTTTGTAAGCCTTGTAGCAGGTAAGAAATCGAAAGTATGGTAGATAAAATATGTAAAGACCTTGTTCAACATTACAAAACTTGGTGATAAATGCACACTTACTAAGTCTTTTTGCAAACACTATTGTCATTGGCAATATGAAGGATGTTAGAACAGTATTCATCATCATTTGTTACCTATTCACTCAGTTCTTAGCCCATATTTTCTTTAGTCCATAGAAATTGTGTATTACACAATGTTTTACCAACCTGTCTGGAGTACACAACTAAAAATTGACATCCAAGCAGCAGTAGATGCTACATATTGTCATAGGTACCTACTTTAGTATTAATTATAGATTATAGATATCATCGTTTTTCATATTTGTTTTTATACATCTGTTTGTGTTCCAAATAAACATATTTAAACATAAACATTTAAACATAATTTATTTTGGGATTTTTGGATTCCACAAACCAAATTATTAGCTATCTCAGTTAAATCTATTTGTGTATTTTAAAATTATAATAAACTAGACTTCCTCCGCGTAAAGTAATTTTCATACTAACTTCAACCCCCGCTGTACCCGTTTAGGGATTGTTTCTTAACACACATCTACATACTAAGACCTCCTCAAATACCTCAAAAAAATTTAGTTTCTACAACCAGTGGTTTAGGCTGTGCGTTGTCTATATGTCAGTCAGTCTGGGCAAAGATTCTTATAAGTGGTATAGATAACCTAGCTAGATGTAGATTTTTATATTATAAGCTACTACCACACTAAAACTTACACAAATTGATAACATACTTATGTGCACTTATCTAAACAATAGATAAAAGAATGGTATTAACATTATCAAACCTACCTGACTAAGCACATAAATGATATTTGGTCTTTCTACAATAACATACATACACACATATCTTCTTCTTCTTAGAGTATCTTAAAAGGTAAATATTTTTTAGTGTTTGTTTTGATACAAAACGGATTCTGAGAAATGATGTTATTTCTATAGTGAAGTGGTATTATGTACCTACTTTATTAAGTAGATGTGGTAGGGTCTTTGCTAGAACTGAAAAGAAAATCTATATGCATATAAAACAAAGTTATGTTAGTTACACCACTTAAAACTCAAGAATCATAATTGATCCAGCTAGGATCAATTATGATTTAATCCTCACATATTCGCCATTATTTATTTACTAAATGACATAAGTCAAAATATTCCTTGGCAAAAGCACTGCATTACATTTTTTTGTATTTGAAATAATCATGATGCATTCTTTCCCTGAACTGGTTCCTTCAAAGTCATCATTGTTGTTGACAAGTTGGCAATACAATAAAAACAATTTTAACTCGTCACTCAAGATTTTTATCAGAAGTCTATTTTTTTCGTTTGTTTTTGTAATTCATTAGCCTATGTTTGTCTCTGCTGATATAAATAAATAATCCTCAAATATCAAAGTACATTCTTCTTTGTGGTTAAATACTTATTTAAATATTAATAATAAATAGATCTTGTATGTGGGTCAATAAGATAAAATGGCAACACTTGGTGTAAATGACTGCTGATAGATTGTACTGATAAACATTCTTTCTTCTTCAACCTGTAATCTATCTTTGTTTAAATCAGATAAGGATCAATTTAAATAAAAGACAGGAAGTCGTTGATAGATGTTTTGATCAAATTAGCTTACTAAGTTAGTTATCAACCCAATTGCCCGCAAATTAAGCATGAAACTCAATTCAAAACGACGGCTGATGTGGCGCGGCGGGCGAATATCCGCCTGCGACGCAGGAGGTTGCGGGTTCGAGTCCTGCTTTGGGATAAATAATTGTACGATCTGCAAATGTTTTTTCCGGGTGTTCTGGGTATTTTCTATGTATAATAAAAAATACCTAAGCATGTAATGTATTGTATTAAGTATATCAGTCATCTAGTACCCATAACACAATATCTGCTTAGCTTGGGGCTAGATAATGCTGTGTGGATTGTCCAGCATTATTATTCTTATAAAATTCAAAAACCAAATATATACTTTGTTGGGGTTTGCCCCCCAGCAGGGTTATACCCAGCTGTGAACACATCCAGGTTGACGACGATATATTTTCCAACACAGTAATAATTTAAAGAGCTAATGAGCGTATTCCAGTGTATAATGGCTAGCATTCCTAAAGCCAGTACATGTATTATCTCCCAAAATGCCCTTGAATTGTATTTAAGATTATGCAACTGTACGTTTGTAATGCAACGAACGAGAACTACTGTTGATTTATAGCGCATGACTCGAACTTGCTTGAGCAACGTTCAGAATGGATGGTGGTCGCTGACAGTAACAGCTGACCGCTTCCGTCTTACGAGTAACTAGGTATGCCCACGACGAAGTAATATCGATAGAAATTAATGATAGCCGACACAGCCCCACGTTTCGTCCGCGTCAGCAGCCTATCGGTTCCATTTGTAAAAGGATCATAATATAAAAAACGGTAGAACCAAGTCGTCAGTTTAAGAACAGCCACTCCTCTAGGCTTGGTCGAGAGGAACTGGCGCTTAGATTCACCTAGCTTTAAGACGTTTCAGGATGATCCCTGCGGATATTACTACGCTTTTTAACTTTTGTCTATATATTTCGCCTGGAGGCTGGAAGTGATTATACTATCTTTTTCTGAATCGTACAGTTTGGGTCCTACCGATGTTTTATAATCCATTCTTCCAAATAATTATATTACATGCGTAACTGTAGTACATACTTTACAATATGTTAATTGGTTTATTAAATAAGTAATTGTTCTTTCAGGCGATGGCAACAAACAGGAGCGGAGCGGCTGCGAGGCCGAACGGAGCCCCTCAGACCAAAGTGTGCCAGTTCAAACTAGTGCTGCTAGGCGAGTCAGCTGTGGGCAAGTCTTCCCTCGTGCTGCGCTTCGTCAAGGGTCAATTCCACGAGTATCAGGAGAGCACCATCGGAGCCGCATTTCTCACACAGACCGTCTGCCTCGATGACACCACTGTCAAGTTTGAGATATGGGACACTGCTGGCCAGGAGAGGTAAGATTCTATAAAAGTGCCAAGACTAGTGTTCCTTTAAATATGATATTTTGTGAGTGAGTGTGTTGTTGTTGCCTCAACTGACTCTTAAATAATTGAAAAACTATAGTAGGTACATGTAGAAGTAAAATGTCGATCGCCAGTATGTAGTTACTCCTCCTTGAAAAAGAGCTGGTTCCGATTTGCGGCCGTGAAAATTGGTTCAGTTTAAACAAATTTAGTTGGTGGAAGCATCATCAAGGACTACTTTAGGAATATACAAGAATTAAGAATTGTTATGTTACCTACAAACAAGTGAAACGCGTGCGACTTCGTCCGCGTGAAGCTATTTTCATACAAACTTCAACCCCCGCTGTATACGTTTAGAGGTTGAATTTCGGAAATTCCTTTCTTAGTACACCTAGGTACGCACTAAAACCAATATACCTACTCTGAAAAATTCAAGTCTCTACGACCAGTGGTTTAGGCTGTGCGTTGTCTATATCCCAGTCAGTCAGGACAAAGATTCTTATATGGGGTATAGATATAGATTGAGTTCTATAGGTTTGTAGACAAAGTACCTTGCTGCATGTTGTCGGCAAGCTGCCAGTTAGGGGGTTGCATCATCGAGCCTTCCTTTGTCTAGAGGGGACTTAAATCGTAACTCTATGCTACAACTTTTTCATCGTAGTTTTATTTTCACATTGATTAACCAGTTTAAGTTACAAGTGTATCGAGCTTGACTTTATTCGCGTAAAAATACTTTCATACATAGTTCCTTTTGCTGAATAAGTGTTGAATTTCCGGAATTTATTTCTGGAGTACACCGCCACAAATCAAAGCAACTATACCCTGAAAATAATCAAGTTTCTATGACCAGCGGTTTAGAGTACGCATTGTCTGTACATTAGTCAGTCAGGAAATAGACTGTTATACTCGTAATTACTCTTGAGATTTATATACCTACGTTTCGTGATTTTGTTCTGTTAGAGATAAGAGCAATAATATTTTTGCTAGAAACGGAATATTTACCATGATTTTTGAGTTGTTCGATCTGTGATCATAGCGCATGCAACATGCCGAAATATCGGGAAACAATCGAAACTCTTAGTAAATATCCTTTTTCTAACAAAAATATTGATCAAAACCATGATCGTTTAAAAAATTATAAGAGCAGTAATCTCCATTTTACTCATCTGGCTTTTACCCATCTGATATGAGTACCTAATATTCTATACTGCCAAAACCTTGTTTCTGGTAATAGCTTTAAAATCGTAAATCATGTAGACGGGAAATCAATATAGCGCTTTTCTCCTCTGGCGGTTCTTTCAAAATATAGCAAATATTTTTATTAGGCTCGTATCACATACACATCACATCATTAGGCCGACAACTGCTGGAAGTCAAAGTCAAAAAGCATTTATTCAGTAAAATTAGCTGGGATCATCTTGAAACCTCTTAAATCTAGGTGAATCTTAGCGCCAGTTCCTCGCGACCAAGGAGATAGGCCTTTCCCTTATTGAGAGGGGGGTTGTCGTAATCACCACGCTCGATTGGTAACTACAGTAGTGGTGTTAAGTATCCAGGAAATGGATGGATACCCGTCCCTTGGTATGTTATCTTAGTCGTCTTTAAGGACTACCAAGTCTTTACGAACCTTTTAAATCGGAACACAGCAATGCGAACAATACCTACTCACACTAAGTCACCATTTTATTTCTCTTCATTAAGTGAATTGTATTCTTCTTAGAGAAATAAATAATTTAAACCTGAATCTCCTCAAAGACAGAAATAGCTACATTGATAATACTTCCCGAACGAACTCTTTCTCAAAGAGCTCTACTACAAACTCCTTGAGAATATGTAACAAATGGACCTACGTCTTTATAAGCCTATTATTTTTCCAAAGCTGCTTGCTACGTCATCCACTGAATCATACCGCACGCGAATCAATACGACGTAGCATAAGGGTTCCTCCTACACTTTGTTTCTTTTAGCCTTACATTTGCTTACAATACAGATTATTTTATATTTCCTACCGCCTTGCTCAGATGCTACGTCATCAATTGTTATACTTTGTAAGGGCATTCTGTAGTGAATTTGGCCCACTGTCCTCTATAGCGTATAATATTTGTGTCGTTTAAAAGGCAATGACCGTATGTTGACTGTAAGAAATCTTGTTATTGTCGGAAGAATGACATAGAACGCTCTTTAAAATTCTATAATAATCCAAGAAAAAAACATCAAAGGATATCACGGTCGTACCACGAATGTTTAAGCGCCTTGAATTAATGTATTAATAAATATATTAATAGATACATTATAATGTACATTCTGAGACAGGTTTTAGATCGACATAAAACTTAGTTATGTGGTTTTAAAATGACTGTCTAATTTATTATGGAACTTGATATAGTAGTTTTTAAAATCTGTACAATTTTAATTCGTAATTTGATTTTACGGGTCAGTTTCCGGTAGAATACCACTTAGCTGACAGTCAAAATAATTTAGAGTAATACGATTGTTTTCCTGAAATTCCTATTCTTATTTATCAACCAGCTACAACATACTGAGGTCAACAGTTAGATGATCGCGATTTCCTTATATTGCTGTTTTTGGTGTTTTGTCGTTTTTACGCGTTTTTAAATAAATTACTTTTATTTTATTTTATGATGTGTTGTCGATATTTATGCTGAAAACACGGAAAAAAACGCAAAAAGTGTCGATTTTTTTCATCTGTCCCACAAATCTTTGTTCTCGGAGGGAATAGAACCCACAACCTACAGCACAGAAGTTAGGGCTACTACGAACTGAGCTGTGACGGCTGACAAATATCTGTTAGATAATTTCTCACCTTAATAAATGACAGTTCAAATTAGCCAATCAGATAGTTACTGACATACTACGATCCGCAGTGCTACTAACGAACGTTCGCAGATATAGGGTACGTGAGTGAGGACTGAAACAATAACAAAATAAATTACTTTGTATACGCAGTAAGAAACATGTCATATGCATGCCGAGACGGCGCGGCCATCTAGCCAGGAGATGGGTTGACTACTCAATTAGGTAGCACTGTGGGTGGAACCTGAATGATACAAGCCTGCTATTATTTCTTCTATACGCAGTATACAGGGTTCTAGCACGGATGAAAAATATTGCACGCGAATACTCATAATATAATGGTGCAAGTAATTGACTGACATAATCGACAACGCACAGGCTAAAGTGCTGGTCGTAGAGACAGTTTTCAGGGAATATTTACTGTACGTATACTAAGAATATTAAGAAAGGAATTCCCGAAATTCAACTGCAAAAGGGTGTATCGAAGTTTGAAGATTGTATGGGAATAAATTCACGCGAACGAAGTCGCATACTGTTCCATTGTCTATAAAAAAATCAAGTAAAAAAGGGGTTACCTCTGTGACAGGCACGGTAGACGATATCTTGGTGTTTAATTAGTACCCTGATCAGGATTCTTTGAGGAAGTCTAAGAGGAAATCTAGAGTTTGCTCTTATACATTCTTAAAGCTAGAGAAAATCGTGTTCTGTTATTTGCTATTAGAATGAAGCTAATGCGAGACGAGTGACTAAACAAATCTCGTGCATAGGCTTATCATTAAAATGTTGAAAAAGTGGAAATTCTTTGTCCTAAAATAGCACAGTAAGTTACCATAATATTAATTACATATTCCACGCGAACTGAGTTAGCGTGCATGCTAATATTTGTAGTCCTAGCGTAGGTACCTACCTAGAATAAGCGTAGTCGGTCTATAAATTATAGAGACACAACCACAAACCCACACAACACCCCCACGCACCCCAACCCCCCCCCCACACACCCCCAAGCACCCCCCCCCCACACACACTAACTACTAACGACAAGCCTAACGAATTCTGGTCAAATGTGTTAGTAATAGGGATATACACCACACCAGTCAAATAAAAATGATTGAGCCTTGAAACTTATACATTAAAAATATTTATAAATAGGTAATATTATAAATATTTTATGGCTTAAGATTTATAGGTAGAACCACGATATTTAAATTGAGCTTAGAACACGAATGCAAGCGAAGTCGAACAAGAAAAAAAAGACTTCGTAAGTGAATAATAATAATAATAATCGCTTTTGTTGTGATTTGACTGAATCTTAATGTTGGTAATGATTTTGTCCCCAGGTACCACAGCTTAGCACCGATGTACTACCGAGGTGCGCAGGCGGCGATCGTCGTCTACGACATCACAAATCAGGTTAGATTTCTAGTTTTTGCTCATTCATTGCCTCACCGCAGCGCGGGACGGAACTACGAGTAGTTGTGAAACAGTAATGCTTCTGATCATCGGACTCCGTGAACCGACGCCATAGCTAATTAGCCTTAGTCAATCCAATACATGTTGAATTTATCTTTTAGCAATATCGATGATAAGATGTGACTTTGACTATGTTTAGTCCAAGTTTTATCCAAACATGTTTAGCTTCTACAGAGATGAGTAGAAAGCAATATGCACACTCATTCATACTTTCATATTAGTGTGATAGTTTGGAAACATTACGAAAAACGAGACACGAACGGCAATAAGTGCTGGTAAGGTCATGTCAATACTAATTTAGCGAAGCCACATGTCACTGAAAGGTGAGTAACTAGCTAACAATCGTCAAAAACGCGGGTGAGGCAATGTTTTCCTCAACGACTGACGTAGCCTCATATGTAGCTCAAATTCGAATAAGCTGGGTCAGTACAGCGTACCTGGCCGCGTACAGGGTAACGTACCGTATGTTACATTGTGTCAATAAAAGTGCAAGTTCTTTACAAGTTGTTTTTTTATGAGTAATTAATTAATTAGTACTGACCTTGGCATGGTTTTTATATAGGAATTCACTTATATAACTTGTATCTTATTCATGAAATCCCGCTCGTGGGAAAAACATAATACTATAATTAGCTACTAAACTGGAGTCAAAGTTCATCAGGTTATGGGCTCAGGGTTTTTTGTCGGTAAGTTTAAAGTAGATAACAAATAAAGTAAACTAAGCTGAACCGAATATTTTAATAGGATACGAATTGGTCTACCCTCTTTCGAACTTTTTATTGGGATTTTTTTATAATACTTGTACCGTTTATAATAAAAAGTAGACGTAATACTTACTGCTATACCGTGCCATAACAGTTTTAAACAGTAAACTTATTAACATTATAATTAGGACACCTTCCCACCCGGTGAACCGACGATATTAGATAGAATTGCGGGAAGATGGTATATGTATAGAAAAGGAACATACATGGAAGGCATAATGTCCAGCAGTGGACTTCATGGTGATGATAGTGAGACGGATCATAAGAGTAATGTTACATTGTGTTGCTGTCATGTTTGTTAGAGTACTAGCTAGTTCGTTATGAGCTGTGGAAACTGTACGGTAGGCAACCTTGCCTTGGTACGAGGCCATTATTTAGGCTATACATGGTCAGTAGCAGAAAGGCCGATGTTTATGCGCTGCCTGCTATGATATACATTAACCGGCCATTCAATTTAACGGATGGATAACCCAATCAATTAGAGGTAAACTATTACATATGGAATACAAACTAGTGTACTTTGTTTACTACACTGTATTTTTCTCAGCCAATCTCTATAATCTATGACTTTATACTGACATATAGACAGCCTAAATCAATGTTCGTAGAGACGTGAAATTTAACTTAATTGACTGAGTCCTTAATATTTTCAAGAATTGTAAATAAGGTCTAATGCTTTCATTGCGTTATTTTGTAAATTCTTAAGCACACAGTTGATTGATAATAATCGCAGGTCACGATAATCAAACACGCTATTGACTGGTACAGTCAGCAAGGGAAGTTAATGGCTGAGTGACGCACAGCCTTACGCAAAGCCACTGGTCCTACAGACTATATTTTCAGGTTATATATATTTGAAATATAATACAGGTTATATAATAAGAAAGGAATTCCCAAAATTAGATTCCTAAACGGGTACAGCGGGGATTGAAATTTGTACGAAAATTCACAAAGACAAAGTCGCGCGCGTTTTGCTAGTGTTTTATAATAAATTGAAATTTCTCTAATATTTTAAGATTTGCCAGGGTTCATAACAATTTTCAAAGAATAGATACCTATCGTTTTTTATCAACGAGAGTAAAGTCCGCCTGCACAACAATCTGATTTAATTTTATTAAGCTAATCACGTTTAGGTACCTACATAGATAAATATGTTTAGCGTAAGCGTAATAGCGACTTAATTTTCCTTGTGCAAGATGTGAAACGTAATTAGCTTCCTAAATGCAATTAGGGGCTCGCTAAATACATATCGTTGTACAAGCTGGCCTAAGAAATCGAAATGTTAACAACTTTCGTTGCTAACCGTACGTTTGTGCGTGGCCTGCGGTGGATGTTGCTATCCCTACCCACGGAGTTCATAGGCCGGGTACCAGAATCAATCATTATTTCAATGATGACTATTTCGAAGGCTTTTGTGTGGTTGGTACTTTGTTCTGCAAGTGTAGACAGCCTGTCTTCAGCGACTGATTTGTAGTTATCTAACACTGCTAAACGACCAACTCCAATTTCATCCAAATCGGCATAGCCCTCGAATCATCGACTGCACACAGCTCAGTAGTAGCTCTGCCTTCTGTGCTGTAGGTTCTGGGTTCGATCGCCACCGAGGGCAAACATTTGTGTGATAAACATAGATGTTTGTCCTCTGTCTGGGTGTTATATTCTAAGTATGTATTTACAAAAAAAACGTATATGTAAGTATTTCATCAGTCATCTGATTGCCATAGTACAAGCTATGCTCACTTTTAGGCTAGATGATGTTGTGTAAAAATGCTCACAAAATATTTATTTAGCATAGTTATGCGTATTTTAACCCACACATTCACATACGTAGTTCTCAGGTAACAACGTGATAAAAATTAATTTCACCACGAATTGTATTAACAAAGAGAGTGATATCGGCGAGTAACGCCCCTTTCGCCTAGCGTCTGCTAAACTCCCCTTATCAGATAAAGTGGGTAAATTGTTATTACCCTGTAATACCTCCTTACCTTATCAAGTGTTATTCACTCGATTGTTTGTATCATTCACGACACGCTACGTCCACATATGTCAGCATGCTCTCTCTTTTGGTTTCTAACCGCAAGGAGAAAGCATGCTATTTGTTGTTATATGTCGGTCTTGACAATCTGACTGAATTGGTAATCATACTCACTGAGTAACTCGTTGATCTTATACACCAAGCGTACTGACCTATAAACGTTAAAACGTTTATAAGCTGCCGTAACAGCTCAGTTTGTAGTAGCCCTGCTTTCTGGGCTGTAGGTTGTGGGTTCGATTCCAACCGAGAACAAATATTTGTGTGATTCACGAGATATATCATAGATTCTCCATCAACGTGAGGCATATAGGTGTTAGCCTCATGTGCCTGTAATTTTACCGGCACCCACACCCTTCAAACCGGAACACACTGCGCTGCTTGTCGGCAGAAATAGGCATGGTGGTAGTACTTCCCCGGATGACCACTTCTACTACTAAAAGTTAAGAAGTGTGCCCGTAAAATGGTTCTTACTAAGAACATACAGATGGCGAAACTATAGCTTTTCGTTGAACTTCGAAATCTTTAAAACTTCGATACTAGAATTGGCCACTAGCATGTACAAGGCTATATAGAGTTACCTCAATAAGCGACGCGTGGAACGTCAATAGGTGGTACCGATGGGTCTTCGAGTTCAAGGGCTCCGGCCAGACACCGACACAGATAACACCATTATCTGTGCTGTGCTGTAGCGTGCTATGTATAACATATGATTCGCTCTATTTATATGATTACGAAGGAAATTGTTTTGTTCGATTGCTGATACATACTTGGCTTGTATTCTTTTAACTATAACTAAATTAGACAAGCGCGTGTCGGACCTAAAATCGATACTGCTTAGAATATCTTTTTAATTGTTTCGTTTTGTGAAAAACCACGTAATATTCTTAAAACCCACCGGAGGCCTCCACGATAAATTAAGAAAAACAACGATAAACATATCTTTAATAATAGTAACAAATAATACTTTTCATGTCATGATTCTCTTTCTCTGGACTTCTGATTGATACTATTTTTTGGCCCACCCTGTGTAGTCATGGTTCCTTTATTATAAGGTATGCTTAGTTTGGGGCTAGTTGATGTTGTCTAAAAATGTCCACAAATATGGATTTATCATTATTATTATTTTTGTATATTTCACACATGTTTGACTCGAATTTCTAAATATTACAGTCCACCATTTCGTGATCTACGATATTATTATAATTATTTGTACATTGGCTAGATCAAAACTATCACAGGATTTACTTCGTATGGGATTTCCCGACCCGAGTGGGGTTTCAGCATTAGATATGTTTCGAGTAACACGTCATGTTTCATCGAAATAGTGGCGATAGCAACCGCTTTAGGCATACATAATATTCTATTATATTTCTATTGTTGTAGTGAATACCAGTTTACGGTCGCGTGGTACCCAACTCAACAGCTGCTTCTATGCTAGATACTCCGGGTTATCGGTTATGTGTCATAAGTTTTATCACAAACTTTTATATAAGACAACTTAATTATTGGGCATTTTAACTAGCGGAACCCTTACGTATTCTACGACTAAAAAGTTCACCTTATATTACGGTCTTCATTTAGAAAAGAAAATCTACGTAGGTACATCCCGTCAGATACATAGCACGTCACAAGCACGGGAGTATCCCCACATATTGCAATATACACATAATAATATACTAACGTATGTGTTTTACTTTCAGCTTATCATTATTGTAATAAATAAATTATTCACGTATACTACACCTAGCCTCGCTGCTAAAATACTCTAGTTTCCTAGCGATGTTTTCCTTCACCGGTTGAGAGCACCATACAGAAGAACCATATATTTTGAGACCAACTTCCACGACTTTTGTCATTCCACGGATTTCCGCGATCTTTACAATATTGTCGACATAGCTTCAATGTGTCTATTCCTTAACTTCCAGGATACATTTGGGCGTGCCAAGAACTGGGTGAAAGAACTCCAACGGCAGGCATCTCCGTCGATAGTGATCGCACTCGCGGGTAACAAGAGCGACCTTGCGGCTAAACGTATGGTTGAATTTGAAGAAGCGCAGGCCTACGCAGACGAGAATGGACTTCTTTTCATGGAAACAAGCGCTAAGACCGCTATGAACGTCAACGACATATTCCTAGCTATCGGTGAGTTCCTCCAAGTCTTAGCTATCGATAAGTTCTAGTTTTTAGCCAATGTAGTGTAAAGACTAAAAGCGACTTCGCTGCCGTGCAGGTATATGTAAACGATATTACCATAATTTGAAACTATGTTTAAATAAATACAAGTTTGGGGGTAATAACCAATGTAGATCTAATAGTGTAGTAACTGTTCAGAGACAGAGTGACTTCGCCGCCGTACAGGTACGCAAACAACGAACTTTAAGGAAACTATTACCATAATTTTAAGCAATGTTTAAATTTATACAACGTAAACAAAATAAAGAAACAATTGGTAACAATGCTGTATGTAATGTTACAGCGAACAAGTTACCAAAGAGCGAAGGCGGCGGCGCGGCCGGCGGCGCAGGTGCACGACGACTCGCCGACGCAGAGCAACCGCGCTCCTCTACATGTTGCAAGTGATCACTACAGGTACCTATACTTACTCTTATGCAAATACAAATGAAATCGCGATATTCACCTAGTTAATTTCGATGTCGCAGATATGAGAACAAACATCCTAAGATTAATTTGCAAATCATAAAAACTAGGATCAGGAGAGGTCCAAAGTACAGCCTTGTGGTACACCTATATCGAAAAATAAAAAATTAGTGTGTATGGGATGTAATGTATTTTATTGTTCCAGAATTTATGTTTATTGTAAATTTATGGCTGGAAAATCGATAAATTCCTTATTATTTGATGAGTTTCTAATTCTAAGTTAAGTGATTGATATTGTCTAATGCATTACTGATGTCGCAAATCTGCTCCTATTATTTCGTAGCCAGTTAAAAGAATTGCTTTTTGTCTATTTCAGAATGAATCGCTTCACGGTGATGGCGTGCGCGCAGGTTGAGGTATGTACTGTAGAATATCGGCATCGTCTCCGGCCGCGGTGACATCCGCCCGCGACGCGGCACTGTGGACTTAGAAACCAGACCTTAGAGATCATCATACAACGTCCCTCTCAACAGATAATCATGCATTGTTTATAAGTAGTTTATTATCTCCTTTGTCTGCTTCTTTCGCAATTTTAAGTGACATTTTATGCATTTATATGTGTAACATGTTGTTTAAATTAAGGAGTCGTTGATAAATCGGGGTATCTTTATGGATTCTGTTTTTTACTGCCAGGTACTAGCACTACAGTTTTTTTTCTTTCTCGCTCACGCTAGATGTTGCTCGCTCCCGCTCTGAATAAAAAGTGTGACTTTTCTATTCGGAATTAAGTCTTGTACGTTGCTTCGCAAATAATTTATTTTACACTAACGGTCACTATTATTTGAATAACTCCATCTTGCTCACTCTCGTTTCTATGTCCAGAATTGTCACCAATTAAAATAAAAAAAAGCTAATGATAAAATTGATAACTAGTTTTAAAACTTATTTGTAATTGTAATAAAATATGTAAAAGATTATTATATAATTTTATTTGTATCCTGTTATAGGCAGTTGGCACTTCCCGTAGTTGACTACTACTTAACGAGATTTTAAGTTTATGTTAGCAGTAACGTGTTGTTGCAAGCTTATGTTATATTGTATACAAATACGCGTTAGTTTGGGAATTTAAATATTATAATAGATTGACCTTAACGTGATTTAATCGGTTTTTACAAAATGTACGGCGGCGCTAGTTTAACTTCTCTTATCGGTCCACGTGGACTGTTATGTCAAAATTATGGTGAAGGTGCATTTACACATCATTTTCATTGTTTACGTTTATTTAGTTTAGTATAAACCAGTATACTTTATTTATCATTTTGTGCATTAGATTCGGAGACGAGAATTTCTAATCTCTATGTCGCTTTCTGATTATGGCCATCATTAGTTTTAAAGTGATTCTAGGTTTTTAAATCACCTAATTCTATCAATCAACTAAAATCTATCACTAAAATTCATAATCAGTTTACGCTACTTATGAGTGTGCGTGTGAAGGTAGCCGCAGAAGTAGCGAAACATCTCACTGTGTTGTATTGCTTTCACTGAAATTATGTTTTATTGCTAACTTCACGCGTGCAATTATGTAGCGGCTGTATCAATTCATTTCAAATAAGACCCATAATAATTTTACTATAGTTTAAAATATAAGTTCATGTCTCATTTAGAAAAATATAATTTTTAATGCAAAATAGGACGCAAATGTCCTTTATTATTGATGTATGTAGTACTATTTGTATAATAATTTTAGATGCCTTTAACTTTGACTTTAATTGTCACGTTTTGAACATATTGAATCGCATTCCATGGAGACATTTGACAGATGGTAATAGTATATTCGGACTATCCCAACAGCCTGGGCAATTTACAGTAATTTCAAAAGCATTTTGTTTTACCAATACATTAAGACAGTTTGTGTAAATAGTACCTGAATTGAAACTGGCAAACAGTTTTTATATTGAGAGTTTTATAAACCTCGAGTCTTTCGACGTGATTTTGGGATCCGGGCTTATTGCCGTATTGCTTGGCTAGTGATATTACGGAATTAACGTAAATCGTCTTTTTTCTTGGGATAGTCGTCAGCCATCTACATAAAGGTAGCCACTGACTAGATCATTGCTGGAGTTTTCTTTGCGCATTTCAATAAGTCTATGTGAAGACTGCTTTAAGGGTCTACCTGCTGTTAGTCAGTGTCTACCATACCTGTAGCAATCCACTCCATAAGGACCGACGTCTACCAAAGCAAAGAGTAATTGTGAAAAACCACCCGTTCAATTGCGAAACTGTTGACAGTTCTCATGCAACGTCGATTGTGTCTATTCTGGCAATTGTCCACAAGCATTTTCTACTATTTAGCGCACACATGTACGCTCTGCTTTGGTTGACACCGGCCAGATGTGATGGCGTTCGTAAATTAGTTACTTTTAAAAGCTTGCGTCACTTTTCCTTAGCCTAATTTTTATTTATCGAGCGATATGAAACGTGGAACATCTGAATGAAATGGAACTGTCCGGACGCTTTCAAACACGTATTTTACATATATTAAAACAATCTATTTGTTATTGTATTGATAACAAGATTTACGTTATACCTTTGTTATAACTTTTCTTTTTGTTACGAAATTTTGTATCGTGTATTTGTTCACTGAGGTGCAATTTTATATCGCATGCCCTTTTCCTATGACAAAGTTTTATGTGCCTATTGTAGAAGCAATTTCCAACTACTTAAGTCTCTTCTGCTATTGATAAAGTAGCCTACATATACGAATATTTCTGTAGGTGTTTCCGTGTAGGTATCGTGTCGATAGTGAAAGAGACCGTTAGATTATCATGTCTAGGAAACAGACTCATAGTGTTTGTTATCACACGCCACGCTAGCGAAAGGACGCCGAACATGGTCATATTGTATGTTTTTGTATTGTGTAAATATTTTGGATTTATTAAGATTATTATATTGAATAAAAAAATATTGTAAATTTTCAGGAGTTTGATTTTTTATATTCCAACTGGCCCGTCCCAGCTTCGCACGCGTTGTAGTAAGGATCCCTAATTTTTTTGAAAATATAATATTGCCTATGTCACCCGGGGATAGTGTAGCTTCCAAACGGAGAAAGAGTTTTTCAAATCTGTCAATAAGTTTCGGAGCCTATTCAATGCAAACAAACAAATCTTTTCTCTTTATAATATTAGCATAGAAATATGAATAAACTATTATACTAGTGGGAAATTTCAGGGCAGTTATTTTCTTACCCTAACGCACCAAGATCAACTTACCCTGAAAAATTCAAATCTCTACGACCAGCAGTTTAGGCAGTTGCCTGTCAATCAAATGGTATAGGTAGATTATGATGACAGTTGTGGGTTAAAAATAAAAAACAAGTTACAATAAATAATTTATTTTTTGAGATAACACTATTAAAATAAACCTTTCACTGTGATCTAATAATAGTTAGAGGAAGTTTACAATTTATGGCACTTACGTAAAAGTAGGTACTTATTAATGATAACTTTCTAATATAAGTATGACAATTAATAAGTTTTATATAAAAAGTACTTTATTACTCATGGTTAAATTACTAATAGAATTATTAATTAATTTTCAAGTACAATTTGCCTCATTGCTTTGTATTAGATCACAATCTTTCTAGTTACTTTGTAGTATGACTAGACTACGTAATCTAAGTTTGTATAACTGAGTCTTGCGCTAAAATGATACAAATACTGAACAGCTATCGCCACACTCTTTCCTTTATCTTGCGTCTTTCTCTCACCCTCTAATATCGACATCTTTGTATTTCATTACTGCATGCATGCTTCATGCTAGAATTACAAACGCATGCATGCTAAAGTTTGTATTTTGGTTCTACTGTTAGCCTACCATCATTACTAAGACGACGCGAAGTACTTCGGCACAAAAAAGGAAGTACAACGTAGCAGCAGCACTTGCAGGTCTACTCTTAAATACTATAGTTTTAAGAGTAGACCCCCTACTAATGACGACTATGATAAACCCAATCCCTTCGCCTATGAGCATGATTTACCAGAAACTAGTTGAATCGAACGACGGCAGCGTTTCGGCGTTTGTAAATCTAACATGTAAAGAATAAACCAAAAACTTTTTTTTTTAGTATTATTCTAAAAGATACCTACCATTTTACTGGTTTGTGATCACGCTGAAGTTTGATATCTTCTCTAAATTTTAATAAGACGCAACTTAAAGTTGTAAAAAAGATCCATCGATATCAGATTTCATAAAGGCTTTTTGGATAGTACGTTTTAAGTGTCTTATCAAAAATCCCCGACGACAAAAAAAAATTATAAAGTCGTGAAATTAAGATACTTCGCTCGCTCAAATAATAAACAAAAGATAGTAGAAGATTGCAAGAGTGGCTTACTTTGATGACAGTACCTAAGCCACTCTTGCAATTTTTTTTTAGGTCACCATCACTGCAAAGTGATGGCTTTTTCGCTAGAGACATGACAGCGTAAACTGCCCTCCAAAGCAGAGTGTAGACGTAGCTAAATACTATCAGGTTTCTATAACTTGACTATCTACAGAGATTAACTTTAGATCAGTTCTTTCCTAGTTCAAACGCGGCGTACGTTAATTACAATGCGAACCTTTAGCGCTAAAGTACAAATAGGGCAATGTAAGATGATAACGGTTGTTCTGGTAGTAAAGTGATCTGGTGCGGTGCGTTTGTAGCCAGGCATCATGAGTTGAGACCCTTGTACTGCTGTAGAACCCAGAAACACGACAGTGTCCAAGCACTGATCTTTCTTCTATCTATCTTCTTTGATATCTTAGTGGTTTTGCTTGTTTGTGTGCTTATGTAGTAAATAATCAAATGTATGTCTATGTTTGGGGCAAAACGAACACAATCAGCGCCGCAAGCATGTATCGATATTGGTAGCATGCAACTTAGCTAAACGCTAGGTCGATAAATTCGAAAAGTTTTATCTAATTTATCGACAGGCTGTCAACAAGAAAATCACTGTAAAGTATGTCGAAGCTAGTTCTGTGTTAGCGGGTGTAGATAAAATTCGACCTAGAGTTAAACTGAGTTCCATGCTTTCAGTTTTATCGAAAGCAGACTTTATGTTAAATTTTATCCATGCTTGGACAGCAGTGTTGACACCCTGTTACTGACCCACTTACTGATACCGCGTTATCATCCTATATTGTGCACAAATAGGAACCTACATGGGCACTAAATTCCTTCACGCTAATTCTTACACTACTGGTCACAAGGCAAGTTACCAAAAGATTATACAATACATAAAGGTAAAGGTCTGACTTCACTGGCATCGGGCGTATTAAATTATGCACGTATATGACTGCATGAAACGCTTTATAGATTTTTTATATGCCAGTATATACGGTTTTATTACGGCTGATACGTTACTGGAGTCAGACCTATAACAAATTTACTAACCAATAGATATTCTAGTACTTATGGTAAAAAGAGATTTTACTTACTATAGACAGCAAAATCAACAGATTCATAAAACATTGACAAGAATAAGCACAAAAATGCATTAGGCTTTGTATAGAATACAAGCTGTTGGGAGAGGGTTTGATGATGATGATAACTGAACTCGTTTCGGGAAGAGCTATCAGTGTACCTATTCCTGGCGGAGAGTAGGGATACTCCCATTATTCCTGTTTTTATTATAATATGGGTAATGCAATTACAATAAAAAAACAGTTACTATTACACCTTTCTCTGTGTAATACCACATAGGAAACGTTGTGGACGTGTGGTGTAAGTTGATGCTCAACATCAGGTGAGCTATCTGGTTGTCACGTGTTCTTATAAAACGCAATTAATTATCATCATCATCGCTCACCGTACACAAGCCTAGTTAGGTTGACAGAACGAAATTAAAACTAAAAATGTTATCCATTTTAAGTAAATATTCCCTCAAATCCTATCAAGGTTATGTCAGGCACTTTGTCGGGCTGATTACGTAAATTACAACTGTAGCGACAGCCGCAACTGAGCAATCGTCAATGTACCGTAGGTATTCGACGGAAGACGGCTTCTATCTGTACCAGGTACTACTTACTTCAGATAGGTCAGTTTTAATCACGATGGTAGCAAAAATAATGCAATAAATGCTTAAAATAAACTATTTTGTAGTGTAGAACATGAATTGTCCGATAAAAGGTAAACTGTCGCTTTATTGTTTAGCTCTCCAGCCGCTGATATGTAATACTAAACTGGTAGACAGTAATTATTGCTCAGTTCCTGTCGTAGCAAACATATTGATGGTGAGATTCAAAACTATGGCGACTATTTTCACAATCTAGTTATAGTAATTATTCAATCTTCAATAAAAATATGGATAGTTTATTTTAACGACTTGAATGTGCGTCCCAAATCTAAGTATTTAACGACTAATAACTTAGTCATTAATCACTATTCCATGTCACAGCGTAGGTGGACAGTTGTAGGTAACATTTACTCGAAATCTTTGAAGTTTGGAGCACAAAAGGCATACACCCAACAGAGGTCTATCATTTTCGCAATATGTCTGCTGTCGCGAGATACGTAACCAGGGTGCGTCAGATATTCAGGGCAGTCTAAAGTTCATCTTCAAAGTGATCCTTCATGATTTCGTTGTCGTAGTCAGTGACGTCACTGCCTACGAACGCGTCGTGGTGCTCCAGGATCTCCGCGAAGCTCAGCAGGTCGTCGTGGTCGTCGTCTGCGGCCGCGAACAGATGGTCTACCTCATAGCCGGCCGTTTCTCTGCACAAATAAAATAATAAATTTAAAAAAAACTAGCATCACTACTTTAATAACAATAAAATAATAATAATGCCGGACAGTCCACACAGCATCATCTAGCCCCAAGCTAGAGCTTGTGTTATGGGTACTAGATGACTGATATACTTAATACAATACATTACATATATAGATATTTTTTTATTATACATAGAAAACACCCAGAACACCCGGAATAAATATTTGCAGATCGTACAAACATTTATCCCAAAGCGGGAGTCGAACCCGCAACCTCCTGCGTCGCAGGCAGACATTCGCCCGCTGCGCCACATCGGTCTGTCAAACAATACCTAATTATTAAATAATAATTTACAATACACTTTCTATACAGCAAACTCTACTTCATTATAAAGGTTTAGTTGACACTACCGCGTCGCGTAACAAAAATTACGTTAAACATTTTTCTGTGACACGTCACGTCGTGATATTTTTTTAACTAAGTACTAACTAAGTACACAGAATAAGCAACTTACTCATTGTCGGGTATGATCCAAGCGCGGATCTCGGACTCGTCGAGGGTTCCGTCATGATTGTGGTCGAGCTCCAGGTCAAACTTCTGCTTCTCTACGATCAGCCAACTCTTGTCCTGCTGCACACCTGGATGTAAACAGAGAAAAAATAAAAAAAAACCGACTCCAATTTCTCATGGCTGCCAATGTCAGAACTGGACCAAATGGGACCACACGAGAAGCACCAGTTTTCAAATAAAAAAGAATCATCAAAATCAGTTCACCCAGTCGAAAGTTCCGAGGTAACAAACAGAAAAAAAATACAGTCGAATTGAGAACCTCCTCCTTTTTTGAAGTTAGTTAAAAAGAAATAGCATCACGACTAGCTTGGGGATTACCCAAGCACGGTAGATATACTCTCCGATCTCTTAGTAACAAGTACCTCCTCGCAATTCTTCGAGGATGTCTAAAAGAGATAGTCAGAGATACGTCCAGATAGTACGTTTGGTTCATACCCACATTTTGCAAAGTGCCCATTGCCGCAGCTAGAATACTAACTGGTTTCCTCGCGATGTTTTCCTTCATCGTTTGAGAACACTGGCATTGCGCATAAAAGTTTTACGCATAGAAAAACCCATTGGTGCACGACCGGGTTCGAACCCACGACCTTAAGTCCAGAAGACAGGGTTACTCCCACAGCCCACTAGACAAGATAAGTTGTACAAGGTGGGTTCAGTTTTTGATGCTAATTTGTATGCAAACTAATAATCTTATAAGGTTTATTTTAATACTGTCATGTAGCCATAACGACGATCTTTCAAGTTCTGTCGCTAGCTCGAAAATTTACAAAAATTTACATAGCAGTGTTTGCAAGTGGACTACTCATATGTCAGTCAGTCAGTCAGGCCAAAGATTCATATAATTGTTATAGATAAATTCTGTAGGTTTCCTATACCTACGGCTACTATACAATAAATTACATTACAAAACATACAGTAACGTATTCAGATCTGCAGACAAAATGTCATTTCTAATAAATGCGCATATTGAGTTCAAGATCACAGTCGTAATCCGTTTTCATTCAGTTTGTATTCATTGGTATGCGGACTCACGCGTTGTTCAATAACGTCTTAAATGCTTAGAATTGGGTTGAATGTATTACGAAATAAGTCAAATGGACTCCCATGATGATAGCGATCATCGTTATCAAAATTATCACCAGATAAATGGGTATAGTTTTTAGATTCATATTTTGGCACTGGCAAGCTTTCATTTGTTAAAGAGCATCGGTGGTCTAGAGGGCCTGCCTTCCGATCCTAAGGTCCTAGGTTCGAATCCAGGGTTTGATCCAGTCGTGCACCAATGAATTTTTTTGAACGTAAAACTTATGTGCGCAATGTCTGTGCTCTCAAACAGTGAAGGAAAACATCATGAGGAAGCCAGATAGTATTCCAGCAGTGTTGGGCTTGAAACCTGACACGTATGAAATAACGATTACGGCATAATGCAGGTATGTGCTAAATGTTTGGATGTACTTCTGACTAGCCCCAAGAGTGTGGCATGCGATGTCCTGCGTCTATCAACCTCAGGCATATAATGTGTTAAGCCACATTTGCCTGAAATTTAAGAGGCACTGAAACACGCAATGCTGCTTGGCGGTAGAAATAAGCATGGTGGTAGTACTCTTCACAAACAGCCTTTCTACTTCTACTATGATGTGTATACGCCCATATTTTTGGATAAAATGCAAATATTTATAAGTAAGCATACAGGCGTGTTGATAAACGTTTTTTATCATGCACTTTACAGCTGTGGGCGTCGTAAATAGCGGAGCCATATCACGATATTTCGATAAACTGAACACTTATTACACGCACATTTTATCTACAAACTGTATAATGGTGAATGTTGTTTGGATAGGAGTTTTTGTAATTACAGGTCTACGCTTCGCTTTCGGGTTCGTGGTCGCTATTCTGGAGTTTTTATTGCCCAGAGTTTATCGGTTCTAAGATCCAGCCGATTTCTATTTCAAGACGGCCGATGTGGCGCGGCGGGTGAACGACCTCCTGCGACGCAGAAGGTTGCGGGTTCGATTCCCGCCTTGGGATAGATGTTTGTACAGGCTACAAATATTTATTCCGGGTGTTCTGGGTATTTTCTAAGCATAATAAATTTAGTATGTAATGTATCGTATTAAGTATATCAGTCTTCTAGTACCCATAACACAAGTTTTACTTAGTTTGGGCTAGATGATGCTGTGTGGATTATCCAGGCATTTTATGAAGTGGAACATAACAATTGATTTACCAATTTTCGGCTACAATCTGATGGTAATGTAACAGAGGTATGTTCCTTACCTCTTTCTCCCACGTACTCATTGAAGTCTACCTTCCCGTCCTTGTTAGTGTCCTTCTCTTTGATTGCCTGCTTCACCAGGAAAACATGCATCGACTGGTGTTCTTCTGGATTTGTGAACACCTGGAAATAACCAACATCATTTGAGTGTCGAATCATTTCCTAACTCTATCCTATCCTAGTTAATTCTTATCCCGACTCTTATCCCGTTATCCCGACTATAGTATGGGGTTCTTCAAAGAGGGCGTTTTAAAATTTTTAAAAGGACGACAACGCGCTTGTAATTCCTTTGGTGTTGCAGACGTCTATAGGCTACGGTAACCACTTTCCATCAGGTGGGCCATAAGCTTGTTTGTCAACTTTGTTGTATAAAAAAAAATATATGATATTAGTTAATAAAATTGACGATTTTTATTTACAGCAAAAAAAAACGAAATGGGGGAGTGGAAGGGGGGAAAAGAGGGAAAGTTTTCTGTAGCTTGAAATATTAAAAAAATTATAGCTATTTATACCAATAAGACTACGCAGTCCTCTTTGCCTTTACAAGACGAACCCGCAGACACCAGATTCGACTTTCTAGGACCAAGGGATCGTGAAATTGCTGAAACTAGTACCCTTACTTTGCTGAAAAGTCTACATAGGTAAGCGAGGTCTACGATTTTCACAAAACCATTAGTTGTATTAAGTATTTTTCTAACAAACAAATGTCCGTGCCTAAATCAGGAAGGAAATCAATTTACCTTAAACTCGGTTTTGTCTAGTTTTCCATCGCCATTAAGATCACAAGCGGCCCACATGGCCTTCTCCTCTTGCAGCATCTGGAAGAAACATTTCCATTATAATAATATAGCCGTTTATTTATCCATTGAACAAATACCTAATTTCATTTAAAAAAAGTAAAATTAGACCTTATTTATATCGCTATACATTTTAGAATTATTACAATTTATTGAAATTATTTTATTTACATGTAAGTGTTATAATATTAGGCATGCATATTGTTTTAATTTATTTCATTTATTAGGTTTTATGTTTAAATTTTAAATTCATAAAACATTTTTTTATTCCATTATAAAAGGTAAATATATCTAATAGTTACAACGCTGCTTCTGTGTAGGTGGTGGGTTCGATTCCCACCAATAACAAACATTTGTGTGATGAACATAGATGGTGTTATATTGTATTCTATGTACATATTTACAAAAAAAAAGTTATATAAGTATTCTATCAGTCATCTGGTTCCCATAGCGCAAGCTATGCTTAGTTTGGGACTAGATAATATTGTGTAAAAATGTCCTGAAATATTTATTATTATTAATAAGTAGGTATAATGTAACTCATACATTTGAATTTCATTGCGTAGCATCGATAACTCAACTGCGGAGTGTTGCCTGGTTACCACGCAGTGTACTTGGATGGCTGTACGATTCGTATACGAGACAAATATGTAGTGAGAAGTAATAATAAAATCCTTTATTTTATGAGAGTGAGTGAGTAAGTCTATCCAAATATTACATTTACATTTTACATATACATATTTATATTACATTTTGCAGTACTTGGGATTCCATGCGTAAGAGGTTCCAAGCCCATTGTCATTGCTAGAATACTAACTGGTCTCCTCTTGATGTTTTTCTTCATCGTTTGAGAACACTAGCATTGCGCACATACGTTCTTCAAATAGAAAAATATATTTGAATGTACACGACCGGATTCGAAACCACAACCACATCAGGATCAGAAAGTAGGGTCGCTCCCACTACACCGTTATAGTACTCTCTTTCGTTAATATTTTTATTTTGCGACTGTTAGATTAGTATTTCAGTATTATTATTTGTTATAGGTGTTGGTAACATCAGGTGGACCATCTGCTTGTTCCATCAACAAGTTGTATAAAAAAATAAAAAACATTCCCTCTACATTCCGATCCTTAGGCATCATCAAAAAATCTTGAGTCTGTACTAATTGGTACTGAGATTTCAAAGTCAAAGTCAAAAAGTGGATATTACTATTGAATAAATAATAATATCCGCAGAGATCGCTTGAAAAGTAATAAATAAATAAATAATAAATAATGCTGGACAATCCACACAGCATCATCTAGCCCCAAGCTAAGCAGAGCTTGTGTTATGGGTACTAGATGACTGATATACATAATACAATATTATATTACATAATATTATATTTTTTATCTATATATAAAAGAAAGTCGTGTTAGTTACTTCACTTATAACTCAAGAACGGCTGAACCGATTTAGCTGAAAATTGGCAGGGAGGTAGTTTAGAGCCAGGAGAAGGACATAGGATACTTTTTATCCCGAAAAAATAACGGGAACGGGAAAAAACTGCCACGCGGGTGAAGCTGCGGGCGGCCGCTAGTTATACATAGAAAACACCCAGAACACCCGGAATAAATATTTGCAGATCGTACAAACATTTATCCCAAGGCGGGAATCGAACCCGCAACCTCTGCGTCGCAGGCGGACATTCGCCCGCCGCGCCACATCGGTCGTCGATAAAGTAAAGTCTTAAAGCTAGGTGAATCTAAGCGCCAGTTCCTCGCGACCAAGCCTAGAAGAACCGGCAACAAACTTACGGCTTGATTCCTACTGTTTTTTGTATGGTCCTTTTATAAAATAATAATATTGTAAATAATTAAGCTCCAGTGTGGTGCCATTCTTATTTAATAAGGTTAATGTAAGAAAGAAAACATGTAAAGGCAATTTGAGGGGATATCTACCGTATTAAAGGCGTGAGGCTGTTTCTGAGATTTAAGATTTTGCTCTAGTTGAAAAAACATACTTTTCTAAGACAATGAACCTACTGTTCTCAATTGAAAGTCATATTTGTCCTATTTTCTTTGTTTCTCAACATCTGTCGTTAGTCACGCGAGCGAGATGTTATTAGTTTGTTAAAACAGGTTTGTGTGGACTATTTGTTTACATTACAATGCATTCACCAACTGTTTTATTTCATGTTTGTTTTATATTAGTTTTTTTATACCTTAAAATGTTATGATTGCAGTAAATGCTTGAATTCTATTATATAGATGACCATGCAGGTAAGAGAATAGCTACTATTATTTCATACAGGTTTCTGAAAACGAAATATTTTTTGGAACAGGTATTATTTACAAAACAGCTGGTGTTTCTAGAAAAAATATTCTCAGAAACAGGTATTTACAGCGTATTAAATGTCTTGGAACAGGTATCTTCAGTAGGTATAATTAGTAGATATCTACGATAGATTGATAAGTACTTAATTGATCTCTTTATCTGTAATTAGTATGTAACATGGTATAATAAGCCACCTAGTGATAGATTGTCGTGCCCTACCAAGCTCATGCTGAAGCTTAAATTTATGTTCTAAGATCTTCTGTACACAACATGAACGCAATATTATTGCTATTGTGTTTATTGCCTTATTTTGTAATTAGGTTTAACACTGTCAGATCTTAAGGACTAGAGATACAGGTTTTCTTATCAGAAATTATATTATTAGATACAGGTGTAGTGTCTGAGATGACTGACTCACTCGCTAACGGATGGTTGGACAGAGCAGAGGCTCACGGGTGACGTGCGCTTAGATACACAATATCGCAACCAGATTATTGGTCTTTTACTGGATACCTAAGGCATCCTGCAGACCCTACAATACGCCTACCCCTCTTTTGTTACGACAGGCGGCCTTCAAAAAAGGTTGTGGTCAGAGCCACCCAAAACTCGGCCAAGTGCCAGTCGGAGTATGTACTCACTCATTATCGATATAGCAAAATATATGACGCCCTGAAGATTTTGCTTAGTGTATAGTTCCACGTGGGCAAAAAAAAAAAAAAAAACCTGTAAAATGTTAGTTTGTACAAAAGTAAATATTGTTTGCTCGGCACAGATTTTGATGATTTTTTTACAAGTTCAAAGGATATCAAAATTGTAATAAATGACGTAGGTCTATTAGGGTTGTGGGCATACCCATCGTACCCATAACGGTGGATCCGCGCTTGTGTTACGGATATTTTTATCTTTTGAAGGTGTACTGTGGTGTGTTCTGTCACTGAAATCAGAGAGTGCAATATTCCTACCTGCTAAAGTTGTAAGTGCTTACCGATCCAGTGTCGGTCTGATCATCAGGGCCTACGTCATCTTCAGACTCCACTCCAAAGGTGTCCACCATGTACTCCGTCCACGAGATGCTACCGTCACGATTGTCGTCAGTATCCAACATGCGATCTTCCACCTCTTCATCAGACAGTTTGCTAAAACATTACTTTATTCAGTTAACCTTTTACTTATACTGTACTGAAGTTACAGGCACATGAGGTTTAACACCTGTAAGCCTCAGGTTGATGAACGCAGTGCATCGTAGGGCACGTTCTTAACGAGCGTGACCTACGAGGCATTACTTTGTTATAGGCGATGGTAATCACTTTATATCAGGTGGGATATTTGCTTGTTCCATCAGCAATATAAAAAATAAAAACTGTTACATAAGGCTCAGTGTAAATCATATTAAAAATTTACCTTATCCAACTGAAATAGAGTATAAATTCCAAAGCTTAAAAGCATGAACATGACACAGTCAACGCTTCACAGAGAACTTTAATATGTTATTGTAATCTATCTTATCTTATATATCTTCTATATATAAAGGAAAGTTGTGTTAGTTACACCACTTATAACTCTGGAACGGCTGGACCAAGTTTTATAATTTTTTTTTTCTTCCGGAAATCGGATAATAAGTAATAAAAATAATAAATAATAACAAAAATAATGCGAAACGAAGTTCGCGGGGTCAGCTAGTTTGTTATATATTTTAATTAATTCAAGGCCAAGATGTACAGGAAAGGTCATATTATCTCTCTATCAGTTCATCTGGTTCCTATAGTAGAAGCATTACTTAGTTTGTTTGGAGCTTGATTGTGTTATATTAAATGTCCACAAATATTTAATACCAGCTTTCGGCCGCGACTTCGTCTACCGTCTAACCACTTATCATTATATTTTGGCCAATTTACACAGGTATGAAGGTATTATAATACCTTTATTATAACGGTATTATAATACTATATTATAATTTTATCCTATGTGTTATTCTGATGTAAGATCTATATTATTGTAAAGTTTCATTTAAATCAATTTTTTAGTTTATAATATTACTAAGGATTATTATTTTTAACTGGAAAACATTTTTTTTCAACAAAATCCATAAGGTAAAGTCTTGATCAAGTAGAACTTAGTACTTTAAAGTACTTATATTCTATGTTGCATGGACCAAATCAAAATGGTTTTAAATTTAGTAGGATCACAAGAATCATAATTGAGTAGTCTTACAAACAAGGTGAATCTCTAGGTGGCAGTTTCTCATTTTTGTGAACTACAACCTGTATAAGATTCAAGATTGGCTTATCTCATCCGTTATAGTTAACTGGTACACATACCTACATTGTGAGAGTAAAGGAACTGGGTCAATACCCTGTTTCTCAACATCGCTATACAATAATCTATACTAATATTATAAAGAGGAAAGATTTGATTCTTGGTTTCTTTGCATTGAATAGGCTCCGAAAGTAGTGGACCGATTTGAAAAATTTTTTCACTGTTGGGAAGCTACACTATCCTTGGGGTGACATAAGCCATATTATATTTTAAAAAAATATGGGATCCTTATTAAAACCTGTGCGAAGCTGAGACAAGCTCCTAGTAACATTATATTTCAGTGCTCTTCAGTGCTGTCAAAGATCTTGCTAAACACCCTTTAATCATCATTTCTCTTTGAAGGTAGGGCTTTAGCTCAGTCAGTAGTAGTGCTGCATCCTGAGCTATAGCTTGCAAGTGCAATCCCCACCAACAACAAACATTTGTATAATTTAAATCTTTCTTTCTTCTTTAAATTTAAGAGCCTAGCTCTTGTCGGGGTCTTTTGTCTTTTGAAGGTAAGAAAAATTATAAAAGTATTCTCAATACATACTCAAATGAGTTTAGGATCCATTTCTTAAGCTCCAGTCGGTCTAAATGTTGGTCTCCGTTGAGGTCCATCTTTGGCAGCAGCAGCGCCAGCCGCAGCTTTGCCTCTTCAGGAGACAGTTTGTCAAACTCCGCTGCCTCTTTCACACTCCCTATGGAGTAGTAATAAGTTACAGCCAGGACCAATGGCGCGAGAAAATACAGAGCGCGCTGCATCGACATCGCTCGTACCGCACTTCTTATCAACAACTAAAAGGAACATTGCAAAACGCGTGCGATGACGAGACGTCATAAAAGGAAAAGGTATAAAACACCGGGTATGTAGGTAGGTACCTAGAATGGCTTCGTGGTCGAACTCAAAGTTGTGGCTGCGGTCGTCGCTGTAGTGGTCGCTGTCTCGCGGGCGGAAGCTCCCGTCCTCCTCACGTTCATGCGAGGCCAAGCTGTGCATGTGAACCGCAGCCGAGGTGCATAGCACCAGAAAGTGGTGCGTAAAAAGTATCGATAGAAAATACTTTAGAACCATTTTGTCACACATAAGGTAAATATATTTAAAGCAGATCTCGTCTCACCCACCACATTAATTATGAAATTGTAAATTTCAATGATTTGTTTATTTTTAGCAGAAAATAAACAATTCAACACTTAGTTTAGTTCGGTCGGTTCATGCCAAAAAAAGTACTCTGTGGTTCATGCACATGACAATCAGTGCTGCCAGCACGTGTTCCCAAAAAAGGCCCAAACCCAACAGCAGATTTCTGACTGAAAAGGGCGAAATTTCAATTAAATACTAAAAAACTTTGCAAATCCTTCACCCGAATACCACTCAAACTCTTCTCAGATTTAAGTTCAGATTTTCATAGTAAACTGATTAACTCATGAGGATTATATCACACAATAGTGCGGAATACATAAGTAGGTATTATTATTATAAAAACTTATTGATAACAGTGGCGAAGAGGGTTTATCGGGCATTTACGGCCAAACCAAAGTTTACAATTTTATTGTACATTTCAGTAGGTACCTACCTACCAACCTCTGAAGGTCGTAAACAAGGTGGTACTTAACTATCTAGTCCCGATGATAATACAATTCAAATCTGCCCCCCGTTCATGTAACTCTGTTATCACCGGTTCATTATAACAGATGTCAAAGTACAGACCCAGGGAAACAAACCCTGAAACCACAGAGAAAAAGGTACCTACTTACTATGTAAATAATTATGTAGAGAGAGTGAGAATCTGGGACATATAGCAGAATGTTCACAGTCCCTTTACCTAATCCTAATGGTCTCGCCCATGGCTTGATGTGGTTTACCAGTACTCGTGCTCGTACTTGTAGCAATTACCTAGTAGAGATTTATGGAGATTAAAAGGCAAGGCCACAACTACCTCCTGCGGCGTCCCCGAGAATGTGGTACCTAAGTAAAGTACCTACTGCTAAATCTGACAGTACACTGGAACTGTGCTAGTGTCTTGCTAGTGTGAACGAATTGATTGCTTTATTACTCCATAGACGACCGACGTGGCGCGGCGGGCAAATGTCTGCTTGCGACGCAAGAGGTTGCGGGTTCGATTCCCGCCTTGAGATAAATGTTTGTACGATCTGCAAATATTTATTCCGGGTGTTCTGGGTGTTTTCTATGTATACTAAAAAATATCCATATGTGTAATGTATTGTATTAAGTATATCAGTCATCTAGTACCCATAACATAACACAAGCTCTGCTTAACTTGGGGCTAGATGATGCTGTGTGGATTGTCCAGCATTATTATTATTGTTTTCTTATAAATCTAGGGCATAATGACCCCTTTCACGACTTATCTTTAACTAGCGTGGTTTCCGACTTATCCATCACCGCTTTACTCGTCTAAGATCACCGCCCTTCTCAAAAAACCATCCTGTATATCTAGGTAAGTAGGTACCTTACCTAACCTAGTGTTTAGTTATGCGGTGTGTAGGTACCTATGTAGGGCAATGCAATCATGCTTGCAACTTTATTTCTAAGCATTCATAATTCCTAGGTAGCTTTTCTGAAACTTTTATTGGGATAAAAAAAACTAAAAACGCATATCAACCAAAAACTTCTAGTATAGTAGCTACGTAGAATTATCTCAACAAGTTATCAGCAGCCATAATAATCAAAGACACTCGTCTGCTAGCTACATGACTGGGGTATGCAGTGAGGAACTTCGAAAGATGTTTGCGAACTTCACCAACAACCAGCGGGAGATGCGAGCGTGTTGCGGGATTTGCTGTGTCCAAGTTTATGATAGCATCTTCTAGATATCTGAAAGCAGAAATAAACTTTTAAACAAGAAAGCCATATAACGAGATGAGTGGAAGATATGGGTGTGGAAGGTTATAATAGCAGAGGAAGACAAAAGAAAAGATGGACGCAATCCGCGTGAATATGAGTAAGAAAGGAGTGAACACTGAGATAACTGTTAGAAGAGAGCGGAAGAAAAAACCTGATGTGCCGACTGGACCCCACTTAGTGTGGGATAAGGGCAGGAAGATGATGACTTAGGTGTTTATTTATTAGTCAAACAAATTTATCCAGTACTTAAGTAATGTTTGACCGGGATAGGATCATAACAAGTGTTGTCTCATCTCAATCAAGACCAACCTACTATTTTTTTCCTAAAATTAATCAATCCCGTTCCTAAAAGCTAAAGGTTAATTATGTAGGTACCTGCACTTGAGCGAAGTGTCGTGCAGCAAATCAGTGCTCAGCTGTTGTAACAATGCGAGCAGCACGTGTTGTCGCAAGAGGCAGTGCGGCACGAACACGCTACCCCGTGCCGCGCGACAAGCTGTCATTACGAGCGACAGATCTGAAGCGCTGAGCGCGCGCTCGAACGCACTGTTCACTTCACCATGCTCGATTTGTTTCGATATTTCAACGGCTACCATCTAGAGAAAGCAAGATAGAGTCAGTATTATCTTCGCTCTAATCTGTAGTGATATAAGGAAACCTTCATATCTATTAATTAGTAGTCTTTTGTCAACTCATGCTTACACAAAAACATTAATAGAGTATCTAGATGTAGCCAGATCCAGCGTTCCGTACCCAAAGGGTAAAATGAGACCCGAGATTACTAAGACTCCGCTGTCTGTCTGTCTGCCCGTCTGTCTGCTAGTCTGTCACCAGGCTCATGAACCGTGATAGTTAGAGAGTTGTAATTTTTACAGATGATGTATTTCTGTTGCCGCTATAACAACAAATAAGTACTTAAAAACATAATATATAATAAATATATGGGGATTCTCATGCAACAAACGTAATTTTTTTGTCGTTTTTCGGAATCCTTCGTGCGCAAGTCCGACTCGCAGTTGGCCGGTTTTTAATAAATAAATAATTATAGGTAGGTACTGTTGGTACTTTGCAACTTTCGTTACCAATTGATCGATGATATTCCTTTCAGTGTCGGCAGGCTGCGCCGGACTGGTTGGCGCATAGTCCAAGTTAGTTGGCTCTGGTAACTCTTCAGCCGGTTCTGGTATGGAAGAGAAGGTGTCCAGCACCTTCTGCCGCCATTGTTTCAACTCTTTGCTCAATAGCCTATAAGTAAACGATACGTATTAGGTGTTTAAGTACGTGAGCTACCACGCACGTACTTGTACCTAGCTATACAGCACAACGACGCATAGTTATAACTTACGGGCTTAGTAGGCCCCAATTGAATAAGTAACAGTAGAAAGATTACACTGCGCAGTCAAAGCTACAAAACTTACTCCTCAACAGTGCATCTTAGCGTGCTCACGAGGTTCTTCTGAGGGTCGGCAGCGGCCTCTAGCAATGATCTGTGACGCTCGATGGCGCGGTGCAAGGACTTTGATATCTTGTAGACAGACTTGGACAAGCAGCTAGAATATTCTTCCACTGAAACAACAATTTATTGTATCCTTACTTAGCTGAACTGATAACAGTCGGATTTGGAAACGAAGGCAGAGTCCTTTGTTTAAACTTTAGCTAATTTTACAGATAAGCTGAACCGTCTCGTGCATGGCACGTAGTCGTCGGTGTTATCGTTGAACATGCAATCTAGGAAAATGTAGCGTTTTGTAGTTATAGTTGCCTACACATCTCAGTACGCGAGCGCCGCTTTCGTTTTCGTTGTTCCGCTGTTTCTGGACGGCAGTCCACGGTGCCCTTAGGAAGAAGAGTTATAAAGTGGACGCCGTCCGACGACGTTGATGCGACGGTCATCGTAACTGTAGCAAGGCGCAAGAGGTGTGGATTTGATTCCCGAGACTGAGGTTGCTTCTCCTAGTGAAGTCTTTGCTATCTACGGGAGTTGCTATAGTGGACGGTGTGTGACAGTGTAATTTAATAAACCTCAGGGATATGACCAGCTTTAACACTCACGTTCCTTGAAAGCCTCTTCGACGACTCGTGCAACGTGACGCAGCAGTCGTCGATGGGAGTGCTCCAGGATCGGCAGATAGAGCGCTGACACGTCACGGGATAAGCAGCTTCCAATTACATCCTTGACAGATTCTGCGGTTGCTTGCACCATTCGCTCTTTCAATTCCTAAAGATTTAAAACGTATCTATTCTTCTATTGATTCTTCTATTCTATCCTAATCTAATATTATAAAGAGGAAAGATTTGATTGCTTGTTTGTTTGCATTGACTAGGCTTCGAAACTACTGGACCGTTTTTAAAAATTCTTTGAAGCCGGGACGGGCCGCTAGTCTATAATATATATGTGTAAAATTACAAACGACACCTCTATGGTGTGAATGGCGACGACATCGCAACAGTCCTCTGATTGAATCCAAGTTTTACCTCACTCTGCAGAAAGCTGACGAGGACATCTTGTATCTCGCTATCGATAGAGCCCCGGCTAGATTCGATGGCGTCCAGTAGGCACTTAGCGCGGCTGTTCTCGCCTACAGCTCCCGGCACCACGACAGTGCTGGTGAAAAGACGTAAAGGTAGATAGGTACTTTAGATACTGTGCAACCTATAAATTTATATACCTAGGTAGGCATACCTAACTTGGTAGGTACCTGGCTATTCGGAAATAAAGAAAGTTGGTGATTGGTTAGTTGGAATTATCATAAATATAGTTAGCTAAATTTAACACACATACACACACCTATGCCCCATAGCTTTCTTCACAAGTTCGTTTACGATTTCGTTTTGCTCCAACTCAGCCTTTTCCACAATGAGCCTGGAGTTCCGAATCTCCTCCTTCATGGTCGTCAGTAGCCGGCACTGCTCCAAAAACATGTCTGCAGGAAAATTTACTTTAGGTAGGTAGATATTTATAGAGTAAGTTAGGCAAACCTACTTGATGCATGATAAAAGTAAAAAAATGTACAGTCAGCTGCACTAGAATGTATACAATTCGTAACTTTAACAATGAAGTCACAGCGTTGCAACAACCTTTTACATGACAAATACATAAAAAATAAGTGCAATAATCCGCTGATTTCATGATTTTAATGTTTTTTATACGCTAAAAGTTATTTAATACCTACTTACTGGGATACCATTTTGAAAGTTTCGAATTGTATAAGTACTTACACCAATATAATTAAGTAGGTATGTTTTATTTAAATTGATATACTTTTTGATTGGTTCCACAGAAATCTCATCAAAATCAGTTCAGTAGGTAAGTAGGTACTTAGTTTGTTTTTTTAATCAAAGGTAGTTCCTTAGAAAAAACCCACCCAGAAGAATGCCATCCAATTCAAAGTTGAAGTCGGTTTGACAAGTTTTTTTACAGACAACCAATTTTTTTAATGTAATTGGCCATTGGTTGGCTAAACTAAACACGCTTAGCAGCCGTTGGCGTTGATGAACTTGGTCCATTTAAAACTAACCGCTAAGTCTGTCGATCTTCTGCTCGAGCACGTGCAGTTCCCCGTCGAAGGTCTTATCGCAAATGCCGCTATCTTGCTTCCCTCTGTCATCCACATCCGAGTCTGAGACGGCTGTGATCTCCATCGAGGAATCGCTGGCAGGACAGCTTTGGTTCTCCCTGATGTCATATGAAAGTCGCCACAGGAATGATATAGAAAGGCAATACGTGCCAGGTAAATAAGTATTTGCACATGATCGATTAGAAAAATCGATTACATTACCTTAGATAGGTACCTACCTAGATGCCGATGCTCGACGGATTGATTTTATTGATATTACCCATCGATCTACTAACTTTGTGGATCAACAAATAAGTAGAAGAATCTTTGCCTTGACTGACTGACATTATAGCCAACGCACAGCACACAACCACTGGTCGTAGAGACTTGAGATTTAGGATGCGTAGGGGAGAGTTGGGTAATACCGTGCCCCTAAGGGAATTATTCTATAACTCGGCTCAGGTTAGGTAAAAATAAATTCGAAATATTTTAATAGGTCGAGAATTTAACTGGCTATCCTTACAAAACTTCAAATTCATGAAAAAAAAACAAACAAAAAAAATACAAGCAAATAACAAAAATTCGGGAAAGCGCGGTATTATCAAACTGGACTGATAATATCGCGCCCCAGGTTGGTAATTTCACGCTGGGTCTAATAAAACCGCTTCTCTACAAATGATGATTAAATCATCACTATGAAATAAGTCCTTCAAAGAGTGGAAGCCCAAAACCCGAATTGGAAACATGTACAGACTCTAGCTTTCACAAAGACATTCCTTTTTTAAGTACTTAGGTACCTATGGAAAAAAATTAAATATATGAAAGTACTTATGTATTTATTAGTATAAAATCAACTCAGTCTCAACTTATAAAACAATTTTTTTATTAAATTTTAATTTTTTTATTAAACAAATTTGCCATAGATATTTTCATACTCGCAGCTTCAATTCAATACCGCGCCCTACGCGCGAAATTATCAAACAAGGTCATTTTATTTTGTAACCTTAAAAACAAAAACAAACACAAAGAATTAATTTAAACTTATTTCACACATAAGATCTACACTATTTTTAGCATAAAAATGCGTATAGTATATAACCGAATGTAAAATATTCATTGACTCATCTCTTAATCAAATCACCCAAAAAAATAGATCGATTGCGCGGGAAAAATAAAAGCATGCAGTCTCCCCCTTAGGTTGCTCGATGGGAACTGACCATGGCGTTATCACTCAATACAAATGTGATGTGCCGTATTTGAGGAAAGTTTGTCCAAATTATCAATAGATGTCGCAAAAATAAGTTAAGTAATTAGAAAGTTTTTATATTAATAATATTGGCATTTTAAGTGTCCCGCACTACTAATTGTGTGAGATAATCATTTGCTATTTAATGCAAGATTTTTTACTATTTATTTGAAATTTCAGCCTTTGCAGTCAGAAATCGGTCTCTGGCAAATTGGGTTTCGGTCTTTTTTGAAAACACACGCTGGCAACACTAATAATGTCTACCGTTTTGCTCTGTGTCTGTGTTTGTTTTACATTTTCCTAAAAAAAGCTTTCACATGCTCTTCCCGGTAATATTAGTGATATTTGTACGATGACTGTGCTGTGTTTGGACTCCGTATAGTCGGCTTTTGCTGATAAACTACTGCTTTTCCACCTGGACTTGGATTTGGTTTGTAATTTGGTTACCGGCGATACTTCGATCTCCAGCGATGAATAGAGCTGATCAAACGTGTTGTGTGTGCAAAACTATCTTATGATTACCTATTAGCTACGGAAAAGGTGTAAATTTAAAATAAATATCATAATTATGAACAATGTGCATTTATGTTTTCATAGCATTCCCAAGTATGTAGTAGTAACCCACCCCACGACTAGAAAATAATATAGGTATATGATAGGGTACTGGGTAGGTAGGTTTCTATAGATAAAAGTTTGCCCAAATTAGCACGAGATGTCGCTACACGCTCAAATCTTTGAATGATGCCTCTATCTCCAGTATAAAAGTTACTTTATGGAACTGACAGTGCTCGAGCGGGGTAAGAGGGGTATGGAGCTATGATTTTACTAACATTGCGGGCGCATGTTGTTGCTAGTTTTAGAGAACCCAAGGGGCGCGAAATTATCAACCGCGCGGTAATAGCCTACTCTCCCCTACAGGTGTAGGCTCTAAGAAACGAATTCCTGAAATTCAACCCTGAAACGGGTACACCGGGGGTTGAAATTTGTATGAAAATAACTTAGGTATTTATTTATTGACACGCAGACGAAGTCGCGCGTTTCGCTAGCAACTCATAACTAATAAGGTAGGTACCTACCTACCCAGGTACCCTGCGCGCCCGATTATCTTAGACAAGTAAACCGTCTAAGCCGATTATACACATACCTACTTATATTTATTAATAAGTAACTATGTACTTGTTACTTGTAACTAAGATAGGTACAGAGGCACTGAAAACTTACTTACCTACTTAGTAGGTGTGATGGTAATAGGTACCTGGAATAGTTATCCCGCATCCGAGTCACGTCACTCAATGAACACAACGACTGGCTCCTTTTCAAGGGCTCAATGGCTTTTATTTTTTGAAAATTCATTCTGCTAAGTAACACGCAGTCTACAGTAGGTATAAATGAATGTAACCAAGGTTGTCGGTAGTTCGAAAAATATAAAAGTAGCGAATGAAGACACTACTATAGGTAGGTACTACCCTCTCTTCGTAACGTACCTACCTATCTGCTGTAACTAGGTAGGTAATATCTGTCTAACTACTGATAGGTACAGGTAGGTATAAGTACTTTTTTACAAGTGTTAAATTAATTGAACTTGAAACAAACACTAAAGGAACGTCGCACATAAATAATTCTCACATAAGTTTTGAGTATCCACATAAAATTTATCTTAGGGTACCCATCACAGGTTTTTTGAGGATGTCTAATTGGGGTAGTTAGAGGTACGTCCAAAACATTTGGCTAAGTTTGGCACATACCCACATCAAGGAACCTGAGTCGGTACTACCTTGATACTAAAATATCTAAAGGATATCTAGCGTGCCTGAAGAAAGTTGTGAAGTAATTTTTTTTAATTACCTATTCGCAAAGAACCGGTACGAGCTCTTCATTTTCCACTGTAGGTACCAGTCTCTTTATACGTCTAGGTACAGATACGTCTGCAAAATTAATGGGACAAATCAATGGTGCAAACGTAACCGCAGGAAAATTTCCTCGTATGTCAATGTTCTATTGTGATTTTCGTTTTTATTATTTTTATTGTGGTAAAATAAAACAAGTCAATGCAATCAGATGGTTATGTATATTTTTAATATTGTAGCATTACTAGGTACACAAATAATTAAATGAAAGTCAAAATAATAAAACTACTACTTACAACATAAAAGATGAATTACTAATATAAAGCAAAGCGTACGTCGCAGCTAACCACGATTACCAATCGACTTATTTAACAACAGTTCTTTAGAAGTAACAAGAAACACCAGTGACTAAATAAAAACGTATTTAAATAATGTCATAGTTTAGACTATTAGGCGACTTGGTAGTGATTGGATCATCAAATGCACCCTAAAAACGAAACGCTACAAAAGGTATCATAAATTTTCTTTACACTTAAATCTCGGTACAGGGTTCATTTTTTATATTACCACGTGTACAGTCGGCTTCACTAAGATGTTTACAATAGGGACTTTCAAAACAAGTGAACTTATTTCATGATTTTTGAGTTTTGTATCTTGTATATTGTAGTTAAATGTAACTCTATCACTACTAAAATCGGTGTAACTTTAAAAAATTAGAGACCAAACCGTGTTTTATTTTTTGCATTGACGTTTTATATAAGATCGAAAGAGACAAAACACTGTAACTATTTCAAAGTTACGCCGAATTGATTAGTAGCAAGGTAAGAGTTATTTTAATGTTGTGATAACATTTTAAGTGATGATAACTTAGTGCAGCCGAATGTTCCAAAAACTGACATAATTTCTTTGCCAGTATAACAAATAGTTTGTTATAATTTAATTCGGCAACAATAACTAGGCATTATAATATATTTAGAAAAGTTTTTTAGAGGTAGGTTTTATTTTTTACAAATTTCAGCATATTGTTCTAAATGGACGTGATTCTGACTATCCCTTGCACATTCTCAGGGGTCGTTCTTGAAGCCTAGAGACCAGTGGGGATGTTTACCGTGACTGGACTACAGTCTTAACTCGCGAGCCTATATAATTTAATTGACTTAAAAGTAACTGCATTTTGAATAACGCTTTTATTAATCATAAACGTTACCTACACAGTTTCTATGCTATGAATGTGACCTATTAAGGAATCGAGGAGTTCGATGGAAAATAATAATCAAATTAATATAAAAGAACCAGAGTAAAACTTCTCTGAATTTAGTATGAAAAAGCTATTTCCTACTAAATTCAGAGAAATTTGAATCTCCGTACTTTCTTAATTTTTCTTTCCGTAAATTTTGATCAAAAGCTCTAAGAAATATTTGAATATTCATAGAGACTAGAAATCATCTATCTACTTTCGTCGCAATTCATGCGAGTACTTAGATCAAATTCAATAACAACTCACTTATTTTGCAATTTTTTCTCATAAAACAGTCTTGCTACATCATACAAGGATTTAATCCCATGTTTTGCTAAATAACTAACCTATCCAGTAACATTAGTTGTATCTTATACTGAATCCCAGATCTGAGTGTGTTTTCTGATATAGCGAGCGTTTTATAGTTGATTTTGTATGGAGTCAAAACTTCTTAGCACGCCGATAGAAGGCGCTTATCATTAACTTCATACAAACTCGCGAAATTTGCATTGCACAAAAACTAGACCATATGGGCCACAGTACACAGATGCATGAGTATTATAAGGCATGTCTCATGTACGATATGATGCCTGTAGGTAGTAGTAACATGTATTTCCGGTCTCCTAATCAGCTGAAGGAATCCATGTTACAATTACTGGTTGATTTTAATTGACGTTTACAGTTTGGTGGTCGTAACAAAGGCTTCACGTATACGCCATAGAGGCCTAGCATGACATTTGTAGTATTAGCGTGTCGTGTTTATATTTGAATTACATTGCACAGGATCGAAAACTGTACTGCAGAGTGTTGTTTGGATGCCGCGCAGTGTAACTTAGATATCTAGGCTTGATCGCTAGGAACTATTGCCCAGACTCAATAAATCCTCAATAAATTCCTTTTTTACTATGACTTACCGTTTACGCCACAAATGTCAAATTTATTCGAGCTAGGCCCTCTGTACCCATTTACTGAATAGATCTGCTTTTCATTTTCTCAGCTTGTCTCATAGCGCCGTGACAAAAAAATCAAATGTGACTCATCTTTGCTAATATTTTTATTTATTTAAGACTAGCGAAACGCGCGCGACTTCGTCCGCGTGAAGCTATTTTCATATAAACTTCAACCCCCGCTGTACACACACCTCTACGCACCAAGACGAATATACTTTGAAAAATTCAGGTCTCTACGACCAGTGGTTTAGGCTGTGCGTTGTCTACATCCCAGTCAGTCAGGACAAAGATTCTTATAATTGGTATAGATATAGATGGTAGCATCTTTAGAAACATTGTCTATTACAAGTCGTCTATCTGTCACAGGGTAAAATCAGTGTGCGTCAGAAAATGGGAAATTGCAAACATTTGAATCAAATACAGCACAAAAAATGAAAATGATGAATTAAATGTAAATTACATCATACAGAGCACACATAAACATGAATCAAAAATAATGAAGGATGACTCAGGGTACACCATTTTCGCTATCTGTAAGTTGCTTTATATTACAACAATATTTCTGAAGCTTGCCAATCATAAGAATTATGTTAAAGTTGTTGAAGTACAGTAAGCTGCACTAGAATGTATACAATTATTAATTTTTAAAATGCTATCACAACATTACTATAAACATGTAATCAGTGGATGAGTTCACTATTTTTTGCATTTTTGCCCTGAGAATATTTACTGTTACGTTGTGACACTATTTTGAAAGTTACGAGCTGTATACATTCCAGTGCAGCTGACTGTACATCGACCAATTAGATAATAAATAACGAAAACAGAGAAAGAGGACGTTCAAATCTGTTAAGGCCGGTTTACTCATCCATAAGTACAGGAAAAATATAAATTTATCTACACAGTAACTAGACTTCTGCTTGGGGCTCTTGGCATTATTACCTTGACATTTTTATATGTTGCCTACACTTAACAAGTTGCACTACGCAAGGCTTTCATTAGGCATATTATTATTCTTTTGTAAGAAAATCATACTGAAAATCAGTAGGCAACGTTTCCTGGTTTGGCCTCGTGGAACTGGTTCCTAGATTCGTCTAGTTTCTTGTGATTTGACCGAACCAATGTTTTTCTAACGCGGAACTTGATATTGTCCTTTTACGTACTTATTGAAGTTTAAGCCGGGGATTTGTCATATACACCAGTCACTTCACAAATTACAAAACACTTCACTATCATGTCACTTTTTAGTCTTGTGTAGGGCTGCATAGACTGCGCCTAGGGCTTCCACAATCATGGAGCAGCCCCCTTCACCAGAGATTCCGTAGCCATGAGGAGCATACGGAACTTTCTGGCGAGGGTATGTTGAGGATGTGTGGAGAGGAAGGCTACAATCTGCTTCTGTAGCTCTCTGATGACCGTGGGCAGGTGTTCGCGGGTTACAGGGTTTGAGGTGTCGAGATTCATCACCGCTTCTTCTAGGTATCTGGAGAGATATAGAAATAGTTGTTAGAGCGGGCAAAGATTTTTCAGTCAGCTTGGACAAATAAGCGTAGCAAGTTAGTCCGAGCATAAAGCGCCGTCGTACGTTTTGTAAATCGCCACTGGTTGCTTATGTCTCATTAGCATCAGTAACTGGCGGAGAGTCCGACATGCCTCTCACCTCTCCCTGAGCCGAAGGGGATGCGTAATGCAGATTCCCATCGTAAAAAAAGGGAGAGCACATGTTTACCTGTGCTTGAGTACGGTATCCCTGGGCATATCGGCTCCTAGTTGCTGCACTAGCGAGAGTAGGACATGTTGTTTCAGCATGCACGGCGGACCGAACACCAGCGGAGGGTCGGCGGCTCGGCACGCGCACATCACCAGCGCGAGGTCGGACGCGTTCAGCGCCAGCTGGAACGCACCGTTCATGTCGCCCGCGCCGAGGAGAGACTGGATCTGGGCGACTTGCATCTGATGGATGGTGGGATTTAGTATAAGATTCTAACTACAACATCGACGGCTATACTTATGAACAAAATGTATTTATGTTAACTAAATAAAATAATATAATAAAGTTTTCACGCAAAAAGGGCCCACCAGCGGCCTAGTTGCGGAAACAGTCCGCCCACCAAGTAACTAAATAAAAATAAATGTTTGAATTTCAGGTAGGTAAGTAAAGTTTGCGCCAGCGCTCATATGACCGGTGTGGAGTCAGTGACCACGCGTTTGGATATGAGCGATTTTGTGGAATACTTTTCAAAACGATAAATATACTTCCATACCTGCCATTAAAAATCAGGTAAATTACATCACAATGTACACACAAAAGGTACATAACATAACTTGTACATAACGGCCTATGAACATTTGCAGTATGATAGCCCCCTAAGTTCGATCTATACAATATTGTCACAGAATAAGATGAAAAATGAAATGAATAATTTAAATGCATATAACATGAGTTTAAAACTCTATGACGATTTCTAAATGAGACTAGGAGTAATGAGAGATGTCTCAAGTTTTTACAAAAAAGTATTGTTAAATTGATGTACTTGTAAGAGAAAGGGCAAAGATTCTTGAATACAATTCCTTGGGACATTACGGTGAGGTCTCTGAAAAGAAGTGGGATTTGACTAAATTGACGTATTTAGCAAATAATTCAACGAATTTAATTCTGAACGCGCAGATATATTGCTATCACTTTTACTCATATAAAACTAAGTCGATCGAGAACTAAGTCATCAAAACTTTTGAAAAAAGATTTGTTCTGTTTTTAGTACCTGTCTGTCAGCAACAGATGGCATGAAAGGTGAATGCGCTCGCGACATCTGTACTGCGACGTTTCGCGCTTGTTCACGCCACCATGTCATCTCCTTTTCAAGGACACTGGAAGGAAAATAATTATAAAATTTACAAATCACTCGTATATTACTGCTAAGTATAACTTGCGGCACGTAAAAAGTATAATTTAAACGACTTTAAATATAGAAATCAAGACAATAATAAAAGTATACTTATAATATACTTGTAATTTTCAGGGTATATTCACCTTGGTCCGTAGAGGTGTACTAAGAAAGGAATTTACAAAATTCAAACCCTAGACGGGTTCAGCGGGGGTTGAAATTTGCATGAAAAACTTCACGAGGACGAAGTCGCGCTCGTTTTGCTAGTAAATTAATAGATTTGGTTGTTTAGAAAGCAGTAAGTTACGTCATTTAGTGCTGCAGTGAGAGAGAGACGCGCGGAGAGACGCCGTGGCTATAGCAGGTGCTGCAGTTACCTGTGCGCCGCGTCTCGTAGTGCTGCAGTCATCTGCTGCGTGCTCGGTGGCTGCGGGGCTTGTGCACAGGCTGCCAATGCCTCCGCATGCCTGTCGAGCGCCGCGCGGAGAGACGCCGTGGCCGCGGCGCCTCCTCGCTCGGCGGCCGCCTTGGCAGCCGCTTCCGTGTTCGCTGCGACTGGAAAAAGACCAGATTACATGGATTTATTATCACTGTCCGCCTGTATTTGGCCGTAGATCCATAACCTATTTAAACTGTTCTGTTGCTGTTAAAAATATCCTTGTCATTGACATTTTTATGTCAAGTATATTAGGTACTGTAACTAGTTTACTAGTTACAAAATGGTCTCAACTCAGGATATATAAATTGCAAAAAGATTAAGCTCAGTATAGAGCCTTGAGCCACTTCTGTCTCTAAAGGCACCCTACGTGTTTGAATTTTCGTTACTGAATGTGAGTAGTAAACATGCTGAGATCGATTTTAAAGATAGCTGGTGAACCATTTTCAGGTATTATGGTCGAACCCGTAGTTAGGTAACCTAGATATATCGAGGTTTTATGTTGATTGAACTGAATGCTCTTGGAAAAATCAAAAGTACTAACAGTATAAAAGTACACAAGTACATAATTGGTGCTAGCAGCATGTAGGAATTCGTAAGCGACGCAGCCAGTCGTCTTTTTCTACTTGCACTGTGTACAGGTGTATTTAGAAAAGATATGCAATAAACGGAAATAAATTATTACTCAATATAAATCTAAATCTAAATTCATCATTGCCTCAAGGAAAATGATGGAGACTTACAGAAAGAAACTTGGCTTTAACTAGAAACTTACATTCCTTAGTACCGGTCTGGAAGGCATGGTTGATCTGCCGGAATATCTGCGCGTGCGCCTTCTCCATGACCGGCACGACACTCTCGAACAGCGCCGATCGGAACGACTCCTTCACCATTTCCGATACTGACTTCGCTATTGATGTGCTGAGCCGCTCTGTCACCGTCTGTACAACATTCATTAAATTACATGCTTTGTATTACACTCGAAGAATAAACAAGATATTGATCAGTGGCGTAGTGAGTATTTCTTTCACCTAAATTTACCGTCTACTAACTCATTAGCTTTGAAGCTGTGAAAAGCTGCGAAAATTTTGAGTAGTTTTTACACCAAATGCGGAGAAGAAATCGTTAAGCGGAGCGAGCTGTAACAATGTTCTGCTGATTTATCACCATCCTCGATTTCTGAGTTTGGCTCATACTGATCTAATTTTTACTAATCAATGCTTAATCTTTATTTTAATTCGATTTGCTGATGGAGCATGCAGATGACCCACCTGGCTAGTGATGAGCGTTAATTATTACCTATAATAACATAGTATAGCCTCGCAGGTCACACACATTCAGAAACGTGTTCAATTATACATTGGCCTCACAGATTCAGTTTGTGCGGTTACCTTGCTGTTGGCTAGTTTCTCGATGTTGTCCCGCAGCAGATGGTCGGTGGCGGTGAGCTTGGTGGCCAGCTCGTGCTGCAGCGCGGCGGCGAGGGGCTCGAGTGCGCGCGCGGCGCCCACGCCGGCCGCCGACGCGGCGCGCGCGCTCGCCGTCTCTCCGACGCGGCCGATGCGCTCCCATCTACACACACCGATACGACCCTTCTTATCTATACCAATTATCTTTGTCCGATATTTTGAAGTGAACCCTAAAGTTGTTGTTGTTTGTTTATTCAAAATCAGCACCCAATTTAACTAGAGTATACAGGGCGTAATGACTACTTCCGAAAACTGAAACTGCGCATTCAGACCATGATTCTGATTACAAAATAATAAAAAAATTTACAGATTAGTCCGTTATTTTCGTGTTTCATCGTAAGTATCGTATCGTATCGTATCGTAAGTATCGTAAAATAGACATAATGTACTTTAAATCTTATTTAAAAACACGCAAAAATTACAAAACACCAAAAACAGCAATCTAAATGACAAACGTAACAACCGCCATGATTTGGTCAGGGCGTTACTTTCGCAGCCGATCAGCGGTCCGGTCGTTGACCGGCCTAAAACCGGGCGCTAGGCCAAAAGGAAAACGTGACAAAAGAGGTCTTATTAAGCCCGGTATATTCTCACATACGACAACGAAGATCCTATTAGCTTTTACACCTTTGATGTAAAAGTAAGACTTACCCGACTTGCAAAGCGGTTTCTATAGCCTTAGTGGTGGTGATAGTGTGTTGATGTAAGGCCATGTCCACCATGTTCCGAGGACTGAGAGTAGCTTCACGCAATGATCGGATCTCCATGCTTTGGTCTTCCAACATATCTGATATAGTAAAAAATAGTTTAAATACTCTTTATGTTTGACAGATTTTTATAAGGGCGTATGTTGTTTGTCTCACCACACAGCCTGTCCAGTTTCTTCTCTATCATGTCGAGCCTAGCGCGTTCCACCCTGGGTTCTTCACTGAGTCTATCATGAACCGCGTCGATCAATGTAGCCGAGGTGGACGTGTTCAGCGACTGGTTGCCCGACTTGTCGCTGGACGCCTTACGCTGGTTCGCTTCTGTGATCTGCTCGATTGAAATCTGCGGCCATGTTGTTTCACTAGCTGGAACTACAATAATAATATTGACTGGCTACACAAGTTAGTATTGAGATTGCAGGCTGATGGCGAACAAAAGTAGTGATCACAGGGCCTAGCATGATTATGACATAAATTTGATATATGTGTGCAAATAATGTCTGAGCTATTGTAAAATGATTGATAGCGTTAGAACTGTGGAGTGTCACCTAATTACCGCGCATTATAACTGGGATATCAGTACAATACGTTTACGCCACGTTTATGTCAAATGAATTCGTGCTAGGCCCTCAGAGAGATCATTTTATAAGTTATAATGTACGTAGTTACCTGTGTGCGTGACTTTGTGTGTGACGGCGGTTGTCGCTTCCGTAAACATGTCAGGCTGGAACATCGGCTCACCGTTTGGTAACGGCGGAGGGACCGGCTTAGGTTCCAGTACTGGCTCGTCGCACACTAGGGCTTCGTCCTATAGTACCAAATAACAATAATAACAATGCTGGACAATCAACACAGCATTATCTAGCCCCAAGCTAAGCAGAGCTTGTTATGGGTAGATATTTTTTATTATTCATAGAAAACACCCAGACCACCCGGAATACATATTTGCAGATCGTAAAAACATTTAACCCAAGGCGGGAATTGAACCCGCAACGTCCTGCGTCGCAAGCGGACATTCTCCCGCCGCGCCACATCGGTCGTCCGTAAATCATTATTTTAAATAAATAATAAATAATAACATGTATAATCTTTGTCCTGACTGACTGTCATATAGGCAGCGCACAACCCAAACCACTGGAAATAGAGACATGAAATTCTCAGAGTATATTTGTCTTGGTGCTTGGAGATGTACCAATATATGAAATCCCAAAATTCATCCCCTAAACGGGTATAAAAATAACTTTCGCTTGTCAACAATAGAACGGACAAGTGTGAAAATGACACTTTTTGACAAATTTTTCGATCAGAAAAATTCATTGCACGACCAGATTCAAACTTACGACCTTAGAATCAGAAGGTGGGGTCACTCCCACTAGACCACCGGTGCTCTTACTTTTTAAATTGGTTAAAAATGCCACGCGCCCACGTCACTCAAAGCGACTCTACGCGGCGACTGCAGTGTGCTTCTCTCACAGTACAAAATAAACACAAACCATGTGATCCTTATAGAAATCATCTTCATCATTATGCGACATGATTTCCTGCACCTCTCGGCTGGGACTCGAACCGCCGGATGTCAGCTTGTTCACCCCCACACTACTCTCTTCGCACATGGCTGAAACAAACAACACAACATTGGAAACATGGAAACACGTGTTTTTTTTTCTTTTTGAAGTAATACTTCTTATGCGACTTTCAACAAGGTTGCGTTAAACGTTTAACACTACCATGGAGGGGGTATGAAAGCACTGTTCTTTCTCTCTTTCTCTCATAGCCAATTACGTTTCGTATATTAAAGAAGTTTTACTTCAGTCGTGTGGTCTAAAGTACATTCGTTTTTTTTATACAACTTGCTGATAGAACAAGCAGATGGCCTAACTGATGTTAAGTGGCTACCGTCTATAACTAAACATTGCCTCGTAGGTCACGCTCCATAAGAACGTGCCCTACGATGCACAGTACAGCCATCCACCTGAGGCATATAGATATTAAACCAGAACACAGCAAGCTGCTTGACGGTAGAAATAGGTATATATTATAAAACAGATAAAAAAAACATGACATTTGAGTTGGTAGTAGTTGTCTTCTGCGCTGTGGTTTGTGGGTTCGATTCCCACCGAGATGAACATTTGTGTGACAAACACAGATGTTGGCCCTGTATTTGGGTATTATATTATATTTATATAAACTTAAAATATTCTATCGATAGTTGATACAATACTTTAAATTATTTTTTTTAGTACATATTACTTTTATACCCAAGCATGGTAGATTTCCCCTCAAATCTCTTAGTACTCGAGATTATTATTTATTGTGTGGCAATTAGTGTTATGGCACGCGAGAGGTTACCAAATCAAATCCTACTCACATAAATGCAAAAGTTGTTTTTTTTTATTTGTGGCATACAAACTAAAACTCTACGCTCTACATACAAACTAAAACTGAATAATAATAAAGAAAAGAAAATAAATTATAAAAATATTGAATAATGATTATTTAAAGGATTTACTGGCATTTTTTATTGATCATTGATATATTTGCACGTTCATAGATTAGTCACGTAAAATCTCAGACATACCAACATGATGTTGTTAATTGTGAAGAAAGATTGTAAACCTGTGAATTGTGAATTTTTCTTTTTTGAAGTTGGTTAAAAACTCAAACCCGCGCCACTTCACGAGGGAGTAGTGTGCACAGTCCTTGCCTTCGCGGGAAAGCTCCGCACAGAAGAAATGAGATTTCGCCTTTACGCTTTTAGTTTACAGTGTAACTGTTCTACACTGTAACTCAAAGTGCTTCACACAGACTACTGACAAAGCTACTGTCTAATCTACTGTCGTGCTGCTTGTGTGTATAAATGTGTGCCTTAACTGATAACAAACCAAACAAACTTCTACTTTATCGGAATAGGAACCCTAAGCGCAAAACAGGCACTTTAGATCAACAGATCTTAAAAATTACATTGGAATCAGCCAAATCGGCCAGAAAAGCGTTAGATGGAATTCAAAACCAGCGCCCAGCGACGATAAATAAAAAAAACAAAAAAAAAATGTCCCGCTGCGGAAAGTGAACCCGCACCTCTTGCGTGCCAGCCGGGTCGCCAGTTGCGCCACAGAGGTCGTAATGTACAGTTGATACCTGAGGTGGAACTTCGAGACTTGAGTCCGATATCTGGAGTGATCACTAACGGGGGCTCATCATCTTCACGTTTGCCAGGAGAACTGTGGACAATACATCATCAATATAATTTAAAAGGAAAAGTTAAGAAATAAAAAAATTCAAAGTCGAATATCTCGAAAAGGGTTTAGTCTAGGGTGGGGTGTTTCATAGTGAAATAAGTCAGAAATGATGGGTACTCCACGCCCTTAACGGATCTAGCACGATTCACTGACTGACTGACATAGTGATCTATCAACGCACAGCCCAAACCACTGGACGGATCGGGCTGAAATTTGGCATGCAGGTAGATGTTATAACGTGGGCATCCGCTAAGAAAGGATTTTGATTAATTCTACCCCCAAGGGGATAAAATAGGGGGTGAAACTTTGTCAATTTTAAACCGATCGGGCTGAGACTTTGCATGCATAAAGCTACTATGAAAAAATAACGGGAATGGGAAAAAACTGCCACGCAGGCGAAGCTGCGAGCGGCCGCTAGTAGTAAAATAAAAGTAGAAATGATTACCTAAAAGCGTCAGGCGTCATTAGGTTGAGCTGCGGCACATTCGGTGGAGAATCAGGCCGCGGGACTAGCATACTGCTGGTTGGTGGCTGATACAAAAAACATTACACATAAATAAATATTTGTGGATATTACGCTTCTCGTCGTAGGACCGATGTTCTCGCTGGCACGTGGTGATTTTGTAGTTTTTGGGCTGCGGATGGTCTGCAGATGTGGTGCAATAAAACGCCGGGTATCAAGTAACGGGCAAGGTCAGGTAAGCAAAGGGACGACATCAACTTGCTTCGGAACGCAGGGAGGTGTTGCGATAGTTTTTTGTGGATATATATTTAACAAAAAACCCGGACTTTTCGGTGTTCCCACTGCTCCGCCTTTTGCAGGGGCTGGGTGCAATCCCGAAAACGAAAATTTTTGTGATGAACATAGCTGTTTGTTTTGTGTCTGGGTGTTATATGTATTCTTATATGAACAAAAAAAATTGTACATGCTTTGCTTAATTTGGGGCTAGACAGCGTTGTGTGAATGTGTAAAATAATAAATAAATAAATATTTGTGGACATTTTTACACTACATCATCTAACCCCAAACTAAGCATAGCTTGTACTGTGGAAACTAGGTGAGTGATAGAATACTTATATGCTATTTTTTTTGTAAATACATTCTTAGAATACATGACAACACCCCCGACACAGAACAAACATCTGTGTTGATCACACAAATGTTTGTTCTCGGTGGGGATCAAACCCTCCACCTCCAGCGCAAAAAGTAGGGCTATAACAAACTGAGCTGTGACGGCTGTCATAAATATTTATTTTATTTATTTATACCTGCGCTCTGAGCAGCAGATTCTTGAGTTGCTCCGTCTGTTGCTGTAGGATGCTGGAGGCGAGCGCCGGGGACTCAGAGGTGCTCGTGTTTGTGTCCTCCAGTGCACACTCTGACATGGCTGGAACAAGGAATACTACAAGCCATGTTGAGTCTGTCTAAACTAGTTGACCTGCTCGCGACTTCGTTTGCGTTTTTCATACAAACTTTATCCCATTCTTACATCAATTTTAGGGATGACAGCTCAATGAAACCCATACTAAGTTCCAAGTTAGACTATAAGCTAACTAATTCTGAAAATAGCATCAACATTTATTTTGTAGTTTTTGCGTGAGACGTTTACAAACAATAGTACAAAGATGGATTTCATCAATATTTCAGAAAAATGTATTTAACATACTTATATTCTTTTCGACCTCTACACTTTTACCATAGTATACCGGGTGTAATAAGACTAATTCCAAAAACTGAAACTGCGCATTCAGACCATGATTCTGATTACAAAAAAAATAAAAAAACGCGACAAAAATCAACTTTTAGCATAAATATCGACAATACATAATAAAATGTCGTATATCCTTATATATAGCTGTCGTAGACAGTTGTGCGGAATACATAGCTAGTTGATTAATAGGAATTTCAGCAAAATAATCGTATAACTCTAAATCTATTTCACATAAGCGCTATTCTATAAGACCTTGTTGTAGGTAACTACACATTCCTGGAGTATTCGGAAGTGGTTTAATTACACCCTGTATAGTACTAGTATGTACCGTGTATGAGTTCTCTGTGTGAGCTGACCGGCGTGTACACTAGCGAGCCCTCCTGCAGACCTTTAGGCTGCACTATGAACAATTGCACGTGCACTCGCTTGCCGCTCTCTGGGCTGCAAGACACGCCGGAACCGTTCTCCTGGGGGCAAATACAATTTATTATACAGGTGTTCCAAATAGTGTCCAGTGGAAGTCCCGAGATAGAGTAACCCTTAGGGGAGCCGAATCACCTCCATGTATGTTCCGCGATATTCTATAGTTTTCGTGTTATTATTTTTTTCGGAAATTTTGAGTTTTCAACCTAAAAAAACTATTTCTTTTTTAAAGTAGAAGACTTAAATTTTTTCTATCTCCAACTGAACCATCTTTTTAAAAAAATTAATTTAATCTGTGGACTTCCGCTGGACACTATTTTTTGGGACACCCTTTATATTATACCTATGAATCAATATTTGTGGAATTTTTTTACAAAATGTCATCTAGCCCCAAACTAAGCATAGCTTGTCTTATGGGAACCAGACGACTGATAGAATACTTATATTATTTTTTTTGTAAATACATACTTAGAATATATTATAACAACCAGACACAGAACAAACATCATCAATAGACACAGGTCCATTACACAAATGTTGTTCTCGGTGGGAAAATATGTATCTGGTAACCATACATGCAACATTTTATCCAGAAAACATGACAGGAACAGGTCTAGCAAGAACGGAAATCCCCGGAGGAAAAGCACCTTAAATATTGCAGCCACAGTAAACTGAAAATATATTTACGTTATAATCTATGTTTATTCCAAATTTCATCCAAATCGGTCTACTGGTTAGAGCGTGAGAGAGTAACAAACATCCATCCATCCTTACAAACTTTCGCGTTTATAATATTAGTAGTATAGTTACATTGTGATGTGGCTCGAAGTCTTCAGGTGAGCCGGCCGCGTCTCCAGCCGAGCCGTTCCGATGGAAAGGATCGTCGCACGAGGATTCGCACTTCACTTGCCGCTCCTCTGAGGAAACATATCATTACAACTGTCGGACCACAACAAAAATTACAGACATATGAGGCTTAATACCTAATATGCCTCGGGTTGATGAATAGAATAGAATACTCGTAGAATAGAATAATAGTTTATTTGCAACACACAAAAAACATTAAAAAAACAAACAGCCAATTAACAATAATCCAAGTGTTACAAATTGGTACCTAACTCAGTATGATGCGCTGGTCTTCCGTTAGGGCCGGTTTAGTTTAGCGGACATGATACAAAATACCTACAAATTGCGATAGATACCAAATATACCACAAAGCATATGAACGCAAAGCAGTGCACCATTTAAGGAACGTGACCAGCATATTGATATGCTGGTGTCATAGGTGATGGTAACCACTTAACATCAGCTTGTTTTATTAGTTAGTCGTATATAATATCAATATCATATGCCTGTATGTCACCAGCACTCACATCCTTCAAACCGGAACACAGGAGACTGCTTGGTGGTAGAAATATGCATATTCAAAGTTAAAAGGCATTTGCTCCATGGAATCTTGAAGATAGTAGTAGTGATTCTTAGCAGTAGTAATAATAATAATAACTTTTATTTAGACTTAAAGGTAAATGGTACATTTTTTAGGTAGAGGTAGAGCTCTCAGTGAATAGCTCGTCCAGGGAAGTACTACCACCATGCCTATTTTTGCAGCCAAGCAGCTTGCTTCCTTCCAATTTGATGGTGTGGGTGCTGATGAAATTACAGACACATGAGGCTTAACACATGTATACCTCAGGTTGATAAACGCAGAGCAGTGCGTCGTAGAGCACGTTCTTAACAGAGAACTACGATGCAATGCTTTGTCATAGGCTTTCGCTAAGCGCTCTACGTGTTGGCCAGGAGACTTACCCGCGTTAACGATACAGAAGCTCAGTACAGGGTAGGGTAGCAGAAACTCTGATATACTCTTGCAAAACGCTATTGAATCTGTTTCGTCTCGTGCCATGCTTAGCACATAACTGTAAGTAAATAAATATACCATCTATATTATGTTATACATCATCATTATTTTCCTGCCCTTATCCCACTTCATGTGGGGTCGGCACGACATGTTCCTTTCTTATTCATATCATCTTTCACACATTATGCTATACATCATGTACTTATTATATCCGTAAATATTTTCACACAACATCAAATAGCTCCAAACTAAGCATAGCTTGTACTATGGGAACTAGATGACTAATAAAAAACTTATATATGTATTTTTTGTAAATATGTACATACTTAGAAAACAATTATAACACCCAGACACAGAACAAACATCTATGTTCATCACACAAATGTTTGTTCTCGGTGGGGATTGAACCCAACACCTACAGCGCAGAAGGCATGGCTACAACGAATTCAGCTGTGACACAACCACAAACAGAAAGTTCCCGCTTGTTTCATTATACTTACAGGCTTCGTGATTTAAAGTCTGACAGCAGCAGATAGTTGGCGCTGCGGTCGAGCATGGCCTTGAGTCCCAGGCTCTCCACCCCGAGCGTCGGCGCCGGAGTGAAGGTGATGCTTTGTATGCAATTCCACGACTTACACGACCACACTTTTATAATCGTGTTGTTATCCGCACCGGTCACCGCATACTTCCAGAATTGGACGCTGGAATGGAAGAAATATGTTAAAACCTATTGTTATGGTACACATAAGAAAAAGTATTGAAATATTTATAGATAACATTCGAATAAAATATTTGTGGACAATTTCACACATAATCTAGCCCCAAACTAAGCATAGCTTGTAATATGAGAACCAGATGTCTGATAAAACACTTATATACTTTTTTTTTAAATACATACTTGGAATACAATATAACAACAAATACTAAGAAACAGAATATAATAAATATTTAAGGGGGCTCTCATACAACAAACTTTTTTTGCCGTTTTTATTATAGGTATGGAACGCTTCGTGCGCGAGTCCGACTCGCACTTGGCCGGTTTTTTAAATCTAGTTGACTGTCAGCTAACTTATATTCTATGACCTTGTTGTAGGAAACTCTACATATTCCTTGAGTAATCGGAAGTGGTTTTATATATTTTTTTTTAATAAATTAAAATTACATAAAAATAACCGATATATTCGAATAACCACGAATAACCGAAATAAATAATTTAATATATTCAACTCACTCAGCACTTAAGATATTGTGGTTATCGAGGAAGAAGAGACAAGACAGTGGTTTACCCTCGTGTGGTTGCCACTTGTGCAGGCAGCGGGGGCTACTGTCACTGTGCATGTACACCTGAAATTAAACACCTGTGTAGTACACCTGAAATTAAACACCTGTGCATGTACACCTGAAATTAAACACCTGTGCATGTACACCTGAAATTAAACACCTATGTTATACCCGGTTCCAATATTTTCTCACGATGTTTTCCTTCACTGTTTGAGACCACTGGCATTTTACAATTAACGTTACAATTAGCGTAACGTCACAATGCGCGTAACGTTATAATGAGCGTAACGGGACTTTGTCGTGCGTGCAGCGTGTTATAATGCAACCGGCGTTCATTAATTTATTAGAGTTTATGTTGATGTGTTATAATGTTGAGAATGAGAGGTAGTAGGTAGGTGGGTACCTGGAAGAACATGACGTGTCCGTCGGCGGCGGCGGTGGCGAGCGCGGTGCCGTCGGGCGAGAAGGCGGCGGCCGTGACGCGCGCGCCGTGCTCCGCCGCCACGCGCACGCCCGCGCCGCCCGCCAGCGCGCCGCTCCAGCCCACGCCCTCGCACGCCGCCACGCTCCGCGATATTATACGCATGTTCCATATGCGAGCTGCAACATTCAAACGTACGTTGTATTAACTATATCACTCATCTAGTACCCACTAGCGGCCGCTCGCACCTTCGCCCGCGCGCCAGTTTTTATCCCGTTCCCGTTATTTTTTCGCGATAGAAATTAGCTGATATGTTAATCCAAGTTATGATCTATGTTAGTCCAAATTTCATCCAAATCGGTCTACTGGTTAGAGCGTGAAAGAGTAATAAACATCCATCCATCCATCCATCCATACTTACAAACTTTCGCGTTTATAATATTAGTAGGATAACACAAGTTCGGCTTAGCTTGGGGCTAGATGATGTTGTGAATTGTCCAGCGTTATAATAAATAAGTAAGCATACCAATGTTGCCATGTGTTGTGAGAAGCAGCTTAGCCACATCTTCATCGGGCGCCTCGTCATCTTCATCGGGTATGTAAGGACACCATACTACACGGTGCCCTATACCCATCAACCCTGAGTCATCACGAATCTCTGCTAATAGATTTACCCTGAAAATAACACGTTTTAGTCACACATTTAAAATATAAGCTTTTTTATACCCCAAAAAAATTACCCGAGTCATCGACTGAAACACGCCGATGGGCAAGGCGAGGTTAATACGCACGCCTTCACACACGAATATCATTCAAGAAAGGGTGATGAACAGTAGAAACTATTATGCACACAAAATGAACACTGCAGTAGAGTTCTAAATATGATCACACTAATAGGTCTTCACATGTTCTGGTAAAAGAACTACTGAATGAAGTTTGTAATAGGTATAGTTTCCAACAAAGTGTAGCTACTATTATCCCGAGTACCATGCAAGTTCTCACCTTAATCCAGTGTCAGTAACTTCAATTTCATGGACATAAAAGTTGCCCTGTTCGTCAATTATAGCTAGTATCACTTGGTTCTGGATGTGAGCAAATGCTAAGTCTTGAACCTGAAACCAAATTAGTATTTGTACTTCTCAATCTCCTGGACCTATGTTTAATTATTTATTGAGTTTCTGATACTAATTTATATTTGTTTTCTCTTAAAATGGTTCAACATATGCTTAAAATTAACTCAATCTATATACCCAATCTCTTGTGACCCCAGTAAGAGGCGAATTCACTGGTAACAGAGTAGGTACAGTCAGCTACACTAGAATATATACAATTTGTAACTTTTATAACGGTATGAACTCTTACACCTCAAAAACTAAAAAGTTATGAAATTAGTTGATGACCTCACTCGTTTTTTGAATAATTATTGTTGGGTAAATATTTTTAGCACCGCTGTGAAACCATTTTGAAAGTTATAAACTGCAGTGCTAGTGCAGCTGACTGTACATAAGAGCCAGAAGATGTAAAAAAACAAAATAAATATGCAACTAGATATCTAGAAATCTTATCTCCTACCCATTTTACCATGTGGATGCTGACCCCACTGAGACCAAATAGTGGTTTTCAGTTGGAACCAACAAGGCTGATATACAATTCCTAATACATTTACATTGCTTTGGGTCAGAAACCAATGGGACCAGCACAAGACTTCGGCCCATAGCACATATGAGATGCCTATGTCTAACAGAGTCAGGCTACAAAGTCAAAGTCAAAAAGCATTTATTCAGTAATATCCACAGAGATCATCTTGAAACATCTTAAATCTAGATAAACCTAAGCGCCAGTTCCTCACGACCAAGCCTAGAAGATGATGATGATTAATAATTAACTATTGGTGGACACAGGTTTGTCGTACCCTTGTAATATTTATGATATCTAACCTCTCCTTTCATCCCTTTGATGAGAGATCTCAGATTGGATCCTTTTGTCGGCAAGTCAGGATTGTGAACCACTCTCACCATGCCTGTCCATGACCCAGGGTTTGGGCCGTTCGGAGCTGGAGAAAACAAATAGTTAATGATAAGTTACCCTATTATTTATTAGAGATACTACATTGATTCATCACTATGTTGAATGAAAAAATTTATTACGTAGGTATATTGGAGGTAAGAGAAATTCAAGCTCTGGGATGTTTTTGGGTTGTGGGTTCAAATCCCACCCCAGGGAATAATTTTTGGGATAGTACAAAATCTTAGTGATTTCCTTGAGTACCTACAGATAAGCACACTAAAAACTAAAAATTATGTATATTGATTTGTACACCACAAATAGATATTGACTTCACAAGACAACAGCTGTTATTATATACCTGGACAATCTCAAAATCAAAACCAAAGGCCCTGAGAAATATTTAATAGGCACCACTAAAACTACTACTGTGTTATTTGTAAATATAAGATATATATAAATGTAGATAATTACGCTATTGCATTAGGATAACCTGTAATAATAGACGTAAGTTGATAAAATAAATAAATAAAACTACATTATATATATTCAAGAAGAAACTAATAACAAACCTTTTATACAGTAAGCTAGATAATTCCCACTCAAATGAATAGCGAGCAGTTGTCCATGATAAAACTTAGGTTCCCAATTATAATCCACCAGATTGGTGAGCTTGACCTTAGAGCTGCCGTGGTCATGGTTACCGGCATTGGTGGTGACCACCACGTTAGTAGAAAATACTTCAGAGCTACACACTCCATCACCTTCCGAAAAAGATCTGTGACAAAAATAAACACGCTAAGTTTTGTGGGGATTGCTGAATCATTCAGATTTTATTTATTGTTTAAATTCAGAGTTCAGTGAAATCGAAAGGAAGTTGGACAGAACTGCTTTGTAAGCTAGATGATATCATGATTATTTTGTGATGTCAGGTGGACTAGGGAACCAGTTAAAACTCTGAATAGAGCCAGCCAACGAAATAATTGTCAAGTTGTGATCAGGATGTTGTACTAAATTTTTCTAGGAATCGTGAACTTAAACCAAAGGAAACTATGAAATATGAACTGTAAACTTACATCGTTTGAGTCTCGTCTGTTAGTTTTGGAAGCATTTTTGATGGTTGCATTACTCCTCAATCTTGCACTTTCCACATTAATTTCCAGAGCAAATAGAACCACCAGCGACTTCAGATCAGAGTGCCTATTTCTTTTGTAACTAGAAAAAGTGTAAGATGAAAAATTACAAACGCGGCCTGCAGACGCCGACCACAGAGTGCTTTTTGCTTTTCATTTTTGTGCTTTTTATGAGTCCAGTTATTGTACCACCATGGAAACACAATCCGGGAAATCACAGTCCGATTCACCTTGCATTCAGTTAGATTGGCACCACACTGGAGCTTCATTATTCACATTATTATTATTTTATAACAGGATCATACGAAAAAATGGTAGGAACCAAGCCGTAAGTTTCTTGCCGGTTCTTCTAGGCTTGGTCGCGAGGAACTGGCGCTTAGATTCACCTAGATCTAAGACATTTCAAGATTATCCCTGCGGATATTACTGAATAAATGCTTTTTGACTTTTGACTTTTTGGAACTCGCAGGAATACAAAGGAACACATACACATTAGAGTATGTGTAATCTGTGTGTTGACTGATGGATGGACGGGACGACTGACAGCCCTGACTGACAGCTACCTTGACAAGACAGTAAAAGTACTATGTGCGCAAGACAAAGTACTCTGTGGTGAAGCGAGCTGAAGCGGAGCGTAGTGGATTCAGTGGATTGATTTTTACGAAAATAAAATGGTAAGAAATATTCGTAAATAATGGGGTTCGAGCCTTTATCCAAATTTTGTGTTTGCCATAATCATTGCGATTGTTGCAGTCGTTCACGGACAAGTTTGCAATGCTCATGCAGCGGTCGGGAGGCGATAATGTTCAGAAAGATGACGTCCCGTGGTGGATGCGATACGCTGGACGAGGGCTCGGGACAGTTGGCAGTTTCAGTGAGTTCTTTGTGCTCTAATAATCGCCTTTGTTATTATTAGTCGTACCTATTCAATTGCGTGACCATGTAAGAATTATTCTCATTGCATATAAGAGTTGTACGAACGAGTGTTTTTCTCGTGTCATGTACCTGCCTACTTCTAATAAGTAATCTGAAAAAATGATCTACCCCCTGTGGCGTGACCAAGAGATTATCCAAAGGTATCTCTTTTCTATGATATCTCGAAGGTATCTAGTACTAAATAATTGCAAAATATACGATTTAAATTACGCGGCTAGATGTAAAAAATACTTTAATAATAATGCTTGAAGTGATAAGATATTCACTTCTGCACCACTATTAATCTGACAACCTGTATTCACTTCTCACATCTCACTATGAATCGGTTGCATGTCCTCACAAGAATAGTAAAAACAAGCACTCTCATTACATTCCTTACTGTACCACTAACAATTTTTTTTTGTTGGTTGTGCAAATTATTTTAATGATCTAATTGGCTTCCCTGACTGTTTCCAACACAAAACCTTCTTTAAAATGTGTTTACATCACTTTACTTTAAGTACATACTTTTACTGATGATCTGAATTGGTGCTTTAATTGGCTGGTTTGGTATTAATTTATTTAAATCTGTTCTATCTTCATAACTTATTGTAACTTTTTAACTTGTTTCTTTAACTGTTAACAAACCCCCTTTTGAGTTTTTTACTTTTGTATGTTAAAATCTAATATAATTGTTAATAAGTAAGATTATTAAATTATTTTGCCAAATTAAATATTCTCAGCATAATCAAACAATGAAGCACATTTATCCTAAAAATCTTAACGAGAAAAAACACATTACATTACTTATACTATCATTACATTATTTACATTATTTTTGACGACCGATGTGGTGCAGCGGGCGAATGTCCGCCTGCGACGCAGAGGTTGCGGGTTCGATTCCCGCCTTGGGATAAAGGTTTGTATGATCTGCAAATATTTATTCCGGGTGTTCTGGGTATTTTCTATGTATAATAAAAAATATCTATGTATGTTATATAATATTGTATTAAGTATATCAGTCATCTAGTACCCATAACACAAGCTCTGCTTAACTTGGGGCTAGATGATGCTGTGTGGATCGTCCGGCATTATTTATTTATTTATATAGTTAAAGAGTAAACTATCAAGTACCTATCTTCAAGCCAATTTTGGTTTAATAAGACAGGTACCAATATAATAAATAATAAAAAAAACTTCACAACTTTAATCCAAGGTATGGTACCTAGATATCCCCTTAGATATCTTAGTATCAAGTCCCCACTGAAAATATCTAACAGGGGAAGTCAGAAGTAATAATATAGTTATTTACTATTTACCACAAAATTAAATCAAAGCATGATGCAGGATAAATTGTTGCAAAATCTCTTGATGATAAATAGTACCTAGTCTAATTATTATGACACAATATGCTTATATGTAGTTTGTATGTTTGTCACCAGATAAGCAAAGATAACTTTGAGATCTCAGTTTTTGTAGATAATAATTTAGGTACAAAAAGTAATTCCTTACTAATTGTGACCTTGTTACCTATTTTTCACAAAATAATGCTTCTTTACTATTTTTTTTGTTATTCTTGAGTTATATCAAGGTAAGATTTTAAACAATAGTTCTATGATTCTGTGCCTTCTAATCTAGGTACGTATATTGATAAAATTACTAGCATCCACCTGCAGCTCTGCTTACATATTACCTCTGAAAAAATGTATAGCCAATGTGTCTTATAAGAATAGAAGCAAAATGTGGACACATGAAGCCATTTTGCATACAAACTTCAACCCTCACTGTACCCGCCTAGGGGTTGTGTTTCGGAAATTCCTTTCTTAGTAGACTTCTATGCACCAAGACAAATATACCCTTAAAATTTTAAGTCTCTACGACTTACGAGTCTTAAGCTACAAGTTTAGAATTTGCATTGTCACTGTCAGTGTCAGAACACAGATTATTTGAATTGGTATAGATGAGGCAGGCGATTTTATTCGTTACTTAATTTATTTTTTCAATTAGAACGGCTACAGCCAATATACTAATTAATTTACAATTTAACAGAAATACAAATAATATTTTTAACAAATACAAATCAAAGTTGCATGTATAGAAAACACAAAAAAAATATTTTCCATTCCAAACTCCTCAAAGGTACCTCATGGATAAACATTTGTAGTAGCCAGCACTGGACAGACATGTGACCAAATAAGTGTCTATTACTTGGGCTATTATGATTTGCATTAGACTCATCCGAATGTAAGAAAGTGGGCGTTGGTTTTATGGGCCAGTTTAGACAATTTGGCACTTTTGTCGTATTCATCTACCTACTAACATTTGGATCAAGTGATGAGTTATTCGTAGCGTGGTGTAGAATGCTTTACGACATAAGGGGGTACTACGTCCCTGCGACACGTAGCTGGCAAAGACTGGATGAGAAAAGCCTAATAATATATTGAACACTCGTGTCGTGGTCGCGGGCAGACTCACTAACCCAACATAGCCGAAACGTCAGCAAAATAAAAAAAAAACCGGTCAAGTACGAGTCTGACTCGCGCTCGAAGGGTTCCGTATTCGTACCATTATCTATAGTAAAAAATGCAAAAAAATTACCAATTTTATAATATATTTATTTATTCTGTATTTTAGTTGTTGTTATAGCAGCAACAAATAAACATCGTCTGTGAAAATGTCAACTCTTAACTATCACCGTTCATGAGATACAGCCTGGTTACGGACGGACAGACAAACAGACAGCAGAGTCTTAGTAATAGGGTCCCGTTTACCCTTTAACGTGTAATAACTAAACTTCTTAGTACACCTATGCGCGCAAAGACAAATATACCCTGAAAATTTCACGTCTCCGAAAAGGGGCTTAGGCTCTTCATTGTCTATACTATATGTCAGTCAGTCCAGGCGGGGTCGCTTTCACAGCCTACTACACCACCAGCTAATTACTGCAAAATGTGCCAAATCTAATATTTTGACGTACCTCTAACTACCCCTTTTAAAACGTCGAATTAACTAGGTAGGAGAATAAAAACGCCAGTTCGTCACGACTAAACCTAGAACTGCCAAGAAACTAAACGGCCTCGTTTCTTGCGTTGTTTTCTGTGATTTTTACAAAATAATAGGTACAAAACACATAATGAAGCTCTAGTGTGGTGTCATTTCAACTTAACCGCCCATACAGCCGTCACAGCTCAGTTCGTAGTAGCCCTGCCTTCTGCGCTGTAGGTGGTGGGTTCGATTCCCACCGAGAACAAACATTTGTGTGATGAACATAGATGTTTGTTCTGTATCTGGGTGTTATATTGTATTCTATGTATTTACAAAAAAAAAGTATATAAGTGTTCTATCAGTCATCTGGTTCCCATAGTACAAGCTATGCTTAGTTTGGGGCTAGATGATGTTGTGTAAAAATGTCCACAAATATTTATTTATTTATTTATTATACGAGTATTGACAGCTTCAAACTTTGCTTAACTTACGTTACCACCGAGCAAGTTGTGCCCTGCGCCCACATTCATAAATATATTAATGAGGTAAAGGAATTTTGATTAATGAAACAAGATTTTGTATAACAAGTTTGTTAACATTGTAATTTATGCAAAAGCAGTCGTGGATAAGTAATTTATATTTGTGGAACACAGCATCATCTAGCCCTAAACTAAGCATAGCTTGTACGCTTGTACTATGGGAACGAGATAAATGATGAAATACTTACCTATAAGTTTACTTACAAATGCTGCCTCATTTTGACAGACTTCATAAAATAGTATCTATGGTCAGCTGCACTAGAATGTATACAAATCAGAACATACAGAATGGTTTTACAGCATTACAACTAATATTTACAGAGTAAAAATTCAAAAAATGAGTGAACTTATCAGCCAATTTCACGATTTTTGAGTTTTTTCGGTTTAAGAGTTTACAATAAGGTTTTGATACCGTTTTGAAAGTTATGAATTGTATACATTCTAGTGCAGCTGACTGTACATAGAGATTTCTCCGCCAATTGATAACCAATTTTTTTCTTTAAAAAGACATACATACGTTACATTCTAAGTGTTTTTTATAGATATTTCATCAAAACTAGCTTAGTAATTTGGTTTTTAAATCAAAATAACTCAAAAAATCCACCCAAAAGAATGTCATCTCTAAGTTAAAATTCTGTAATTCTGAGTCTGTGTTACAAGGTTTAAAAAAAAAAAATTTATACAAAAAACCTCTTTTTGTGACTTAAATAATAAAAGTAAGAAGAATATATGCTGTCGCTCACTTTTTTGTAGGATTATCAAGCTCTGCAACTTTTCTCTAGAAATCAATCATATATCTCACGTTTGTTATGCACTCTGTTTTTAACAACTCATATTTCTCCTAGTCGCCATCATCCTGGGTATTCTCAACTGCACTGGCATCCTTTTCCTGAACGTGAGCTGCCTGATCGCCGGCATCTGGCAGATGCTGGCCGGGTTCATAGTGATCGTGATCGAGGCGCCGTGTTGCTGCTTCTTCATAGACTACGTGCAGGCGCTCAGCGACAAAGTGGAGACCCGCCCTTATTGGAATAAGGCCGTGCTTTACTGCGGGTGAGTTACGTTCAACCATGCTTAATATTCAGCCAAGTGAAGTTCGGTAGATTTCTTTTATTGTTTTAAAAAAAGAATCTTCTGAAAAGGAAGAAAAAAGACGGAAAGAAGAAAGACTTCACAACAAACTTCTTCATCTATCTTAACAATATCGATGGTGCTTTAGATAGGGTACTACTGCCGTCCCTTTCCTTATCAGAGCCCTTATTAGACGGAATCTCTCGTCTGATAGGGCTTATCATACCAATATAATTTGTTGTATATTTACGGTCCAAAGACCCACCAGAAACGTAATACCGATACAATAGCACCGGTGGTTCCGGTTTAAAAGAGGACAGTTATATCACCTTTCAATGGATCTTATTAGGCAGCTGAGGAACGCATCAAGGTTATGGGGCAACATCATCTCTTGAGTACGAAACGTCGACACTGGGGTCATCAATCCGCCTGCCAAGTGGGTGTGACTTCGACAAAGCCTCCCTAAATATGTGTGCTTGTGGATATTTAGGGTTATGTCTCTAATGCGAATTTTAGCAGTGAACCATTCCTTAGCTTACTTCGTACATCTAAACAACATTTTATATTGATTACCACATCTATACGATTATTTCCCTCACTTGTTGCGTCTCTTATCTTAATAACCAATTACTGCATCCAATCGATTTGTTTATGCGACTGAACTTGAAGCCATTGTCCGAATTATAACAAACTTAGATAGTGAGGTGTAGTGAGTCACTCAAACAAATGATGTGTGTGCTGCCATAATCGTGGATTTGATAAAGACTTACTCACTCTAAAAACTGAAACCAATCATAGTCAGACTTAGACGGTGGTTTACTCGTCTAAGTAGTCAGAAGAAGCTACTGGCTTTAGTATACTAGTTGGACTATTCTGTGATATTGAGTAACCTTACCTACTTAAATTGAATTGCGAATCTAAAGGCTCGATGCTGAGAGCGGCCGACAACACGCGACCACCCACAAAAGTCTCATGTTTCTCAAGTCTCTGTCTTATTCGCGTACTTTCACGTACACTACGCACAACCACAACCAAATTCCTAATAATAAAATAAGTATAGTGCATCGCAAATTAAACTCAAGTCTCAGCGTAAGTTGGTTGAGTTGTAACCAAAGCATTTTTATCATTAGTTTGAAGAAGACAACCGCTGAACATAGACTTCCCCTATAAGTTTCCAGGACGAACTATATACGCCTTCTCCTATCCACCGACTTTCCGTGATCCTAACAACGTCATCGTCGGTCCATCAGGTGCGGAGACGTCCTATCGCTTCGTCTTCCGGTTCGTAGTCGCCATTCGAGAACCTTTATTCTCCATACCGGTTGTCGGTTCTATATGGCCTACCTACCTATTGCCACTCTCAACTTGCTGATTCTCATAGCTATATCGGTAACCGGCCGGCCGGCTATTATATGGTTTTTCAAAGGATGCGTAGTGAAACTCCCAACATAGCTCACTCCATAGTATATAATATATAGTACTAGAGGCCACTCGCAGCTTCGCCCGCGTGGCAGTTTTTTCCCGTTCCCGTTATTTTTTCGGGATAAAAAGTAGCCTATGTCCTATTCCAGATTACAATCCATATTTGTATCAAATTTCATCCAAATCGGTCCACTGGTTATAGCGTGAAAAAGGAACAAACATCCATCCATCCATCCATCCAAACATTCGCATTTATAATATTAGTAGGGATAACATTAGAGATATAATACTTAATTTTTACATCGGAGTTACCTCTCATGTGCATCTTGCAAAATGAGCTCTAAAACGCTGCCTTCGATTTGATTAAAACATAGACTTTGTGAGTACTATTTCGGTCGCGCGTCTCTGTCGCTGTTGTGGAATCAAACCTTTACGTCTAGTGTCGCTTCTCGTTCATTTGCTTTTATTGAGGCTTTTGGGTCAATCGATGTGGGACCTATTTACACTAGAGACTAGGCTCAATCGGTCGATACATTGATAGCTTAGTGGATGAATCTTGGTCTGATCCGAAGGCCGTGGAATCAAACTCGATTAATGCTCGGTTGGTACTGGCGGTTAGCTGCATAATGTGATGTGGACATTTTTGTGGCCATTTTTAAAGATCCAACAATTGTTTATTTGAAAGGATCTCTGATATTGTATTGTAGCAGCTTGCAAAATACTCAAAAACATAATTTTGATATGTTACTTATATTCGTGGATGTTATTACGGAGTCTTTCGGAGTGTTTTTTAAATGTTAAACCTACTACCAAGTAACACCTGCGCTTTAGTTATGTATTCAATCCCTACCGAGCACAAACATTTATGTGACGAACATACAGACAGAAAGACAGACAGACAACATACAGACGAACATATAGGTATACTAGCGGCTGCTCGCAGCTGCGTAGCAGTTTTTTCCCGTTCCCGTTATTTTTTCGGGATAAAAAGTAGCCTATATGTTAATGGTAGCAATCTATAATTATTCCAAATTTTATCCAAATCGGTCCACTGGTTAGAGCATGAAAGAGTAACAAACATCCACCCATCCAACTTTCGCGTTTATAATATTAGTAGGATGTTAATTCTGTGTCTGGTTATACAGGGTTATTTTATCTCTTTTTTCTTCTCTTTCTTTCGTTGTATTATTAATAATATCGTGTTGTTTTCCAGATTAGCTGTGCCGCCTTTCATAGTGTGCTTCTGGACCGTGAGTACGTGGTTCGGCAGCGGGCTCATCTTCGCGACGGGTATTGTGTACGGCATGATGGCTCTCGGGAAAAAGTCAGTACCCTTTTTTATTTATCATAATATTAATATCGAATGTTGGAAACATATTCTACTATATTTTACTGTGTAATAAAAAAATTATAAAACAATTCAATGTACGAATAGGTTTTTCTGATAAAAAAACTACTAATTACATACATAATCTTTTACATTACACATCATCATCAGCCTGTAGAAGTCCATTACTGGATTTAAGCGTAATTTATACCTTTCCAAGAAGAACGGGTTTGATCCTTTTCCATCCAGCTGAGATTTTAGCAGAAAAATGCACTTAATATAAATACAAGTACTTAAATAATTTTTGTGGTATTTATTTACTCTCGAAGTTTCATTAAAATTACGGATCTTTCGGGGTTTAAGTGATGTCCGTTTGAAAATTATGAAATATAGATATCTTAGTGCAAGCGACTATATGAATGATGCATCTAATTTATTAATAAGGGCGATTAATTGACATCGCGTTGTGCCAGTTATTTATGAATAAGCACAATTAAAATGAGTTAGAGTTGTTAATATTGTGTGCAATTAATGAGACTAATGTGTTATGACATTTAAACTACTTCGCTTATCACTAGCCTTGCAGCTCAGTTAGTAGTAACTCTGCCTTCTGTGCTGCAGGTTGTGGGTTCGATCCCCATCCAGGATAAATATTTGTGGGATGAACATCGATGTTTGTTCACTGTCTGGGTGTTGAGTATATTCTGTATGTATTCACAAAAAACGTATATAAGTATTCTATAAGTCATCTGGTTCCCATAGTACAAGCTATGCTTAGTTTGGGGCTAGATGATGCTGTGTACGAATATCCACAAATATTTATTTATTTATCATAGGGAACGGTACTAATATGCTTTGTTTACTACTGAAATTGGTATAATAACCCTTAATTATGTTCTAATTTAGTAGTTGATTTGTTGGGTACTTGACTGGTATACTTAAGTATATTTGTAAATCTATGTATTTTATAGCTGTCTCTGTCTAAAAGAGTTTTAGTAAAAAAAATATTTAATATCTCAGTCAGTATGAACCGAGTTGCGTTAAACGAAATCGTGAGATCTTGACATTAGAAAGAAATGTCAGGAAATGGATATAAGTATGGGTTTTATGGCTAAATTTGAAGTTCTAACATGACGATACTAATATTACATACTTCTAACACCTAGCTAGACTGGTGAAGTGTAGTGTGAGTGAGAGAAATCAAAAATATAAAATAGCGAGTATCAGGATCTTTATATCTCCGGCTGATGGACGCGGAGCAGTGCATTGTAGGGCACGCTTCTAACGAACGTGCCTGCGAGGTAACGCTTTGTTTTAGGCGGTGGTTACCATTTAAAATCAGGTGGGCTATCTGCGTGTTGTGTAAAAAAACACGACGATATAGCTGCAATGGATTCTACAGTAAACTATCAGTGTACAGTAACGAACTAACACTAGGTTAGATTGTATGTGCGTGTGTGTGTATGTCAGGGGGTCACGTGACGACATGGCTGCGATGGCGGGCGCCGTCACGCCCCCTGGCGGCGGCCCTGGCGCTCCGCTGCAGTCACAAGACCACACTGTCACCCTCATGGAGGACCCCGACGTCTGGCGCCCCACATAAGAGGCAATAACCTATAACAAACTATGTGTAGGCATGCTTGGTTTGGCAGTTCAGTCACTTATTTCCCGTGTTTTTTTATTCTTAAGTTATGTATTGCGTTGCCTTGTGCGTTGCAGTTATTGCGCCACTGAGCACTTTGGCACTACAGAAGACCCGCTATAGTTGTGCGACCATAGCTAATGCTGAGTGGTAACCTATATTGTATCTATCTACACATATCTGTATCCATAATGTAAACTTCTTTTTTGATACAACATAAACTTTTATTACTTACTTACAATAGGCAGATTTGGACCAGCGCAACTGCCTGAATATTTTATGTTAGCTTATTTTTTTCTGTAACTTATTATCGCTATTTGTAAATGTGTATCAAAAAAATATATATTCAATTAGACATTTATCATATTATGACTCTTAAAAAATCAACTACTATCCTCTTTTGTGATGGATTTTTTTATATATCTACAATTATATCTTGTTCGTCGTTGGTAGTGGAGAGTAGAACCCGAATAGGTAGTGATTGTTCAAAGCCAAGCCAAGTTGTCTACGCTAGTAACTAACTAACGCATGACTAGTAGTCGCATCCGGCTCGAAGGACCATTCGTTTTCAGCTTGAACTTTTATTTTGCACAGGTTTTTTGCACATTATTTTCAGATTGGTGGCTATTACAACATAATTTTGCGCGATCATCGCATGGATGTTTGGTACACTAGCGTACAGTCGCCTGCAACAATATGTATACAAAACACAATTTTTTAAAGTCATGTCATATGATGTACTTTGTGAAAACAATAGTTTTTAGCAATTTGTAGCACTTGTTGATGGGTTTATCATTTTGATAATGTTTGTGGAAATTATAATTATATGATTTTGAAAATTATGTTTTGTATACATATAATTACAGACACAAGAAAATATGATTAAAAGTCTTGTTAGTAATTTAACTGCTATTTATTAATGTGATCTATCATTACTCGTATGTATGCCGAATTTAATTAAACGTTTAAGAAGGCTTTATCATGTTTAAGAAGGCTTATTATTGTTTATTTTGTATTTATAAAGGACATTAAAAAATTTAAATAATTCGAAATTTGTGTCCGGCATTTTAATAGCTGGTAGGTAAAACAAAATTATAATTACGTATTTCTTTGTTTTCTTCATTGTAGTTGTTATTTAAGCAAAAGTACAGTCAGCTGCTCTAGAATATGTACAAATCGTAACTATCAAATGGTGTTACAGGCGTTACAATAAATATCTACATGGCAAATTTGAATTCATTTATGAGTTTTTGCCGTGTAAGAAGTTATTATAAAACTGTGATGTCATTATGAAAGTTACCAAGTGTATACATTCTAGTGCAGCTGACTGTACAAGGTGGTAATTGTTATTATAGTGTTGTTTTTTGTGTCCAGGGGTACCCTAGACGATATGAGGACGTCGGCGGCGAACCTTGAGGCTGGAGTCGGTCAGCCGACGTCAGCGCCGCGCGCTAACCTTGTCTCCAACGAACAGCCTGTCAGCTTCACCGGTAGCCCCATGCGGCATTGACCCTAGCTACTTCATAATAAGGTTTATTTTACCCTGCAGAAAGCATGCACGCTATACCGTGCGTGTAATGTTACTAGGATGCATGCGATCCAAATCGATCCTAGTAACATTAAAATAAGGTATTTTATTGTACCTTATTGCATGGGAACTATCCTGCTAATACCTACTATATCCCATGCGGCAGTGGTTCTAGTTAAATTGTAATACGGTTTAATTTACCTTGTACTGCTCTGAAGGTAAGCAATACCTCGTGCAATATACTCAATGCGATACTGAATCCAATAGCATTGTAATGAAGGCTATTTTACCTTGTACTATAGGTAAACTCTGTATCCAATACTGGCCACTAAGATATCGTTAGCGTGTCCTACCAATACCAACTTTAATACCTTGTGTTACGGTTTACTTTGTTACCACGGGATACGTAATTTTGTAGAGCTGCATTGAGCTACCAATACCTACTTTAGTGATCTACTCTTATGTAAGAAGCAGGACCTATTTTTTCTAATGTATGATCTTTTTGACAATCCCGTTTGGATTCATCTTACGTGTTCCATACACATGTATGATATTTTTTATAAAATCTACTTAACATCTTTGATCATACATAGATAAAGCAATTTTTGAATAAATAAGTTGAGTTTTGGTTTCCTACTAGGTAGTAGTAATATTTATTGTTGATGATGTCAAAATAATTCTGTAAAGTGTATTGTAAAAGACGTTTCAAAAGCATTTTGTAAAGGCATAAGATTGTTTTCTCTTTATAAAAAGTTAGTAATTTCGTCTAGTAAAATCTGCTAGGTGGGTTTATGTCCCTTGTTAGTTAAAAGTAGAGTTAGAACTGCCAATTTAGACCGGTGTCCTCCAAAATATTTAAGTTCTTATAAATATTCAATTTAGAAATATGGTAATATTTTTGTCGTCTGTTTACACCTTACTCGTTACATGGACAATTGTATAGGTATGTATACATAGTAGCACATAATAAACTAGAAATAGATGTATGTAGTAATGTATACTTACATTCCTAAACACTATTACTTAAATAGGTGCAATAAGGGCTTTGAAAGATGTGTGCCGGTGAAATACCTTAGGTTGATAGACGCAGAGCAGAGCATCGTAGGCCACGTCCCAACGAGCGTGACCTACGTACCAATGCTTTGTTATAGGTGATGGCAACCACTTAACATCAGGTGCGCCATCTTGTTCCATCAGCAAGTATAAAAAAATTAAATAATTCCCAAAATCATCTAGGGGTTCCCCATAATCACTGAGCGCGAAAATAAAAAAAAATGGTCTATACATTTTAGCTAAGTATTGAACTTTTGTATGGAATAGCTGTTTTTCTCTCGCTCACAATGGTTACATAGTAAAAGTTGTTCATACTGATGAGTACTTTGGCCTGCCGAAGTTTTCGTGAATGTTCGTATTACACCTGGCATAGCACCAATCGAGTTTTCCGCTCACTGGAAAACTTTGTAAGCTGAAAATTATTCGTTAAAAAAGCGTTTTTCACAGCTAGTCACGTGATTTGTCATAGGACAACTTGTTCGACGCGTTATATACCTTTCACCCGTAGCTTTATCGTTTAACCTGTTATACAACTAGTGCATGTTAAAAAAATTCATTCGAAAGTCATTTATCTACTTTTTGAATGGACCAATTATAGCAAATTTTACACTATTTAAAACCTTTGTGGTCGATAAAAATATTTATATTTTTTGCGCGACAATATTGTAGCGCGTTTTACTAGAATGATCCATAAGCAGAGGTAGGGAGTTAGTTGTTTTTTCAACGCAGCTGTTATGTTATAAGAGCAATTATAAAGTTCTGTTTTTTGAGGGTTGTTCTTTTGTATATATTGTAATCATGAGAATTAATATTTCAGATTATGTGAACTCTCCCCTTTAGAAATCATTAATGATCTTGAGAGATTGAGGGGGTTACCGCGAAGGGGAAGGGTTAGATATTGTTATGAACCTATTTTTTTATGATAGGACACAATATTCATGATACTGTCATTGTTCCTCACATTGTTTTTATTTGGCATGGTAGAAATACAAGTTTTACTTATAATTTATTCATTGGTTATAAGATTTATTTTGGTGTATAAAATCCAACCGCAAATCTGTCATATTTGACACATACGACTGGATTTTGATGTTAAGGTTAAACAAGTCGGTACGTTGTCCATACAAACGCTGTAAGCGTTTAATGTCTACTATTTATTAACGTGCGTCTAATTATCTAATATCTAATTATCTTGCCGTTATCTAGGCTCGTTACCCTATATGCTACAATAAAATCAGACTACCTAGAAAGTTACAAGCGTCGAAAGATTTAGTACTAAGTAATAAATAGTAGACATTAAACGCTTACAGCGTTTGTATGGACAACGTACCGACTTGTTTAACCTTAATTAACAAGATACGTGATCAGCCTTCAGGAAATATTGGTCACACAAATGATGTCTACACATACTTTGTGTAAAAATGTCCTCAAAAATTTATTTATTACTTATTATACTTTAGCAGATGGAATTAAGGTATATTATAATTCAGCTTTATAGTGCTAAAATTTACTTGACATTGATGTAAAATATTTTGTATTTATACAAAATCTGTTTTATTATATTATGTTAGAGCTACCATTATTTATTTGTGATTTTACTCATGTGATATTTTATATCCTGGTTTTATTGATTGCCCGACTGTTATGCGGGTAAGTATTGCAAGTAAGCATTCCAAATTGTACTGAAAATGAGGTTTTTCTTTATTTTTAAATTGGAAATAAACTATTATAACAATGTCAATTTGTTTAAAATTGTAATCGTGTATAGAATGTTGCTGTAATGTATCTAGTTAAAATATTAATGTTATTTTGTCTTTTTAAAATAAATTTCTAGTTCCATGCTAATTATCGTCTAGAATGTGTATTAGAATAATAAAATATGTATCTATTTAAAAATATAATATCAAAGCTTACAGTAATTTAATAGCAAAATTATCTTAGAGTACATAATCAAAATATCATTAAATTAAAACATTGTTACTTATTCATTGATGTTTAAACCACTGTTATTGTATCTCCAATATTTATGAAACACTGCCTTACCACAAAACACAGTCTATCACTGTCATGTTAAATATATGATGTCTTAAAGCTATGCTGAAGTAACTTTTATCATTAGTTTAACTTAACATTTCGACAGTGTTTTGGTACGGGCTACAGATAGAGAAATCGACATGGTAAAGTATTATTGTGTTTAGGACCCTAGTCTTAGATAATGTTTGTTAGGTTAAACGTTTGCTCATACACAGCCAAGTTTAGGACTTAGTGTAGTTTTTTTAGCTGCATTTTTATTATTGAATTTATTTTATGAGACTAGTATTCTTGAGCTTCCTATGTTTTGGGCTGCATCAATGGAGAAAATTCCAGCCAGATATTTGAAATGAAATCAAATAAGTTATGTTTGACTTGGTTGTTAGGACTTGATCCAAAACCAAGTCAAAGACAAGTGAGACACTACTTCACACCATTACTTGGGCTTTAAAAGTTATAGTTTAATTTACGAATTGTTTACTTAGAAGTTGTAAATAACTTATGAAATGAATTAGCTGAATCATGTTTTATCGCATAATATTGTTATGTTTATTGTAATTCAAAATTATTTTTGTGGTTGTAATTGCTTGGCAAATTGGAACTGTCTAAAACTGCTTCTATTGGCTTTGTCACTGTAGAACATATTGTATGAACTGTCATACAATTTCGACACTTCGTAAACAGCTGTGTGACGTTCATTCAAGATAAGTAGGGCTCTGGAGGGTTAAAGATTCCATTAGATTAATCCAAGAACAATTATTATTGAAAAAAAAACATAGTATTGTGATTGAGTTTTTTTTTAAAGTATCTACCCAATATGTGTTTTAGACTGTTCCATTGTTTTTTAATGAAATATTTTATGTATAAAATCATAACAATTATACATAGTGGTATAGAGTAAGTGTTAGGGCCAGGGCACACAGATAGACAGGAAACTAATTAATCCATAACTGATTGTAATAAATTATACATAATTATATTTAAAAACTCCGATATCCCCCGAGTACTACAGCATTTTTTTACAAGAGAACTGGTTCCGAGGTATGTATCCTTGGTATAAGGGACTTTTCTCTTTAGTGTGGTGGAGAGAGTATCCTTGATGCTCTCCCCCTCTACCATAGATGTGCACTGGCCCATATCAAATATTTACTGTGCACATAACTAGGTAAAACTACAAAACAGAATGAAAATTTTCAACATTGTAATTAAAACTATAAGGTTTATCCATAAGGTTGCAATCTGTTTGGTCAGTATACTATCAAGTTGTGTACGTGAAGTGAATATTTGACATTAAGAGAGTAAGCAGTTGCAGTTGTTTCTTGTCAAGTTAATGTTACTGTTTAGGAATGCATATCTGTAATAAATGAGTGTATATTTAAATGTTATTTTTTATTATATACCTACAAAATCCCAAATAATATCTATCAATAGAATCTTAGTGCAAAACAATCCTAAAGGCAATACCTTTAGGATTGTAGGTAATAAGTGGCTAGCATTTGTTGTTGTAGGGTTTGTTAATGAAAGTCTTTCTAGGAGACTTAAGCAAATACAAATATACTTAAGCAAATAGGTTTTGTTAATTTTTATAATTTGACTTGAACAAGAAATAATAAGATATTCTATAGTATATTCATATCAATCTAGGATTATTTACAACTGCAAGTTTTGCAGTAGGTAACATTAACAAAATACACAGTAATAATAATAAACATTTTATCTCGTAAGAGTCCTCATATACCTGCAACAAGAAATAATAGTTTAGTAGTAGAGCTCTTTAAGAAGGGTTTGTCCAGGGAAGTACTACCACCATGCCTATTTCTGCCACCATGCAGCTTGCTGTGTTCTGGTTAAAAGGGTCCTGGTGAAATTACAGGCACTTGAGACTTAACACCTGTATGCTTCAAGTTGATGGGCTCTGAGCAGTGTATCGTAGGGCACATTCGTAACGAGTGTGGCCTGCAGTGCAATACTTTGATATAGGCGATGGTAACCACTCAACATCAGGTGGGTCATTTGCTTGTTTCATCAGCAAGATACAACTTACTGTTGCAACAAAAAAAACAATAGGATGTGTCAAATTAAATCTTTACTTCAAATAATTATAATGGTCTAAGATGAGATGTAACGTATTAATTAAGGATGGACATTAGTCTACAGTTAACTTACTGGATATTTGCTTAAATATAGCTCCCGTAATAGTTCCATGTCTTTGAATAAGGCACTTCTTTTTCTCCGTTTCAAGACACACTGTGGGAGGCTTTAGATTAGGTTGTAACTTGCAAGCTTGCTCAGAAATAGCGACAATGATACCAGCGGAGTCGACATGGGCAGAGCCTTTGGAAGCCAGACATAGACCCTGGTGATCTGCTACCAAGCACCCGTTTATGTTGGGCGTCGACATAATTTCTTCGATGACTTTGTCTAGTTCCTTTTCCATGACTATTCTATTTAAATAAACATCTAGACAAGATACCGATTTTGTTTTGTTGAACTTTTCTATAGATAAGATACCTAGTTTCAAAGAATACTTTGCTAAATAGGTAGATTTTTAAAAATTTACGACTGAATGAACAAATTTATGACTTATGACGTTTTCTGACAACGACACATTGATAGATTTGACATTGACGATCATCTGTTAGAAATTAGCACTAGGCAGTTTCGTTCAAAACCAGCAAAAACTTGAAACAGTAAAAAACAGACACAGATTTTTTTTTAAGTTTTCCCGATAGATCTAAAGTTGCTATACAAGCTTTGATTGAACATAATACGGTGTAGCACGTTTACCTAGAAGATACTTATTCACTCTTATCTTGAAGACATCCAAATTATACGTAAGTACGTAACCGGAAAACAGACGACGGCAACGAGTTCCATTCCTGTGTTTGACTGTCAGCCAAGTGATATTCTATAAGACCTTGTTTTATGTAACTTTACACGTTCCTGGAGTATTTGGAAGTGATCTTATTACACCCGGTATAAAAAATAAACCAGCCTTCGACTTTTGAAGTACTTTTGAGTAAACGGCCGGATACTAATATACCTATTATTATGCTAGTTTTAGCAATGCGCTAGTTTTGTCTCGAAATAGCGATATGCTTAGGTACACTGTTTCGCATGGTTTCGCACTCCGGAAGTATGCTGAAGACAACAACTACAAAAAGCAAGGTCGTAAGAAAGAATGTACCTACTTTAGTCAACTGCACTGTGGTAATACAAACATCGACCAAGACCTTTGTCTCTCATATGATGTAGGTAATTTATCTGTAGGTCAGCTTTCATAAAATCAAGATTTTGTCCTTATGTGCCTAGTTAATGGCTAGTGTTCTATTTAAGCTACGTGGCCTAGGCTAAAACCTACACAAGTGCGGATCCACTGTTGTGGGCATGCCCACAACCCTAATAGACCTGTGACGATGATATTATGGCACGCTCCAGGTTCAGACGCTTCCGAGCAAACTGTGCAAAATCTTGGTCAGGGCGTCAGTATTAGGTATTATTTTGCTTTTATTTTGTAAGCATATCCTTTGTAGAAATGTGCTATATCGATCATGAGCGAGTAGGTACACACTCCGACTCGCACCAAGAGTCTGCCATGCCATATTATACTTTGTTAGCTAGGTAGACGGTAGACTTGTTTATTTTTTTACGAATATCTTATGAATGAATGCCGTGATGTGTTGTTAGTTGGTTTTTAGTAGTGGTCGCGCGCAGTAACGTGTCTCTGAACGACCTTTAGTCTATTTTCGCCATGTTACAGCTAATTGTTTATAGTTTGTTAATATTCCTGACGCTGCTGGCTGTAGCTGATATTGTCAGCTCCTGTATGGAAGACGATGGGATCAAAAGGAATTGCAGGCTTTTGACTGGTGCGTACCTACCCACGGGTTACCTTGCAATTACATAATTTTTACTAGGCCGTTTTTTAAGTTGCAGGTAAATAATTAATGATCACGGCCTGACGTAGCAACTTAGGCCTTAGTAAGCACTCGTACATAAACCTGCACAGCTCTGCATTGTAGGTTGTAGGTTCGATTCCCACCCATACATATTTGTGTCTAGTGTTATTATTATATGCTTACATTCAACTTATCTATCTTTAGAGGCTCTTTAAGTACCTATCTGTATTGTAGCGGAATCTACATTGATTCTAGGCTATAAAACGTAGGTCTGACGATAAAAACTATACATAATGATTAGTCTCTTCATTATGTCGTTAAGATGAGGTGGTAGCGTAATCAGCACCTGTTTTTGTCCAAGTTTTATGAATAGAGTTAACTGACTTTTACATGATGACATTCTTTTGAGTTTGGTTTTCCGATTATTTTGGTCTAAAAATCAAATTACAGACCTCATTTTGATGAAACTTCTATAAGTACTTAGAAATATCCTTTCTAAGAAAATATATTTTTGTACATCGGTTCAAAAATGACGGAAAAAAAATACCATTCAATGAGAACCTCTTTTTTTAAGTCTCGCTACGCAGGCACACGTGGACAGATTGTAACGTGGTGAGATAGGTAGGTACTTTGCGTACATAAATTATGTAGGAAGGGCCAAAACTTGTTTACCTTAAGTAGGTCTACCTACGGGGATCCACCAGCGATGTCGGACGAGTAGTGGACTAGTTGTATAGATTCACCTAGATTTAAGACGTTTCAAGATGATCCCTGCGGATTTTATTGAATAAATGCTTTTTGACTTTGAGTCGATCTAGTTCTAGTATACCTAGGTGTTAGTTGCCAAGCTTATACCTACCTATTATATTATGGTTTCCTCATTACAAGCTATGCTTCGTTTGGGGCTAGATGATGTGTAAAAATATCCACAAAAATATTTATTTATTTTATATAAACATCCTAATAGGTATCCAAAAATTTAGATAAACATTTGCATCTCATTAGGGGTATAAGGTAGAATTAAAGTAATTGCGTTATTTTCGTAAAGCTCGCACTTCGCAGTAACACACCGAACGCCGAGGTATGTGGTTGCAAAATTTTATATTACGACCATTTGGCAATATCTTCGATGGCGGGTGACCTTTCTTTCACTTTAATAAAACCAGCTGTTACTTTTCCAGTTCTTAAATTCAATGTAGGCAATGACAGTTATGCCACATACCTTAAATCTGCATGGCGTAAAAGAGTAAAAAATTGTAGGCTCGTCGCTACTTTCTACGCGTTTTTGACGAGCGTGAAAACTCACTCGCACACTAACTTGCTGAGCTGACTTGCAAAACACGCATCCGTCTAATAAGTTCAGTTTCATAGCCAATACTTCATATACAAGTTGTGTGTGAAGTATTGAAGAAGAGAGTGATATGTTGTATGACACAACACATCTTCTCTTCTTGTCACAGACACCACAAAGCCTTAAAAGGACAGTCTTAACTTATACAGTTGTATAATAAGTGCGTGCGACAGTGATGACACACAACACAAGCAACAGGTTGTGGAAAGAGCTATGCTGGTTGTTTTACTACGAGATAGAATTGGAAATTAAGAAATCCATAAAAGAACCTAGGTCACCAACATAGTTCTCAGAATCAGCAAGTTGAAGTGGCAATGGGCAGGCTATATATCTTGAATAGTGGCTACGAACTGGAAGACGAAGCGATCTCGCCCTTCTTGGAATTCCTTTAAGAGACGCTTATGCACAGCAGTGGACTTCTATATGCTGTTGAATGAGAAGGCTTTTCGTAAAATTATTTTTTGCAGGCTGACAAACCCAGTGCTTTTTAGTAGAGTAGAGATAGAAGAGGCTGCCAATAAAAAAAGGAGGTCTCCAGCCGGCTCAAAGTCAAAGTCAAAGTCAAAAATCATTTATTCAGTAATATCCGCAGGGATCATCTTGAAACGTCTTAAATCTAGGTGAATCTAAGCCCCAGTTCCTCGCGACCAAGCTTAAAAGAACCGGCAAGAAACTTACGGCTTGGTTCCTACTGTTTGCATGGCTAAGGTTAAGGCTGAGCTATGTGGTATAGGTAAAAGTATATACCAATACCTAAGTGTAATTTAAGTAATTTTGTTCCAGCGCCTTATTACTTCGTGAAGAACAGGATAAAGGGGATGAGGTCTCTAAAGGAAGAGCCCACAGAACCCACAGAGCCCACAAAGACCAAGCCAAATACCATCTACGAAACCGTTTGACGGCGTTCTGTTCTAAGCAACTTTGTTAACTAGACTATTGAAGTAAACTAGAGCTTGAGACGGATCTTTCTGTGATGATTTACTAAGTACCTAATTGATCCACGGCAGGCATGGGGCAAAAACCTTTCCAAGATGGACCTACTAGGTACCTAACATACAAATGGGAGATTTTATCAAAATATCTGCATCTCTAGGTGCAAAATATCTGTTACGCTACCTCTAACTTACCATACAAGCTATTTGTTAAAATTAAATGTTTGTTAGATAAAGATATCTTTTTGTTTACTTACCCATGTTGCATATATTATAGTTAAATACAGGAATTTTCGTAGCACTTTTAAATTTGTCAAAGGTATTGCACTCGACTTTCGATTACAATATATGCAATGAAGTTGAGTAACTTCGGAGCATGTAATATTTTGTAAAAAAATGTAAATGGGTAGGCATCGAACCACGTATCTAAACGGAATCTTTCCATTTGTATAGATTCTGGTAATTAAATCTTTCCAAACGGAACGGTTGGTATGGCGGTCCCAGGAAATAACTAGACACATAAATACAGATAATACGTAGACGAAACCTAGCTATAAGCAAATGCATAAAAATATATTCAAAAGTCAATAATAATTTTGTTACTTATACCAAACGGTAAAAACCCAGTCATCTATTTAGGGTTTAATATATAGTGAGAATAAGAAGTCGATGAATGTACAGTCAGCTGCACTAGAATGTATACAATTTGTAACTTTCAAAATTGTTTCACAGCGGTGCTAAAAATATTTACACGACAATTATTCAAAAAATAAGTGAGGTCATCAACATATTTCATGACTCTTTAGTTTTTGTAGTGTAAGAGTTCATTATTGTTGTGAATGTTACAAATTGTATACATTTTAGTGCAGCTGACTGTACAATCCGACAAATTAAATGTGCTACGAAAACTCTGAATCCTGCTTATAAATCATCATGCAAAAGACTACCAAATAATCATACCTACACTAGGCGGGCACCTTGCTTCAAATATGAGCAACGTTAGTGGACTGTTGCTCAGTAATTTCCTCGAGGCTTACCTGCCTAAATTGTAATAAGAAAGAGTTGTTGTATAATTGTAATTGACAACCGCAGATAAAACCAAGATCACGTGCAATTTAGCTAATTGGCTCTTCTTAAAACGGTACATTCCACACAGATATAATCAAACACTCAGTGACGTACCTACCTACAATCTTGATTTAGGTGCCGTCATGTAATTAACCTGATAAAGACTCCGAGACACGAACCTGTAGGCTCTGCAGAGGCGGACGAAACGTCTCTTCACCTCCAGCTAGAAGAGTGTGAACCATCAATCCATGTAGCAAACATTTGGAAAAACATACTCTCAGCCCGGGTGAGCTAAAAACCTCACTCTTTTAGTTGCTAATAGCTGCAGGGCTTAGTCGTGAACTATAAACATCTTGTCAAAAGGGTCTTCACAAGTGGCGATCACAATAAGCCCGTAGTGATACACAAGCCGCAAAAATATAATTAAACAAACTAGATAAACATTTTGTCTTGCTATAGCTATCAGGGGGCCCTCATCGTAATATCAAAATTCAGTAATACTGGTATTACTTAGAATAGAATCTTCACTGGGTGAATTAGGCGGCAGTTCCTCGCGATCGGCAGTTCCTCGCGATTAAGTAGAAGAACCGCAGTTTTTTGTATGATCCTTTTATAAATGAGTAAAAATCTAAATAATGATAAGTAGGCATCGGAAACTATGACGTTGATCACATTACAGTGAAGCTCTATTGCGGTATAAGCGAAACTTTGTGAGTTTTACGCCGGAACCCAACATAAATTTAACCACGATTTTTTGACAGTTAGATTAAATTTAAGTACCGTATTCGGGGGTCATTTGGTTAAATTTTAGTTATGTGTTCGTGATAATCTGTGATAACCGTGATATGATATATGATGAATATCGTTCGGTCGGGGTCACGCGTGCGGTGTGTTTAATTTATTTTATTATCAGTCGTCGATTGTTGGTCCTCCAGCGGCCAGCCCGGCACCGGCAGTCAGACGGCAGTACACATTGTGTCGCCATGAATAAGCGACGCGTGCTTGCTTTGTAAACATTCACATTCCATTTTCGCAGATGGTCCAAAGTTCGTGTATACATAAAATATTAAAACGCGTTTACGATGATAGCATCGATCTTTGTGATAGTGTTGGCGTTAGTGGGTGCTGTATACCTAGCCTTCGGGCTCTTGGATACTTTATGGAGTGTGCTGGAGCTGATAATCTCATACCTGATGCCTTACTTCTTACCTGCGGAGGTGCAGCCTCTCGCGAAGAAGTTTGGACCTTGGGCTGGTAAAAAGGGGTTTTTTCCATTTCATTTTAAAATTATAAGTAACTGCGCAAGGTCTCGATTATTATTCATGTTGAATAACATTTATTTGCGTAAGTGCATAAAGTTAAGGTTACCGGCATAGTATCGGCATACGGTATTTCTTGACCAATTAAAAAGAATCATCCTGACTGACTGATTCACTGACTGACTGACATATAGACAACGCACAGCCTAAACACTGGTCGTACCTAGAGACTTGAAATTTTCAGGTTTTTTTTATGTCATTGCTGATGGAACAAGCGGATGGCCCACCTCACCTGCTATAACATAGCATTAACTTGCAGGTAGCGATCGATAAATACGTGCCTTACAATGCACTGCACACCCTTGAAACTGGAACACAGCAAGTTGCTTGGCGGCTAAAATAGGCATGGAGACTTCTTGAATAATACTTCTAAGTGTTCTAAAACTACTAAATACTTTCTACTACTACTACTAAAGGAATTCCCAAAGTTCAGCCCCCAAGCAGGTACAGCGGGGGTTGAAGTTTGTATGAAAATAATTTAGTAAATAACGAAGTCGCACCTTCGTCCGCGTGATGTTATTTTCACTAGTCTACAATAAAATCATAAAATTTGAAATAATTTAAAAGAAATGGTCTCGCGATGATATGATTTATTGTATGAAGTTGAGAAACTGCAATGAATTAACCAAATAAATATTGACAAGGGCATTACATTATACCTGTTACTTGTTATTAGCCTTTAGTTTCTAGACTAGCTTTTGTAATTATGTTTAAAAGTGCTGTAAGTCTTCCAAAAATAAAGAAATAAAATAAAATACCTTTAATTCCATTCCACCACCTTCAATTTACTTACAAATGTTTCCTGACCCCAAACTTTTGTTCAATGGAGAAAACTAGTGCTACCAGCGTAGCACAGCGCGCGCGTTCATGTCTTTTCTATGTTAAATAGTGTCCATCTACGAATACTCTATGCCTTTATCTTAAATACTCGTAATATTGACTAAGTAGGTTACATTATATTGTATCAAATTGTATGTAACAAAGGAATTAAGTACTTTAATTTTAAGAACTTATTGATTGAACAAGTACATGGCTCACCTGATGTTAAGCAGTAACCACCACATCTCTTAGCAAAGCAATAAAAACAAGACATGTCACATTCTTTAGTGCCCTAGGGTTGTTAAGCCTCATGTACCTTACCTATGTGCCTTATGTGCCAAATAGGCAACTTCACATAACTTCGTCGGAGTATGCTTCTAAAAATACATATATGTTGTAAAAGAAAATATGTTTGTTACTCAATCTAAATCACGCAGCGATTAGACCGAATGGGATAAAATTTTAAACAAACATAGTTTTTGACTTGGAAATAAGTTTTGTTAATATTTTTTGTATTTATCATAATACCTACATTATTAATTTGCATATTAAAGTTAATTAGGTACCTACCCGCTGGTATGTGTAACTACATAAACCTCATACGAGGTAATTTATTATTCGTTGGCTTAAAATAATTATAATAGATAATCATCTCTGCCGCAAACTTATATCCTCTTAAAAAAAATGGTATCCTAACCAGTTTCTTGAATATCCCCTTATTTTTATCCTCTTCATCGTGAGGAACTGGCTCGACTATTCAACAAGATCCCTGGGTGTTACTGAATAAAACTTGACTTCGACTTCTTCCTGAAAGTATGGAGAAGGCTTACATTTAGTAGTGGGCTTCTTTAACTTGATAATGATGACTACTTATGATGCGGACTCAAAGTGACGAAAGGTAGCATTGACTCTCAGCACCTTGACACAAGCTAACCACTAAACAGGTTAGGTGGAATTAAAAGTGCCCACTTACCAAACATGGACTGCAATAGGGCATTTGAACTAGTAACGACCCTTACACACAAGTTCACACAACGACTATGCAACAAGTCTACGTGCCTTTGCCACACGAAAAATAATACCACCTCTCTCGGTTTGGGTACGGTGAATATTTAATTTTTAATGCTTAAATTTTTTAATAGAATTATAAACAAAAACTGACCAAGTGCGAGTCGGACTCGCGATCAAAGGGTTCCGTACAATTATCAATAATAAAAACGACAAAAAAATCACGTTTGTTGTATGAGTCTCCTTAAATATTTATTTTATTCTGTTTTTTAGTATAGCGGCAACAGAAATACATCAACTGTGAAAATTTCAACTCTCTAACTATCATAGTTCATGAGATACAGCCTGGTGACAGACGGACAGACAGCAGTCTTAGTAATAGGGTCCCATTTTATTATTTAGGCACGGAACCCTAACTAGCCATTTCAGTGTAGCCGAAAGTCAAGCTTAGCTCTCGCAAGCTCGTTGACAAACTTACCTCGCTGTAGAAATTACTATACGCAACTGCAAAAACCCAGTATTCACACGAATTTATTTATGTTAGAATGAATAGAAGGAATAGGAGTACTCCATTCTATCTCCATTGGTTCTCTAACACAAGACACGTACCTTGGTACTATACAACTCGGCGTCTTTTGCATTGACAGGAAGTTTCAAATTCAATTTCAAAGAAAGATACAAAACACGGTGTAAATTATGTTTATAAAACATGCTTTTCCCCAGTGTGCCATAGCCTTAGCGTAAATAGTATAACATAATTATATAAGTGAATTATAAGTTATTAATTATAATTTTCATACCACAAACTCAAACCCTAGACTGTGATAGTTGTACATTATTATTATCCAATGTTTTTTCGTGTAATCGTTATGAAGATTCAAGTCAAAGTCGATGAATTCTTAGTACATAAAATCACAAATACCTATCTTGAAACATTCCTAAAAACTAGGGTCAGTGGTTCCACGCAATCATAATAACAATGCTGGACAATCCACAAGCATCATCTAGCCCCAAGCTAAGCAGAGCTTGTGTTATGGGTACTAGATGACTGATATACATAATACAATACATTAGTACACACATAGATATTTTTTATTATACATAGAAAATACCCAGAACACCCGGAATAAATATTTGCGGACATTCGCTCGCTGCCGCCACATCGGTCGTCTACTACAAAGATACTACGTCAATACTACATTATGTAGGTAGTACTGTACACAAAATAATCCAACCCAATCTCTCTTTACATAACAGCAACTAGGTAGGTACATGATCATTAACCACAGTAACAACTCGAAAGTCGCTTAAACTAACAGTTAAAATACTTCTACCTACTTTTGGAACATCGAATTCACTTACAAAATTTGGTAAACAAAGTTCTTATTTCCAAATAAAAAAAAGTAAAAACAAATAGGCTTTTGCATCTATTGTAGATTATTTATACAAACCATTCTCTACTCACGAGAAGCTGCCTAGGACAGGAGGTGAGCCGAAGTGGGCTTCCCCAGCATCCATATACAATCCTTACAGTTTAGTTGGTATAATCCACAAGAAAAATATGGTATATACGTGAGTAGCTAAGCCGCAGGTCATCACACGATGTTTTCCTTCATCGTTCGAGAATATTATTGCCTAAGCATCAAAAATGTATAGGCTCTTACAAGTATATTACTTACTACAAGTATATTATGTGTTTTATTGTTGTTCATCACTTGGGGCACCGAAAAACTAGAGCTTTATTCATATCTCCTCTTCAGTCTTCCTCTCCCGTGTCTTCAACCAATTTTAGGAATTTTCCTGCGTCTTTGTGCCAATGCACTGTTTAGATGTGTAGATTTTTTGGAACGAGAATATTCATGCGAGAATCTTCAAGCATATCGCAGGTACGAGTTGTTTGTTTGATAATTACATCTTTGAGAAGAGACTCTCTGAGGACCCTCCTATAATAACAGAGATTGGTACTGCATCAGGGGTAACATCGCAGCTACGTAGTAACAAGTATCAGATATTGTTCAGCAGTATCTTGCGTTATTGATGATTTGATACGGCTTTATTACAATACGCAAGTTTCACTTTTTCAATTAGTAAAAGCGCACGACTACATGCAGACAGGCAGCAGGCACATCTTGACAGTGACGTAGGCAGTTTTTGTTAGATACTTTCACCGCCCTAGAGAGTTTATAGATGTTATTCTACCAAGTAAAAACTAGCATGTTTTTAAATAGTACATAATAAGATTGTAAATCTATAGGTAGCTTAATATCTGCCTAGTGTTTATTTTTTTCTCGATCGAGAATAACAAACTTATTTTTGCTTATTGTATATTTAAAAGTAACCCAGTGTCTTTTTCATAACCTAAACCGGTTACGCAGTCACTACTGCCTCATATTCACTTATCTTGCTATTTTATAAGTGAATAAATTGAAATTGAAATTGAAAATCTCAGCGTCCAAGTAATGATGAAAACCTTATCATTATCATTACCCAAACCACAGCATTTACCACAGCCGGTCCAAAATCTTCAGCTTGCGAAAGATCTCCCAAATCATTAGATGCATGACTTGTTGGCTAATATTTGAAGAGGCTGTTGCGAATCAGTGGCGCAGAGCTGACCCATTGTGAAAGATCGCGTTGAACTGTGTACCAAGTTTTGTACCTACGAGTTTGAACTGTCTAAAGGAAAAAAGCATTTTATAGAATAAAATTTAAATCAAATAGCATATAGGTACCTACCTATTCAAGTTCAAGAAAGACGCGTCCGCAGATGATTGAATATTACTAATACAGCTTGGAGACTATCTTTAGATAGTTAAACTGCTTTTTGCAACCAGAACTGGTTACGTGGAAGAAAACGTTTTAGGCTGCCACGACCGTCGATGATGATCGCGCAGTGGGCAATATAACTACTTTTTTAATTGGTTTCATAGCCCCAACCGGTAGGCCAAGGTTAGTGGGGATTATGAAACGAACATTTTGGTTTTAAAGTGACATCTATCTAGGCTGCTGGTAGTAATTTTGGTACCCGCTAGTAAGCTATTCTCTTTTTCTTCTCTTCTCTATGGCAGCTGTCCATCATTTGACCGCCAAATGGATGAAGAAATAAGTAGTTTTAGTCAGTAAAAAAAAAAGTAAAGTCGGCTGCCATTGGTTTTAAAGAACCTAAAGGAAACCTAAAAAAATGTTTGTTCAAATCAGGATGCCACTTATTACACTTTCATTAGGTATACCTGAGCTAAGGCCTCAAAAAATAATGGTTAAAATATGTACCACCAAACTTACACACCAGAACTTAAAATAACACTACGATAAGTCATGTTGTTGTTTAATTGACAGCAGGTTTGCTTTTGCAGTGGTGACAGGCGGCACTGATGGCATCGGCAAGCAGTACGCCTTGGAGCTGGCGCGGAGAGGTATCAACCTGGTCATCATCAGCAGGAACCCGGAGAAACTGAGGGCAACGGCAACAGAAATAGGTAAATGTTCTCGTATGCTCGTGGAATACGGTCAAGCTACATTCTATTCGAGATAGTTTATTTATTTATTTATTGTAGGACATCCAACAAAGGAAAAACAAAAAATAAAAATGAAAATGTTACAAAAGGTCTTAAAACTATGTGTACCTTCAATTATAGCATGCACTAAAATATAGACTCTAGATATATATAAACTATAAAAATAATATAGTTGAATAATTTGTGTTTACATGATGCATTGTATTAATTTTCGAAGTATACAACTGCGTAATGTAGTTAGAAAGGCGGAAAGTAATTCAAGGTCGGAGTTATCTGCAAAGCAAGTCAGCGACTTATGACATGAACCGCGTTAGAGAAAAAAAGTTCATCAGGGTTACACAAAGCAAATACAACACCCACCGGAGTCCCGATTCTCATATTTTTTTGGGCTGAGACGAGATTGAATCAAGAATTTGATTGTCAAAATTGGGCCTGTCTGAAATGTCAGTTTTGAAGAACATCGTTTGACACAATTGAAACTTGAATTTGATCATACTTCGTTACAAGAATTGGGCCTTTGAGTAGAGAACAAAATAGTTTTTCTATTATCATCAAAAAAGTTATTTGCACAAACAAAATTTTTAGGACGATTACGCGTTTCAATGTCTCAGTGACTCTAGAAGAATCAGTAAACGTTGGGGAATTATACCTAAAGATCTGCAAGTGGCAACCACCAAGCGAACCGGTCTATTTTTGAACTAGGTAACGAAAATGATCCCTGGGTAAGTAGGTACTGAATAAATATGTACTTTGACTTTGAGCAAGTCACTTGATATATATTTATAGACATTGACCCCTACACATATATTTTGCAAACGAGAATAGCACTTTGCAAAGAGACGGTAAAAGATTTTTTGTTATTTTGGGAACACGAACTCTACGCGGAATACGAAAGCTTAAAAAGTTTAATTCACAGACGCTTTTTTTTACAAATTCAAATATATATTTGGAACTATGATACTGACTGCATAAATGTGTGTGGAGAGGAAGAGGAGGGCGCTAGCGGTGAGGAGTAACATGTTGATCCGCAGGTTTGCAAAATGCTCCGAAAAGGTGAAAATAACATTATTCAGGGCCTTCTGCCAATCGTTTTACACCTGCAGCCTGTGAATCAACGTTACTCAAGCAGCGTATAATGCCCTCCGTGTGTTATATAATAATGCGTTCCGGATGCTGCTGGGTCTGCCGCGCTACTGCAGCGCATCAGGTATGTTCGCAGAGGCGCGAGTGGATGACTTCCACGCCATCATGCGCAAGCGTGTCGCCTCTCTGATGCGGCGGGTGCGCGCCAGCCCCAACAGCCTCCTGGCCACAGTGGCGGAGCGGGTGGATGGCCCGATCCTCAGGCACTGGACCAAAACCCATGTGTTGCCCTGCAACGCACTGCGGTGTGCTAAATAATAAATTTAATTTAATTTAATTTGATTTTATTGTGGAAGTTTTATGTTTGTAAATTTGTATATTTTATGGATGGATTGTAATCTGAAATAAATGAATTATTATTATTATTATAAATATACTGTCTAATGTCGCGTATACCTGGGTATAATGAGTATAATGGATATAGAAAATAAAACAAAATAATGCCTCGCAGGTCATCGCCTTAAGTTGAATTGCCTTGCATCCATTACCTGAGGCATACAGGTTTTAAGCATCATAAGCTTGTAATTTTACTCGTATTTTATCTTGAAAAATATACCTACTTATGTTGTGTAAAATCTATACCAATTATAAGAATCCTTGACTTGACTGACTGACATAAAGACAACGCACAGCTTAAACCACTAGAGACTTGACATTTTCAAGTTATATTTTCTCGGTGTGTAGAGGTGTACTGAGAAAGGAATTCCCATAATTCAACTTTTAAACAGCGGGTTTTGGGTTGAATAACGAATTTTCGCGCGTTTTGGGAGTAAACAAAACATCAAGGGAAATTTATTGCCTGGAAGAAATCGCTTTCAGCGATAAAGCCGCCCATTGTACTTTGTAAACCTTGTTTGTTTTTAACAAATTTTCTTTGTGTACAATAAAGTGTTATCTATCTATCTATCTATCTTGTTAGTAGGAAGTTACATTACGTACCGGATTAAAACCGTACACAGCTGATTAAACTCTTTTATTAATAAAACTAGTGCTAAATAAGCTTGGTAAATTAGATTTTTGCTATTATCATAGCTTGCCAACACGATATAACTACTGATAGTGCTAGATTTCATAGCGAAACGTAAGTGGATGTAGTTTTGTAAGAAATATTGATAAACTGCGAAAGACAGTTATTACGTAGATGCTACGTTACTTTATAAAGTTTTTTTGGCTACGTATGGTTTCATATAATAAAGATCTTGGTTTAATAAACGCTGTAATAGGACTAGGTACTCGCGATAATTTTGGGGGGTTAAAGTACCTATAATATATACCGAGTGACTGTGAGTGCGAAGAAAAATTTGCTGCTCCATACACTTGAACCAAGAACATTTAAATTCGTTTTATTATTTTATATTCGTTTTAAATGTAAAAAGTATTTTAAATATGTATAATACGAGTAAGCTCAAACATGACTTGTTTGTAATTTACAACACAACATTACTTCCATGTTTGTTTGACAGCAAATAACAGTATTTACATTTCTATAACTTAACTATCCCATAAAATGTTATGACTTGTATTGTGTTAGCGAAGGATGTCCGCCAATAGCTGACGTACATACAAAAACACCACACCACACATACTGCATTTGATTTATTTTTGATTGGCTAATAGTAAAACAATTATATAAACTCATCATCATATTTGTAATAATCATTTAAATATTTATCATGAATTAAAGTATAGGTATTTTTTGGTAGTTTTACTCATTAATAACTTATCATAAGTTCAATTGAATACAATTTAATTACAGAAATAATTGATAACGTAAATAACTTTTAAATAATTAATGTAAAATCAGCATAACAATTTTCTTTATTTTGAATGAATTTAGATGTTATTCTCGTATATGTTTATATAATGATGATTACCTATCAGTTTCATTATTTCCGGAAGTATTTTACAATTGATATCTTATTAATCAATATTTATAAGAAAATTTTACTATAATTGTTTTAATGTTCATTTATTTATTATTATTATGATTTAATTATAAATAACTTGTCTTCGATACATTTAAAAACATTTTATAAAATAATCTTTATCCTCGTGACGAATTCGTGCGCATGTCTCTAGTGTGACCATTACTCTAGTTTATGTAGTGTTATTATTCGAGTTTTCTTACTGGCCGCAAAATTGTAATTTCTATCTTGATTGTTGCCAAGCAATTTGTGCATAAAATGCTTGAGTATTAGATGGTAGGTTACCTCATAGGTTACGTAAGGGAGAGCGCAGCGCTGTGCTACAAGACAATGACGTTGCAAGTGTGGTAACGCAGCTATAGCACAGATGAAAGAAATAATATACCCTGTATCCATATTATAATAATCCCATCAAAAGCCGGATTTGAGAGTGTGTATGCATCCCTTTTTACACCATTCAATACCGTAAGCAAAAACAGTACAAGCTAACTGTGTATTTGGTTGCTATTTTAGTTAGGTTTCTATACAACTTGTTCTTATTCTAAGACCTATAGTTATCGTACATCACGTATTGAATAGCTAGTTAACATAAACGTTTTTGGATTTCACCTTATGGAATATTGCATAATACTGCAAACCAATTAAGTTATAAAATATGTTTGGAGCGGCCTTAAACAAATATTAGCATCCTAAATATCTATAAAAGATTTTAATAGACTATAGTACGAGGAACCTACAATATAAAGTAGGTATAGATTTCCGAAGTTCCTACTCAGAGAGCAACGTAAGATAGTAAATAGAATATGACTATACCTGTTGACTGAATGCCTAAATAAATATTATTATAGTTAATTAATGTGTGTAGTGTACAGTTTGACTGTAGAGGTACACTGTCAATACGGAAACAAGGTTTGTTTACAAATTATATCACTCAGTGCAGCCTCTTGCCATTCAAATATTTATGCGATTAGCGTTATATACTATAGAGCTCTTTTTAGGGTTCCGTACCCAAAGGCTAAAAGGGACTGTCTGTCTGCCCGTCTGTCACAAGGCTGTATCTCATAAACCGTGATAGTTATTTAAGGGGGCTCTCATTCAACAAACATGATTTTTTTTGCCGTTTTTACAATAGATAATGGTACGGAACTCTTCATGTGCGAGTCCGACTCGCACTTGGCCAGTTTTTTATACTACTTGTTGATGGAACAGCAAATAGTCTACCTGATATTAAGTGGTAACAAAGCATCGTCAATCAATCTAAGGCAAACTTTCCCGGCATCCACACCCTTCAAACCGGAACACAGCAAGCTGCTTGGCTTCAAAAATAGGCATGGTGGTAGTACTACAACACATGTTGTGGCCACCCCACTAAACGTGGGATGAGAGAAGGAAAATGACGATGGGCTAAGTTCAGATGAACTAAACCTTAGTAGTAGGTATGTCTCTTTGTGAAGGGCTCGATCGTCCGGGGAAGTACTACCACCATGCCTATTTCTGCCGCCAAACAGCTTGCTGTGTTCCGGTTTGAAGGGTGTGGGTGCTGGTGAAATTACAGGCACATGAGGCTCAACACCAGTATGCCTCTCAGGTTGATGGACGCAGAGCAGCGCATTGTAGGGCACTTTTGCAACGATCGATTGTTATAGGCGATGGTAACCATCAGGTGGGCCATCTGCTTGTTCCATCAGGAATTTGTATAAAACAAAAACCGATTACCTCAGTGGGAGACTGAAATATATTTTTTATTGCAGAGAGGGAATGCAAAGTGAAGACTAAGGTGGTGGTGGCTGACTTCAGCCAAGGAGCTGAAGTTTACGCACATATCGAACAAGAGCTGGGTGATCTGCCTATTGGCATATTAGGTGAGTGAAGCGGCTGTGACCCGTTTGTTAGGTATCTTATGGACGATACCTTACATGCCAGCATGCGGCAGCGTGCGGTACTAATATGATATTTGAAGTAATACTTCTAATGCGACTTCCAACAAGGTTGCATTAAACGTTTAACACTACCAAGGAGGGAGTATGAAAGCACTGTTCTTTCTCTCATAGCCAGTTACGTTTTGTATATTAAAGAAGTTTTACTTCAGTCGTGTGGTCTAAAGCACACTCGTTTTTTTTACACCACTTGCTGATGGAACAACCAGATGGCCGACCTGATGTTAAGTGGTTACCATAAACAAAGCTTTATCTCTACGATGCACTGCTTTGCGTCCATCAACCGTCACAAGCCTCATGTGCCAATTTCACCGGAATCCACATCCTTCAAACTGGAGCACGCTGCGCTGCTTGGTGGCAGAAATAGCCATGGTTGTAGTAGGTACTTCCCCGGACGAACAGTTTACAAAGAGCTCTACTACTACTATATTGATTTTACTTTTGAAAGGCGCGCGGTGCCGGCGGTTTTCGGCGGCATATCATGAGGATGCACCGTAACGGGTCTTAAATATTCTAAGTAATACTTATTTATGAAAAAGGGTACGTCCAATATTCTATTAGTTATCTGGTTCCTATAGTAGGTACAAGCTCTATTTAATTTGTGGCTCGATGTCGTTATGTGAAACCACGCGCCACAGTTAGCCTACAGAATAACAGAAAAAAAAATCTGGCTTAGATTGAATCTTTTAGGGACCATGTACAGTGCTGATGATAATAATGATGGTATTTTATTGTACGCATTGAGACTTGTAATTTTGTTTTCCAGTGAACAATGTAGGCGTCCAGTACGTGTACCCGATGCCGTTAGCTGAATTACCTCCATCCAAGTCCTGGGAGATCATAAACGTGAACGTAGGAGCTGTGACTTGCATGACCCGCATGATCCTGCCAGGCATGGTGGCCAGGGGAAAAGGGGCTCTAGTCAATGTGTCCTCAGGGTCGGAATTACAGCCACTGCCACTGATGACTGTTTACGCAGCTACAAAGGTACCTATGTTTTTTCAATTTCAAATGTAGTTTATAGACTTTTCGTAGGTTTTAATAGATGAAGCTTTAACCAGTACACCTCAGGCTGGTGGACGCAGGGTAGTGCATCGTAGGGCACGTACCTAACGAGCGTGACCTACAGGGTAATGTTTTGTTATAGGTGATGGTTACCACTTAACATCAGGTGGGCCATATGCTTGTTCCACTAGCAGTAGCATAAAAAAAAGTAGACAGTCTTTGGGGACTGCCGATAGCAGTGAAAACTAGGTCAAAAAGTACACAGATATAAACAGTACATTATAGCTCATGGAAGGCGTTCGGTGACGATGTCGCGAGTTCCATGATTTTTTCACCCAAAAAAAAGCGATATTTAAATTGGAAGAAAAGAGGGGAAGTTTTCTATAGAATTATATGGACGGATTTCAATTTTAGGAAAAGGGAAAATGTCGATTATTCACGAGGTCTACTGTTCTCACAGAATCACTAGCGGTAGAGATGGACCAAAAATCATCTTGCATCCTGAGTTTCATAATGCACACCACTCAGCATAAAGTGCAATGGTCATTGTGTTCATTATACGTAGGTATTACTTAAAACACATTATAACACATCGAGTCGAGATGATCAAACAAGACTTCGCACTATGGTAAAATCGTTCTTTACACAACATGATAATTATTAGCTATATTTATTTAAGCGGCTGCTAAAGACGTTTACCAAATGATATCGTTTTTCTCGTTCCATGTTCATCAGCCTGATATCATCGTCGTGCTGTAATTAACCTTAGAAACTCATACGAATTTACTATTTCTTAAATTGCTCAACCCCTTAGTTTTTCCTTTCCAGGCTTACGTCCAATCGTTCACGATGGCAGTTCGCGAAGAGTACTCTTCCAAAGGCATACATGTGCAACATCTGTCTCCTCTCTTCGTGTCCACCAAAATGAACAATTTCTCCGACAAACTGATGAAAGGAAGCTTCATGGTCCCTGACGCGGAGACCTATGCTAAGCATGCGGTCAATACTCTGGGCAGGGTGCATAATACTACTGGATACTGGTTGCATGGAATTCAGGTACCTTATCTTCTTATTTCTTATCTATGGCACCTGTCCGTCATACGTCAGATAATATTGCCAATTTCAGGATACTAAAATAGTTTTTAGTCAAATCGAGCCATTAAAAAAAAGTTAAGTCGGTTGTCGTTTTTGAAGAAAAAAAATTCAAAATCTAAGTGGAAACATTTTCGTTCAAATCAAGATGCCACATATTACCTACACTTTCATTTTCAACTGGTCATATGCATTAACTGGCGAAATGCGCGCGACTTGTTATTTTCATACAAACTTTAAACCCGTTTAGAGGTTGAATTTCGGAAATTCCTTAGTTTTTGCGTCTCTCTAAAAAATTTCAAGTTTCTACGAGCAGTGGTGTAGCGTTGTTCATATGCCAGTCAGTCAGAAAAAGATTCTTATAATTGGTATAGATGTAGGTTTTTCTTTGTTTCAGTATTTCTTCATAAAGTTTCCACCGGTTTGGATTCGTACGAAGATTGGTGCTCTCCTGAACTCACAGTTCCGTGAAGAGTATCTCCAAAATGCGAAGGCCAAAAGCAACTGACCCCATCTCATTCCGAACCACCACGCAGCCGACGAGCAGCGTTGCTGTGTTTTAGTCTGAAGGAGTATGTGTTGGTGAATTTACAGGCACATAACTAAACTCCTGTATACCTCAGATTGATAAACGCAGGCCAAAAAAAATGCATGTGACTGTACCATAAAATACATTGTTAAAAATCCCTAAGTGCGTTGATCATAACTTGACAAAAATCAAAGCCTGAATGCATATTTATACATTTGAAACTATGAAGGGCATTTGAATAGGTTAGGTATAAATAATTTTATTGTGATATTTTATTTAGAATTATATAAATAATGCTGACTGTTGTGTTTTATTATTTTTCGATCCCTCGACTGTTTGACCTGTAAGTTTGACCTCCAACGACATTGCAGTCACCACCAAAAAAGCTCTTTACAGGGTTAAGCTCGGCTTTGTACATGTTCTCTATTTGTGTTTTTTTCCCTTATTAATAGGAGTCTACTAGGAGTAATTCTATTCTGTGATCTTAGAATAATAATAACTGCCGGCATCCGAGGTTTTTCTTCTCTTCTCTATGCTATCTGTCCGTTATTCAATAGACCCTGGCAAAAACCAGTAGGTATCGAGCAAATTAATTGTAAAATAAAATTAAATAAATAAATACCATCGTGAATTTAATCCCCAAGCATACACATCCCCTCCAACCTCTTAGTACCAAGTACTTACTCAAAATATTTCGAGGATGTCTAAGGGGGGTAGTCAGAGGTACGTCCAGATAGTACATTTGGTACGTACTCACATTGAATTAAGTGTAATAGTTTTTATTTAAGTCAGTCTAATTCTGTTATGCTATATAGGCTTTCAATCGTATTGAAAAAAAAGAAACCGTTCATATTAGGTTGCCACTTTCATTCATTTTTTTTTGGTTTTTTTTTGTGGCATCTGTCCGTCTTGCGGACAATTTTGCCAATGTCAAGTGGGTTGAATAAATTCTTTTTAGTCAAGTCGAGTCAGTAAAAAAAGTAAAGTCAGCCGTCATCGGTTTTGAAGAAAAAGATGGCGTTTTTCTTCAAACCCAAAGGGAAACATTTTCGTTCAAATCAGGATGCCTCATAACACACTTTCATTTCAATTGTTCACACTTATGATGGTTAAAATACCACCAAAATTACCCATCAGAACTTAAAATAACACTAGAAAAACAATTAAAATGAAAATACAATGTTGCTTCCAAAGATGACAGAAAACGAATCTGTGTCAGTTCTTTGTCTGTCTCAAAGTGTTCTGTGGTCTGTCTATTGTTGGTGTTGCCCACAGAGTACTTTTTTCATGGTGCTGCCCACAAAGTACTTTTTAGCTTTTTATATACTGAAAGTGCTGCCGTGAATGCTATCACTGAGTACATCTATAAAAAAGTACTCTGTGCTGAGTACTGATCACAGAGTACTTTTTTATAGACGTACTGATTTATACGTGGTAATTTATTTCTATAGTACTTTGAATCCGTTTGTTTTATGTTATTGGATTGGCATCAATCACTCAGTTTGCAGTGTTGTTATTTACCTTTGCTTCGTCTCTTACATTTTAATAAGATACTTAACTAACATTTGATCTGAAATATGTTGAACAGTGCCATATAAGTATCATTACTTTCTATAAAAGTGATGTGGAACGACAGGCCAAACAGTGATCTCGATAGGTCCAGGCAAGGCAGCAGAACCGAAAGGCCGAGTGGGAATGAATGGTCCAGACAAGGAAGTAGAAACGATAGACAAAGCGGAGCTGACCGGTCCAGACAAGGAAGTAGAAACGATAGACAAAGTGGAGCCAACCGGTCCAGACAAAGCAGCAAAAACAACAAAAATGATAGAGGCAGCTTCAAATCTAACAAAAATGAAATGTCTCTGCAGAGCACCAAGGATATTGAGTTTGTATATGACTTTACACCGACTGAGGTAAGCTCACTCACTTTTAAGTTCTCCGTGTACCACATTTCAAGCAAATAAATTTCACTGCATTTTAAATTTCATTTTATTTCATTTCATTTTTCATATTTAATAGGTACTTGCAAATAAAACTGGTAGGTAAGTAACTGTATTTGCTGGAAATATGGTTATTGGCGAAATCGCGACACTAATAATCGACATACTTCGTGTATATTGTATGGTATAATATTTAGGGATTCAAAGTTTAAGTCAAAAGACTAAAGTAATCCTAAAGATCACTTAAAAACGTCTTAAAGCGAGATGAATCTAGTGAACATTATTTTGGCAATAAATATTAGTTATGATTTAGAGATTGATCTAAATGTATGTAACTTACGTACTAATTGTTTCCCAAAAACCTCCGCCAATTCGCTCTTGTTCCAGATGGAGTACCCGCCGTGGTGGACCTCCCAGATGCTAGTGCAAAACTTCCGCGATCTCCCGGAGTGTACCTGCTGGAACTGCTTCATCTGTATCTTTGCTTTGGCTGCCATCGTCTGGGCTATCATCGACTATGTAATTTCTATCTTGGACGCCGTGTACAATATTGCTTACGCTGTACACGTGCTGGCTCTTTGCTACAATGTCTTTGCTGCGAAGGGGACTGGGGCCACCATTTGCAATATCTGTTAGTACACTACACTACTTGTGCGTTACACTAGAGGCTCGATAAATGTATGATGCCAAGGACCTTGACACCTTTCAAATCTGTCAAGTATGGTTGAAATCGTTATGGGTGTAATTTTATATGTTGCAATATGGCTTGATCATGTTTTGTCAATGTAACGCCAAAAAGTGTATTAAAAAGCTATAACTCAGTATAATAATAATGGTTTTCAAAGCATCTGTTGAAAGCTCACAAAGTACTTATCGTAGTTTTGTTCTGCCAGTCAGGTTTCTGTTGGATTTGGTGACGTTTGCACACTACGTGAATCGAACTAGAAACTTCATGATGTTCTGCTATTATCTTCGCCTCCATAGACCTTTTGGATACCTCTGTAAGTTTAACATTTTATACACCTTTTGCATAGCGTATTTGTTATAAATTAAAACGAAGCTGCTTTTTTTTCATTGCCGAGCAATGTTCAATTTGTTAGCCCAGTTAAAAATAACAGGCGCCGCACATAATTTAATGCAACATATTCAATACTAGCTGACCCGTGCCCACTTCGTTGGGCGGTAAACATTTTTACAAAGGTACTATGTAAAAATAAAGATGCGCGGTGGCGCTAGTACATAAGTACTGATGATTGTAGTTATTATAAAATAACTGAAGTAGTACTCGGCGTCACCAACAGATGGCGTTAATTGAGGGTATACGGCATAAAATAGCGGCCACTCGCAGTTTCGCCCGCGTGGCAGATTTATCCCGTTCCCGTTATTTTTTCGGGATAAAAAGTAGCCTATGTCCTATTCCAGCTTACAATCTATATTTATTCCAAATTTCATCCAAATCGGTCCACTGGTTAGAGCGTGAAAGGCTGCGCGCGATATTGGGCAGTACCTACTTGGACATTTTTGATTTTTTCTAAAATAAAAGTAGCATAAGTTACTCCTTATTACATCAGCTATCTGCCAGTGAAAGTCCCATTGAAATCAGTCCAGCCGTTCCAGAGATTACCCGGAACAAACAGACAGACAGACAGACAAAAATTGTAAAAAAATGCTATTTTGGTACATGTACCGTATATATACATTCATATGCATATAGTAAAAAGTGGTTATTTTAATATTACAGACGCTTCATTTTTATTTATTTGTAGGAATATATAGATGAAATAAATTTTTTATCTCTCAACCAGCTGCAGGGGTTGTTTTTTAAAATCATGAAAAACTTGTGTAACAATATCGTATATTGAGTGTCCGAACTGAAATTGAAAGAAATCAAGTCACGCATATAAGGTACAGACTTACCATATATGTATGTAAATGTTGACACCAGACCTTCCCCTTTTCGTAAGGGTAGTTTTAAAAAATGTTGAGCGTTGTTATTACTATTTTTGTATTTTAAGAAGCCAAACTGAGTTTGAAGCAAATCACACCATGCATTATAATTTTTCCATACAAACTTTAACGCCTTATCTTACCCCTCATGAGGGTAGTTTATGAGTCCTTCCCAACGCGTGTTGGTAATGTACAACCATGGAAAACACCACCTGGGAATTGGTGACCATTGCTCTGATTGGTCGAACCAAAGCTTATGCTTCGTTAAGACGCAACTAAAGAGTTTCTTTCTTTCTTTCAAGATGTACCTTAGTATAGGTAGATCATGCAGTTTTATTTCTGGCACTTCGGTGGCTGCTGCCGTAGCACGCTCGCTCCGCTCGCTCGCCTCGCGCGTTTTTTTTAAGTTCTAACCTAACCTAACCTATCCGAGTCGGATCCGCCCTAGAAAGCGAGTGCAAAGACGCAACTAAAGAGTTAAATTATATCTTAGTATAGGTAGATCATGGAGTTTTATTTCTGGCGCTTCGGCGGCTGCTGCCGCAGCACGCTCGCTCCGCTCGCTCGCCTCGCGCGTTTTTTTTATGTTCTAACCTAACCTAACCTATCCGAGTCGGATCCGCCCTAGAAAGCGAGTGCAAAGACGCAACTAAAGAGTCAAGTTGTATCTTAGTATAGTTAGATCATGGAGTTTTATTTCTGGCGTTTTTTTTTTTATTCTAACCTAACCTAACCTATCCGGGTCGGATCCGCCCTAGAAAGCGAGTGCAAAAGACGCAACTAAAGAGTCAAGTTGTACATTAGTATAGGTAGATCATGCAGTTTTATTTTTGGCGCTTTGGCGGCTGCTGCCGGAGGACGCTCGCTCCGTTCGCTCGACTCGCGTGTTTTTTTTATGTTCTAACCTAACCTAACCTATCCGAGTCGGATTCGCCCTAGAAAGCGAGTGCAAAGACGCAACTAAAGAGTTTCTTTCTTTCTTTCAAGATGTACCTTAGTATAGGTAGATCATGCAGTTTTATTTCTGGCACTTCGGTGGCTGCTGCCGTAGCACGCTCGCTCTGCTCGCTCGCCTCGCGCGTTTTTTTTAAGTTCTAACCTAACCTAACCTATCCGAGTCGGATCCGCCCTAGAAAGCGAGTGCAAAAGACGCAACTAAAGAGTCAAGTTGTATCTTAGTATAGGTAGATCATGCAGTTTTATTTCTGGCGCTTTGGCGGCTACTGCCGCAGCACGCTCGCTCCACTCGCTCGCCTCGCGAGTTTTTTTATGTTCTAACCTAACCTAACCTATCCGAGTCGGATCCGCCCTAGAAAGCGAGTGCAAAGACGCAACTAAAGAGTTTCTTTCTTTCTTTCAAGATGTACCTTAGTATAGGTAGATCATGCAGTTTTATTTCTGGCACTTCGGTGGCTGCTGCCGTAGCACGCTCGCTCCGCTCGCTCGCCTCGCGCGTTTTTTTTAAGTTCTAACCTAACCTAACCTATCCGAGTCGGATCCACCCTAGAAAGCGAGTGCAAAAGACGCAACTAAAGAGTCAAGTTGTATCTTAGTATAGGTAGATCATGCAGTTTTATTTCTGGCGTTTTTTTTTATATTCTAACCTAACCTAACCTATCCGGGTCGGATCCGCCCTAGAAAGCGAGTGCAAAAGACGCAACTAAAGAGTCAAGTTGTACATTAGTATAGGTAGATCATGCAGTTTTATTTTTGGCGCTTTGGCGGCTGCTGCCGGAGGACGCTCGCTCCGTTCGCTCGACTCGCGTGTTTTTTTTATGTTCTAACCTAACCTAACCTATCCGAGTCGGATTGGCCCTAGAAAGCGAGTGCAAAGACGCAACTAAAGAGTTTCTTTCTTTCTTTCAAGATGTACCTTAGTATAGGTAGATCATGCAGTTTTATTTCTGGCACTTCGGTGACTGCTGCCGTAGCACGCTCGCTCCGCTCGCTCGCCTCGCGCGTTTTTTTTAAGTTCTAACCTAACCTAACCTATCCGAGTCGGATCCGCCCTAGAAAGCGAGTGCAAAAGACGCAACTAAAGAGTCAAGTTGTATCTTAGTATAGGTAGATCATGCAGTTTTATTTCTGGCGCTTTGGCGGCTACTGCCGCAGCACGCTCGCTCCACTCGCTCGCCTCGCGAGTTTTTTTATGTTCTAACCTAACCTAACCTATCCGAGTCGGATCCGCCCTAGAAAGCGAGTGCAAAGACGCAACTAAAGAGTTAAATTATATCTTAGTATAGGTAGATCATGGAGTTTTATTTCTGGCGCTTCGGCGGCTGCTGCCGCAGCACGCTCGCTCCGCTCACTCGCCTCGCGCGTTTTTTTTATGTTCTAACCTAACCTAACCTATCCGAGTCGGATCCGCCCTAGAAAGCGAGTGCAAAGACGTAACTAAAGAGTCAAGTTGTATCTTAGTATAGTTAGATCATGGAGTTTTATTTCTGGCGTTTTTTTTTATATTCTAACCTAACCTATCCGGGTCGGATCCGCCCTAGAAAGCGAGTGCAAAAGACGCAACTAAAGAGTCAAGTTGTACATTAGTATAGGTAGATCATTTTGTATTTTTGGCGCTTTGGCGGCTGCTGCCGGAGGACGCTCGCTCCGTTTGCTTGACTCGCGTGTTTTTTTTATGTTCTAACCTAACCTAACCTATCCGAGTCGGATTCGCCCTAGAAAGCGAGTGCAAAGACGCAACTAAAGAGTCAAGTTGTACCTTAGTATAGGTAGATCATGCAGTTTTATTTCTGGCGCTTCGGTGGCTGCTGCCGCAGCACGCTCGCTCCGCTCACTCGCTTCGCGCGTTTTTTTTATGTTCTAACCTAACCTAACCTATCCGAGTCGGATCTGCCCTAGAAAGCGAGTGCAAAAGACGCAACTAAAGAGTCAAGTTGTACCTTAGTATAGGTAGATCATGCAGTTTTATTTTTGGCGCTTTGGCGGCTGCTGCCGCAGCACGCTCGCTTCGCTCGCTCGCCTCGCGCGTTTTTTTTATGTTCTAACTTAACCTAACCAATCCGAGTCAGATCCGCGCTAAAATGCGAGTGCAAAGACGCAACTAAAGAATCAAGTTGTACCTTAGTATAGGTAGATCATGCAGTTTTATTTCTGGCGCTTTGGCGGCTGCTGCCGCAGCACGCTCGCTCCGCTCGCTCGCCTCGCACGTTTTTTTTATTGTTGTAACCTAACCTAACCTATCTAAATCGGATCCGCCCTAGAAAGCGAGTTCAAACGGAGCATAGGATTTGGCATCCAATCTTAAGCTTGTGTTTTCCAAGAGTGCAGAAAATTTGGTACGACCTGGAAAGCACAACCATGAAATACACGACTATGGAATTGGATGCAAGAATGTAAACCAATTCCTGGTTGTGTTTTCCATGGTTGTGTATTCCATGATTAAGTTTGAAGCTAGTCGCAATAAGCAATATGATTTTTCCATACAAACTTTGACGTCTCATCACACCCTTTATAAGGGCAATTAAAAAAAATACATAATACCTTTTAAAATAACATGTCATAAGTAAAATTTATCCTAAATTTCATTTCAATACGATCGCTAAATATGCATACAAACGTTTACACCCTTTTTCAACCCCTTGGGTGTAAATTTTCATAAATAGTTTATTAGTAAACACCTAAACCTTTCAAAGAATGCCTAAGCCAAATGTTTATAAGTTGGCGTAATTTATGAAATTAATATATTAATTCCTTTCAATTTGCATAATAATAACGTATTTTAAGTGTCTAAACCAAGGTTGAAGTAAATTAAGCCACACATACAAATTTTTCCATATAAAATGTTGACGCCCGACCTCCCCTTTTCATAAGGGTGGGCATGAAAAATTTTAAACGTAGTCATTATTATATTTGTATTTTAAGAAGCCAAACTGAGTTTGAAGCAAATCGCACCACTCACTATGATTTTTCCATACAAACTTTGGCATCCCAGCACACCCCTAATGAGGGTAGTTAAAAAAAAAACATTAATGCATTTTTGAAACTTTGACATTAGTAACATTTAACCAAAGTTTCATTTCAATGTGACCACTAAATACGATTCTGCATACAAACGTTGACGCCCCTTTTCAACCCCCTAGAGTGCGAATTTTCAAAAATCGTTTCTTAGTGAGCACTCAAGCCTTATAAAGAGTGCTTAGTACACCAAATGTTTTTAAGTTCGCATAATTTTATTTTGAATAAAATTATTGGGGTAGGGGTAGCTGTAGGGGTTGTTTTTTAAAACCATGAAAAACTTGTATAGTAATATCGTATTTTAAGTGTCCGAACAAAGATTAAAGTAAATCAAGCCAAGTATACAGATTTTTCCATATAAATGTTGACACCCGACCTCCCCTTTTCGTAAGGGTAGTTTTGAACTATTTTGAATGTAGTCATTATTATTTTTGTATTTTAGAAGCCAAACTGAGTTTGAAGCAAATCGCAATACGCATTACGATTTTTCCATACAAACTTTAACACCCCATCGCACCCCTTATAAGGGTTGTTTAAAAAAAAAACTATTTTGTATCTTATAAGCCTTGCCATAAGTAATATTTATCCAAAGTTTCATTTCAATACGACCACTAAATACGATTTTGCATACAAACGTTTACACCCCTTTTCAACCCCTTAGGGTGCGAATTTTCAAAAATCGTTTCTTAGTAAGCACTCAAGCCTTATAAAGAGTGCTTAGTACACCAAATGTTTTTAAGTTCGCATAATTTTATTTTGTACGAAATTATTGGGGTAGGGGTAGCTGTAGGGGTTGTTTTTTAAAACCATGAAAATCTTGTATAGTAATATCGTATTTCAAGTGTCCGAACAAAGATTGAAGTAAATCAAGCCAAGCATACAGATTTTTCCATATAAATGTTGACACCTGAACATCCCTTTTCGTAAGGGTAGTTTTGAAAAACTTTGAATGTAGTCATTAATATTTTTGTATTTTAAGAAGCCAAACTGAGTTTGAAGCAAATCGTAACACGCATTACGATTTTTCCATACAAACTTTAACACCCCATCGCACCCCTTATAAGGGTTGTTTAAAAAAAAACAATGATGCATTTTATTAACCTTGCCATAAGTAACATTTATCCAAAGTTTCATTTCAATACGACCACTGAATACGATTTTGCATACAAACGTTTTCACCCCTTTTCAACCCCTTAGGGTGCGAATTTTCAAAAATCGGTTCTTAGTGAGCGTCTACACCCTCTAAAGAATCCTTGTGCCAAATTTCAGACTTTTAAGCCTTGTAGTTTCGGAGGAATCGTGATGAGTCAGTGAGTGAATGGACTTCTCTTTTATATAATAGATACATACTAATTTACTTTATCTATACTAATATTAGGTTGTAGCGGGTAATCTCTGGAACTACTAAACTGAGTTTGAAATTTTTTTTACCAATAGAGAGCCACATTATTTGTTTGGCTATGTATGAACCCGAAAAACGAAAAGTAAAAATGTTTACCGCCAAACGAAGTGAGCATGGGTCAGCTACTACATTATATAGGTGCTTAAATAGTAGTATGAATCAATGACAAATTATAGGCATATTTGTCCTGACTGATTGACGCAATAGACAGCAAAGAGGCTTGAAGTGTCCAGGGTATTATTGCATTGGTGCGCAGCCCTGTACTAAGAAATGGGAACGGCACTTGAAGATTGTATTAAAATAGCATCACGCACATAGAATCGGGATTTCTAGTAAATGAATAACATTAATAATAAAACTAGTCAATAAATACTGAGTCTCTTTAACTTTGTGTGCGTTGACAGTCGCCCTCATCGATTTCAACTTGAAAGGCAGCGTGTGGGGCACTACAGCTAAGTACTGCTACGTATTTCTGGTGCTCAGAATAACTTGGGCTTTCATCTGGCTCCATCTGGACGAGGTTTACAGTTTTACTTTATTATTTAAAACCACATTGTTAGGATCGCGGGGAAGTGCTGGAAAGAGCTCAAATCAACTTATCTTTTGATATGACTTATTAGAATTAGAGGAACTCGTAATTTTATGAGAATAAGTGATCGAACAAGAAGACGATCCACGGTTCCTTCACATAGAATTATAGCAATGCACGAGCATTACTGCTTGCAGACAGAAATAGGCACTCTGTAGTTGCTATTCTTTCACAAACTTTTGATGGTACGTTAACGGCATCTTGTTTACTGTTTAGTTTCAAGGCGAAATGTACTTGACGAAACCGGTGGATCGCACATTGCATCAGCTCACTCAGCAGCTCAACATTCTTAGCTCATCTGCTACAACCGACCGCCCCACCGTGTTTTTGAGTGCTGTGTATCTGGTGAACAAGATGTTTATTCCTATAGGGTAAGTGTGATATACAGGTTATATTTCTAATTGAATTAGGCTCACTACTGTTATTATTATGCACGGTATTTTGAAGGTGTATAAATGGTGAGAGGTAGTCAGAAGACGTAAGCCCAAGCATTTCTTGCGGATTACTTTTTTGCGGTACCTACCTCCTGGTAATTATTTCAAGCCTATACCATAGCTGAATGTTGGCTATTATGGCGGATTTTCTCAGTATTTAATTTGCACACGCTGAAAGAGTTCATCCTAATATACTTGACTTCGTAGGTACCTCTTTGTATCAGCTTTTGTATTTAACCGTACGAAAACAAATAGCTATTTAACCTATGCCTATTGAAACTTCAAAACTATTCTTCAGCCCATCAGTGCCGCCGAAGAACGACATAGAACGCATTGCGTGTCTCCTGGTGATGATGACCGGCTGCCTGGTGGTGACGGGATTTGCGGTGGCCTCGCTGTCTCTCGTCATTAGCCTCTACATGAGGCCTGAGGAGACCTTCCGGGCTCGATACAGACTCATTATCAAAGAAATGGTGCGTGGGCATTATTGTCGTTCTCTAGTAATCATCATTTTGAAGATATGTTGAATTCATAGGTGTAACTTCACAGAAAGAGTCCCGCGTCTCACCTAGTCAGCGTGAGAAAGTAGAGACGTTCTACAAGATGTACTGGCACAAGCAGAGAGCAGTCTCAGCTACTCTTCTGATGCCCACTTTTCCACCAACAATACCGGCCACCATATACACAGATATCTACTTCGAGGCTACGCAGAAGGTACTACCCTTTTTTATTAGCGTTCTTAAACCACGAACTATGTAAATATACCTAGGGTGTAATGCGTCGGTCTTGCAGTCCTGTACTACTGATTTCACATGCCCTCTTACATGTTAAATCAGTAGGAAAAGTAGAAAGAAGAAAAGGGAACTGTAAGAGGGAAGGAAACTTGTGAGTAAAGATGGCCCAATGGGATCTAGCAGTTAGCTTATTAAAGATTTTCTGCTGCAATTTAATCACGTTATATTCATCATCATCATCATCGTCAACATCGTCAACCTATATTAGTCCACTGTAGGACGTAGGTCTCTCCCAAGACGCCACTGAGCCCGGTTTTCATATATTTTGTTGCAGTTAGATGTTAATTGTAAATATTTTTCCAGTCACGTATACTTCGAGACCTGACGTATGAGTTCCTGTCCGAGGTGGCAAAGAATATGGAGACGATACACTACATTCCAGGAGATGCTATCATCAAACGCTCATCAATGAAATCCTCGATCATATACATCACCTACGGAGATGTTGAGGTAGCAATCTTTATCACCTTCAGAAAAAAACATTCAGTATCAAATATTTCTTAAAAAAATATTATTCCATTAATCTATGATCACCAGATGGTTACTCCTGAAGATGATCTGACTGCAATCCTTCGTATGTCGCGAGGCACAGTTCTCACGCCGTGCGGCGCAGCAACACCTGCTGGCTTCGGGCGCGCTCATCTCCAAGTGAGGGCTGCGACTTTCTGCACCGCGCATGTCCTGAAAGGTCGAGACCTGTGGAAGGTGGCCGTCAAGTATGGCAGGAATACCGACCAGACTGCTATAATATTAGACTCGTTCAATGTAAGATTCAACAAAGTAACGAGAATTACACAGGTTTTCTCGTGCAAGTTTTTACAGAACCACCATTGTTTTAGGAGCACTTAGAAAATGTCAAAAAGCATTACAACATGAAGGTGCCCGAAGAAGCTAAGTAAGAAATTAATTTTCACTTTTTCCTAGTGAAAATATTTTTAAAATGCTAATGTAAATCATTGTAAATGTTTCTACAGGCACAAGAGCAGCATTTTACATTTCAAACGCTGTCTGGTTGCTTTGAAGGAAGCGAAGAGTGCCAACGGAACCCCGCTGATGTGTCGAACTGACTTTTTTTTGGAGATAGCTGGCTGTTACATTATGAGGAATGTAAGTAACCGACGAGCTATGTATTTTTCATCAATAATCGTCACACTATACCAATTGACGTCTATCCTTGAAGTGACTTTATGTTACTGAAGTTCCACTCAAGTACCGGGGTAAACGCCTGATATTTATATTATTTCACTTTCAGCGAGCAGACTCCTCGTTGACTGATGAAGCGGACGCGATCTGTCTCCGGCCTACCTTCCCTTGCATCCTGCAGCCAATGTCTTCTTTGCAGTTTGCTTGGCATGCTTTTGTAGCTTGCCTTACAGTGGCAGTTTGTTTTGTTAGTATTAAGAAACTACATAAATTTTGAACGCCGTCTCTTCATGTATTTCGGTAGAGGTATACTTTCCCACAAAAAAATTAACCAGATGTTCTCTTACTACACCACCCATGTGATTTGAATTCTGGGATATTATCCTTGTATCGTTTTATTAATTATTAAAATTAAGAAGGCTATTTGTTTCAGGCCTATCCATATTATTTGGTATACAAAAAGACGGTGCCCATCGAATTCAGGTTCTTCAACTATATGGTTACAGCCATTTACGTTTTGGATCTGATCGTGCATTTATCCACTGGGGATAATGTTGAAGAAGGTCATGAGTATTCTTACCCGTAGTTAATTTACCGTTGATGTTTGTAATATTTTTGGATGCGGTTATGTTATACAAAATAGCTCGAATAGGATATGATAAGATGTCAAAAAATCCATTTTTTTGGACACTTAGACATTTTAGTTTTTAGAAGTGTTTATAAATTTTTGTTTTATACAGTATCTTCATCTAGAACCTCACTCCATACCAATACCACTGAATACAAATTTTTGCTTGTCAGGAGTACCTATAACATTTGCCCAGACGTCGTCTCAGCAGATGAAGAGTCCGTGGTTCGTGCAAGACTGCATCGCCACACTGCCGATTTTCGAGTTCATTGGATCGGGACATTTTGCGGGTATCAACAAGATCTTAAAGGTGGCAAAGGTATGGCGTTTCATTGACCAAAAGAAAAAATACTCGTGCCGTAACTTGCCTGGCCGTTCGTGATCAACTTAGTTCTGTAACGTTCTGAACGAATTACTGCTATTAAGGATGTATGGTAGTGGTTAGATTTAAAAGAGTTTCGATGTCGGCGTCCATCAACCTGGGGCATACAGGTGTTAAGCCTCGTGTGCCTGTAATTTCACCGGCACCCACATCCTTCAATCCAGAACACAGCAACGCTGCTTTGCGGCAGAAATAGCATGGTGGAAGTACTTCCCTAGACGAGCCCTTCACTATGAGCTCTACCACTACTTAATTCTTCAAACAATAACGGAGAGTTTCAGGCGGAGAAGAACTTACTATAACCATAGACTCATGTCACGAACTGTACTTATGGTAAATCAGTTTCTAAGCTCGACGTTTTAACGCACTGGGGAGAATTTCATCAACCATAAAAAAAAAATACGGGACTTGCCAAGACTGAGGCGACGCTCATGGAAGAGTGCACTGTGCTAAATGACTTAATATCGGGAACCATGCGACAATTCTGCGGCTAAGCAGTTGTGCTTACATTTCAGTGTTCCAATTTAAAAGTTACGGGAGCTGATGCAATCACAGGTAAAAGGTTGTGAGACTTAACAAGTTTACATCTCTGGAGTGATGGAGTCAGTGCGATACCATTTTAGGCACGTCCTCTGTAGACGTCATCTATGATGTAATGCAATTTTCACAAGTAGAGGTAAACACTCTCAGGTAAGCCATCTACTCCAACACTTTTACTTATAAAAACTTGTGGGCAGGTGTTCCGAGTGCTCAAAGAGCTGGAGGTGATGTGTGTGTACCGAAGTAACGTTCTACGCTTCCTCTCGTACACGCTGTTGCTGATGATCGCCTGCTACCTGATCGCAGCACTGCAGCAAGGCCTCATGTGCTTCCAGTCAGTTCATGTTACCACATACTTTGTCGTCTTTACTTCTTGGCTCAATCACGCGAAAATTTTGATATTTAACGACACAGTTAAGTATCAGGATTTTTACTGAATTATTGCAAAATAGTAACTTTGTAACTTAGAGGCTTGGCAAAGGGAAAACTGGGGGAGGCATTTGTGTGTGGGATGACCATTGGGCCAGACATTTAGACATACATATGATAGACATTTGTTTTTTCTTACATAAACATACATAAACTAGAAAAAAGCAGTAAGAAATCAAAGAAGAAACAAGAAAGATACATAGAAGAAAGATAGGTAGGTACTTGAACACTGTGTCGTGTTTATGTGTGTTACAGCAGCAAAAGGGTTTTGACTCTGCATAATGCCTAACTACCTACTGTGAGGATGCTATCAGTTATTCTACAAGGCAGCTCATTCAAGTAACCTTGTTAAATTATTTAGATTCGGCTACTGTTTGGTGACGAACATCACGCACCCACCTTACTGGGAGCACAAGCCGCTAGATGAAGAGACGGTGGAAAATCGGCTTACCTTCGCCCTCTACTGGGCGATTTCGATGATTATGTTCACAAGTAAGAACTGCCTCAGGCTTGTTTAACTTGCTTTTATGTACTTATGTCACTCCCTACCCTGCACATCTTCAAGGGCCTTGAGCGCATTGAGAACTGAACGAGAGTCTTAACACGATGCATAGATGTGCATCATGTGGAATTCTTTTCATAAAAATGGTCCTTGGTAATTTTTAATGTTTTTTCGGTGTTCTCACTTTCTCTTTTTAACGACTTATCTACAATTCCTTAACTTCTGTTACAAAGCACTTTAATCATGGTTTGATATACCCACACTTTTTTTTTTTACATGCTATAGGTAAACGTTTGACCGCAATCTCACCTGATGTTAAGTGACTTCCGCATCTGTTTAGTATTTTTGAAATATCAACTCATTAACTAGGTATTCATTATTATTTATTAGTAAAGTATGAGAAGAACTCGACATGGTTCATAAGGGTTGTTCTTAAATATTTGCATAATAAAAAGTCCTGGAGTTTTGTAGAAGAGCCCGTTTTATTTTAAACTAGAAGTACGTGTGACATTGGTAAATGTCATAGGATTGAGAAAGTTATGACGTAGGTATTACTGCTAGAGTAAGACTTTGAGAACGGGTCCTATGAGGTCTTACCCTTAATTTTTTCTTCAAATTGCAGCTCACATGGAGACTTGGGGCACTGGGAACTGGTTTAATGTGCTGTACACTATGTTAATTCTGGAAATCTGCATCGTACTTAAAATTTTCATGGAAGCCGTCTACTCCGCTACCATTATGGTCACTACGTTTTTAAGGTAATATTTGTAGACGTTTCACCCAACGCCATATAGTCCAAAAACTGAGTAAAGCTTGTACTATGGGAACTGAATAGGGTTGAGGCACCCAAATGGTGACCTCAAATGGGAAGATGAAGAATGTAGGATCATCTTACATTCGCTAGATCGACGAAGGTCGCGAAATTCAGTTGCCTTGTCCATATTATATTCTATGTACATTTTATATAAAAAATGCAAATGTTCATGTGAGTGAGTGTGTATGTTTCTCTTCTCTCTAACGGCTGAACGAATTTTCATAAAATTTAGAATTTCCCCTAAAAAAGCATCTAGTTAGGTTACTTTTTCTGGATAGGTACAAACCAAGTATGTACGAACATGTAATTAACGTGACCATGAAACTCTTTGATAGAGTTTCAGCGTTACCAAAAAAATAATCTTACTACTTTCAGGGAAGATTATGACGCGTGCATATTCACAGTAAAGAGTTTCCTGATCAGGAACCAGGTGGATCCGATCTTGAGGCAGAGGTTTATCACGTACCTACAGCTTTGTTGGTTCACTGATCAGGTATTATCATCCACATAAATTAAAAGAGTTTGGAAGTTCTTATTTATAACAAACTAGCTGACCCGTGCCCACTCCGTTGGGCGGTAAACATTTTTACTTACAAATCTTAACTAAGTAGTACTCGATGTTGCCAACAGATGGCGTTAATACGGCATAAAATAGCGGTCGTTTGCAGTATCGCCCGCGTGGCAGTTTTTTCCCGTTCCCGTAATTTTTTCGGGATAAAAAGTAGCCTAAGTTACTCCTTGTTACATCAGCTATCTGCCAGTGAAAGTCCCGTCGAAATCGGTCCAGCCGTTCCAGAGATTACCCGGAACAAATGGACAGACAGACAGACAGACAGACAAAAATTTAAAAAAATGCTATTTTGGAATATGTATCGCATATACATTCATATGCATGTAGTAAAAAGCGGTTATTTTAATATTACAAACAGACACTTCAATTTTATTTATTTCTCTCTGACATAAAGAACAATACATAGCTAAAACCGCTGGTAGTCGAGACTTGAAATGTTTAGACTTTTCAGGGGACGTTTGTATGAAAATTCATAAAAGCAAAGTCTCGTAGATTTTAAATATAAATTTACACAAATTCACACAACGCCTTCTAGTCCCAAACTAAGCAAAGATTGTACTATGATAACCAGATAGCTGATAAAATTCTTATATACTTTTGTAAATACGTGCTTTGAATACATATACCCAGACAGAGAACAAAAACCTATGTGCATCACACCAATTTGTTCTTGGCGGTGATCGAACCCACCACCTACGGCGCAAAAGGTTGGGCTACTACGGAGCTGTGACGGCCATCAATACTAGCATACTTTATTACTTTTGTTTATTTTATAATAAAGTATCGTCAGGCCTATACCTAGATGTTTCGCTGGATTATAATACGAACTAGTGGCAGGATTGGCTAAACCATTAAAGCTTAAGGGGGACGATCGTGGTTCGAACGTCGATGTTATTGTATTTTGTTTGCATTTTGTATTTTCTAGGCGTATTCGATGACCAACAAGAAAAACATATTTTATGACCTACCATCGCACGTGTACCAAGACATCGTGGCAAAACAACGCAGCAAATACATACTCAGTATACCAATTATGAAGGTTAGAAATAAATAAGCAGTAGTAGTAAGTAGTAGTAGAGCTCTTTGTGAAGTGTCCGGGAAGTACTACCACCATGCCTATTTCTGCTGTCAAGCAGCTTGCTGTGTTCCGGTTTGAAGGGTGTGGGTGCCGGTGTAATTACAGGCACACGAGGCTTAACACCTACATGCCTCAGATTGATGGACGCTGAGCAGTGCATCGTAGAACAAGTTCCTAACAAGCGTGACCTACGCGGTAATACTTTGTTAAAGGCAATGGTAATCACTTAACATCAGGTGGGTCATATGCTTGTTCCATCAAGTTGTTTAAAAAAAATAGATTATAAAGTAATGTCGCACAACGGGCTATGGAGAGAGCTATGCTGGGAGTTTCACAACGAGATATACTTACTTAGAAATGTGGAAATCCGTAGAAAAGCACTAACATAGCAATCAGAATCAGCAATTTTCGTAGGCGCCACATTGGTTGTCATTTGTACACGTCGTTATCGTAATTGTTCTGTAATTTCATACATTCCTTAGTACCTCCACAAAGAAGATTTAAAAAACATTTCGTCTAAAGCAAAATTGTTCTACACATCTCCAAATGAGATACTGCTGAACACTGGAGACATCAGCAACGAGTTCTACATCATCAAGGAAGGTATATGTGAGGTAAGGTTCAATGTTTTTTTTTTTAAGTTTTTTTTAAGTTTTTGTAAAGAAGTGATGTTCGTATGAGTAAGTGGCTTACAAGACATCAGCGCTATCAACGCCTATCAGCGCCCGAAGGCTGGAAGTGCTTACGTAAATGCAAGCAGTCATAAATCTAAATTATAACTGCGTGTCGAACGGTTGAAAAAAAAACCAGTGTGCTTTAGACCTCACGACTGAAGTAAAACTTCTTTAATATACGAAATGTTGGGATAACTCCGTTGGAGATAAATAAATAATTTGCAGTGGACTGTATTACTGAAACTGGTTATATTCGAAACAATTAAGTAAGCGCGTTTGAGTTGTGTTCGGCGCAGGTCGGCGCCGGCCGAGCCCGCTTCCTCTCTCCCCGGTCCCCGCGTTCCGGTCTTCCCGGGCACAGGCCAGGTAGGCGACGTTACGTCTCCGACACGAAACGTAACTGGCTAAGAGAGAAAGAGAGAAAGAACAGTGTTTTCATACCCCCTCCATGGTAGTGTTAAACACTTAACGCAACCTTATGAAAAACTACTGTAAAAGTGCAATAGAGGCCTAAACGGATAGGAGTAACTTATATCATTCGGGACATCAATTATTTTTGTAAAACCTGTTTCTTGAATGTTGCCAAAATACTTACGAATGTCAGACTTGAAGGTATGATTTACTTGCTACGACGTAGCGGCCTCAACGAACTCCTTAGAAAAAGGAAGTAAACCTTTATTTTCAGGTCCTCAGCCCGGATACAAAATCTGCAGTTAACTACTTGAGTGCAAAAGCTCATTTTGGTGTTATCGTTTGTCTTCTGCGTAAGTACGTTTACAAATACCTGGCAAAACTCGGACAATAGATATTACAAACATGGTATTCGCATCAATAAAGAAACGACATTTCATGCTGTTTTTAGAGTTTTGTGTGTGTTTTGAGTTTTGATACCCAAAGGGTAAAACGGGACCGTTTTTGCCGTTTAAATCATAGGTCATGGTACGGAACCCTTCATATAACCATTTAGCTACATAAACATATCTTCTTTCTTTCTTTCAATGGCTTATTCTGAGATAAACTGAGTCTTTGCTTATTCTTCTTGGTTTAGTCGCGTGGAACTGGCACTGAGATACACCTACTGTTTAAGACGATTTAAAGTATTCCGTGTAATTTGGTTTTTCAAATGTAAAGATAACGTTTGATGCAGGTATCCCTTCTTACTACACCGTGCGTGCTGTAACCCACGTTCAAGTGTTCTCCATATCTAGGAAGTATCTTATGCAGGCGATTGAAATACCACACATTAAGGATGCCATTGAATTCACCAAACAACAGCCAGTAAGTTAAATTTTCTAAGAGAAGTGGTGGAACAAGCCATTGGTCCACCTAATGTTGGTCAAGTACGTTTTTTTATTTACCTTACACATTTTCTGTCCATTTATTCATTTTAAAAGATGTTGAATCAGAGAAATAGATTTTGGAATACACGGAGAAAAATAAAAACAGACTAAGTGTCGCAAAATCTAAATTATCATTAAAACTTTATAAAATTCATTAAATCACATGGATTGGCTTTAAATCACGTGAACCCAACTCGCAATTGAAATTAACTTCATCTGTGTTTCTCTACTTTTAATGGTGGTGTGTGTTTTAGAACTAACATTGCGTATAATTGCGTGTACTTTTGTGCAAAACAAAATTGTTGAAAAATATTTGTTAGTTGTGTGTATATTGTATTTATAACTGTTATAGTAAAGTATTACTCTACCTCTGATATACTTTCATTCTGTTCCAAGGAGTTCCATCGCATTAACCACCGACGTAATCCATTCATCACTTACGTGACTCCAGCAGCCACGCCCAACATGGAACGGTTCCGTCTACCGCGCAAGCACGAGCTGGACCATGCCTTCCTACAACCGTTCTACCGTCTAGGCTTCTTCTCTATTTTACGGTTAGCTTCTTTACTTAATAATAATAATGCTGGACAGTCCACACAGCATCATCTAGCCCCAAGCTAAACAGAGCTTGTGTTATGGGTACTAGATGGCTGATATACTTAATACAATACATTACATATTTAGATATTTTTTATTATACATAGAAAACAACCAGAACACCCGGAATAAATATTTGCAAATCGTACAAACATTTATCCCAAGGCGGGAATCGAACCCGCAACCTCTTGCGTCGCAAGCGGACATTCGCCCGCCGCGCCACATCGGTCGTCACTTACCTTGTACCTACTTACCGAATCTTATCGCCACCTAGAGATTATCTTTATCCTTTTTGTTTCCACCAGATATATCTTCCCTCGGTTCACGATTCGTCCTGACGGGCGCTACCTCATCTGGTATGAGTGCATTCGTGCCGTGTGCGCATTCAGTGGGGCCGTGGTTTTCCCTGCCTACACGTATCTGGTGCTACAATGGCCAGCACTCTACTACATCGCGTTGCTTCTGGATCTATCTGCTTATATAGACATGTAATGCAACTTGCAAGAAGTCAACGCAAACATACGTATAAACCATGCTTACTAGGAGTCAATCTCATCTATGGGAGATACTTGATATCCAGGTTAAACAATTCTATGGAATAATATAGACTTAGTTCCGGACCTAGATGACTCAAACAGATTTGTCAGTTTTCAGAGAATGCTGGTGGGATATTTCAACGAGCATGGCATCTTGATTTACCACCCGGCTAGCACTGCCGCTCATTATCTCAAAGGAGCCTTTATCACGGACCTCTTTGGCTGTTTGTCTTTAGAAAGCTTGGAGTCAGCTCAAAAAGAAATGGGTAAACCATGACATATGTAAAATTTTTGCAGAATGTTGTATTTCACACTTAACAATATGAAAACCCTTTATTGCTGCTAGATTTACAGTTTTTACTCGCAGTGTTTTAATTCACCTAAAGTGGCCAAATGCCCATAACGTGTTATTGATGTTACTTTAGCCAGCACGTTTCATTTAGTTTCTTTACTATGGGGCTCTGTGTGGAGTACCCAAAGACTAGTGTCGTAATACGTCATAACATTGCATAAAGTCATAATCATTTTTCTAGAGGACAGATACAGAGTGACAAAGATGAAGCAGTTCCTGATGCTGAACCGGTTAATCCAGCTGTACCGACTACCAAGTGCTATGCATTTTCTGCATGGGTGTATTGATCGACGGGACATACTTATTGTGTGCGTAAAGTTTTTTATTCATCGGTGTTAGAATACAGCTCTCGTTTGTTGGAATTAGCAGGTTGAGTGGCAGTGGAAGTGGTAGAACGGACAATCGCTGTGAAGTGAAGGCTAGATTGAAATCACGAAGCACAAAACGTAGGTTTCAAGAATAACGTGGAGCGTTGTTATTCTTGAAACGTCGCCTAAAGTGGGGATACCTACTTTTTCCATAAAAAACCGCTGGCTGGAGGTGATTGCTGTGCAGAATTTGTATTTTCTTTATGAGGAAGCTGGAGGTATGCACAGCATGCTAAGACTACCGATTGTAGGGTTATTTTAGTTTTATGTAGGGTTAGATATGAACCGTAATGTTTATGCGGATAAATAATTTTCTTTTTTGTTTTCTATAAAGATTTTATTATTTACAGCCTTAAAGCGATCCCCTTGTTCATAGTGCTGCTTAATGTATTGACGTGCTTCATGGTGTTATACTCTGTGGACATTTACTACAAATATGAAGGTGACTGGCTTATCATACCGATCAAGGACGCTGGCGGATCTTGGATTGAACTGTTCAAAAATGAATGTTAGTGTAATTTTGCTTAAAAAAAAATAATATACATAAATATTGTCAGACATTCAAACAACGTCCTCTAGCCTCAGACTAAGCGGAGCTTGTATGGGAACTATATGCCTATATATACTTTTTTGTGAATACATGGTACCAAAAAATCCAGACACATAGCATCACCGAAATGTATGTTCTGTGTCGGTATAGGTTGTGGGGATCCAACTAACTCATAGATTAAATTGGTAGGTACCTATTATGCAGTCGGGTTACTACTTGAATGGGTGGTAACTAGCATGGACCTAGGGTCATGGGCTTGCACTGCTTTGCACTGCTTTGCTGCTTTGCGTCCATCGACCAGAGACATACATGTGCCTGTAATTTCACCGGCATCCATAACCTTCAAACCGGAACACGGCAAGCTGCTTGGCGGACAATTGACACTTAACTTTTTAAACTATCATGGTTTTGATCAATATTTTGGATAGAAACGGGATATTTACCATGATTTTTGAGTTTGATTGTTTCCCGATATTTCGGCACAGTTGCATGCGTCATGATCACGGGTCGAACTGAAGTCTATGGCAAGTGGGTCTAATAAATATCGGGAAACAATCAAACTCTAAAATCATGGTAGGTAAATATCCCGTTTCTATCCAAAATAATTGACAACTTATACGAGTTTACTCAACTAATATGGTCCTTCGATCTTATTTTTACAGTCCGTTTTAATCTGACCGCCTCTCCATGGAACCTCCACCTAGCCACATACTTTTGGGTGGTGTATGAGACCACCACTACTGGCTACAACATCTTCAACCCCAGCAACTTTGATTTGATATGGGTGCTTTTGTTTGGTATGCTTATTGGTGAGTGTTTTTTACTTACTTTCTTTGTCTTTGGCTTTGTCTCTTTCACTTACACTCAACGAGCAATAAATTTAGTATGTTTAGTAATGTTCCTACTGATCTCCTATATTAGATTATTGTTTTTTGTTTAACGTTGTTATTCTATTTCTAGTTTTTCAGTTGTAGATTTTTATGTTGTACTAGCTGACCCGTGCCCACTTCGTTGGGCGGTAAACATTTTTACTTACAAATCTTAACTGAAGTAGTACTCGATGTCGCCAACAGATGGCGTTATCATCATCTTCCTGCCCTTATCCCACTTTATGTGGGGTCGGCACAATATGTTCTTTTCTTCCACTCCCCTCTATCAGCCGTCATATCTGTACTCACTCCTTTCTTATCCATGTCATCTTTCACACAATTCATCCATCTTTTCTTTGGTCTACCTCTACCCACATATCCATCAACATTGATGTTCATCACTCTCAAGGTTAAATGACTTTCATCCCTCCTCATGACATGCCCATACCACGCTACCCTATTGCTCCTCAATTTTCCGTCACTGGCGCTACTTTCAAACTACCCCTGATATACTCATTTCGTATCTTGTCCATTCTAGTAACTCCACATATCCATCTCAACATTCGCATCTCTGCCGCAAGTACCCTTCTTTCATTAGTCCCTTTAGTTGTCCAACACTCAGATCCATACAATACGACAGGTCTAATGATCATTTTGTAAACTTTCCCCCTAAGTTTAAGGGGCATTTTCGGATCACACGTGGTTCCTGAGACCTGTCGCCATTTCATCCATCCCGCATTTATTCTATTCTTCACGTCTCGGCCAATATCGCCGTCGCTCTGTATCAATGAGCCGAGGTACCGAAATCGGAACAAACTGGTGTATCCCTAATACACCATCTAAGGCTATTGGGATAAAATTGGATGGACCACCGAAGTCACAAAACAGATGCTCTGTTTTGGTTCTACTGATCTTCAGTCCAACACTCTCCAATTTATCCCACCATTTTCCTAGTCTGCTCTGGACCTCAAGCGCATCTTCTCCAACCAGAACAATGTCATCGGCAAACAGCATGCACCAGGGTGCTTCTTCCTGTATGTCTGATGTCAGAGCATCCATCACCAGGAAAAACAAATAAGGGCTCAAAGCCGACCCCTGATGCAAGCCTACACCCACATTGAACTTGGCGGTAACTCCGGCCTCAGACCGGACGTGAGTACTCGCTCGATCGTACATAGCTCGAATGAGCTGTATGTACTTCTCAGGCACTCCCTTAACTTTCATACTCCACCACAGAACCTCTCGGGGTACTCTATCATACGCCTTCTCAAGATCTATGAACACCATATGCAAATTTTTGTGTACTCGTCTGTGTTTCTCACAAAGTTGACGAAGCGCAAAGATGGCATCCATAGTCCCGCGCCCAGGCATGAATCCAAACTGGTTCTGTGATACCTCACTTTCTTCTCTCATCCGTCGCGCTACAACCTTTTCCCAAATTTTCATACTGTGTGACATGAGCTTTATTCCTCTATAGTTGTTACAATCCTGTACATCACCCTTGTTTTTGAAGATGGGCACCAGCGAGCTGTTGCACCATTCGTCCGGGATCGCCTCTTCTCGTAACAACTTGCTAAAGAATAAAGCTAGCCACTTCCATCCATCCGCCAACAGATGGCGTTAATACGGCATAAAATAGCGGCCGTTCGCAGTTTCGCCCGCGTGTCAGTTTTTTCCGTTCACGTTATTTTTTCGGGATAAAAAGTAGCCTAAGTTACTCCTTGTTACATCAGCTATCTGCCAGTGAAAGTCCCGTCGAAATCGGTCCAGCCGTTCCAGAGATTACCCGGAACAAACAGACAGACAGACAGACAAACATTTAAAAAAATGCTATTTTGGTATATGTATCGCGTATACATTCATATGCATGTAGTAAAAATCGGTTATTTTAATATTACAAACAGACACTTCAATTTTATTTATTTGTATAGATTATTTTGTCACAATAAACACTGCACAAACTACTATATAGGTACGAATTTGTTTCGTGTATCAATTGACAAAAGCAAACTGCAAACATTAGAGTAGGTAACCGAAAATCCAAGAAAAAAAAAACACTGACATTGACAGTTTGTGTTGTTTCAACTTTTTTTAAATTTGATATGACTTGGAGTTAAATCCTTCAAGCCGTATTTAAAATAAGGATATGAAATAATAAAAACTTAAAATAATAAAACACTTTTGGTAACGCTGGTTTTGTTTGACTATTGTAATGACTTGAAAACTAATGCATTTTAAAGTAAAACAAATGAAATAATATCGCGAAGCCGACCAAATTGAACTATTCGATTTCGTTTTCTTTTTTTTTGTTTATCTGTGCTCCAACGCACACTGTTTTGATAGATATGATTGAATTTGAACTTTGTGCAGAGGTAATAAAGTGCAAATTGACTCTTTGACGTTAGGAACATACCTACATTGTTTAAACAACAGTGGGTGCTTGTAATTCAATATGAACTTTATGTTATAGCAATAAAGCTCGTTTTAGTTAGAAAACGTTTGTATGGGAAAAAGAAAAGGGCTGTTTTTAGGGGTTTTCCGGCAATTATTAGAATTTTTCTCGCCGTAAAAACCATCTTTGAACTTCAACAAACATTTTAAAAAAAGAATTGGCCAAATTGGTTCAGGCGTTGTTGAGTTATGCGTTCACGAACATTTTGCGATTCATTTTTATATTATAGATATAAGTAATGTCACGTGATATTTGTATTAATTTTTAACTAAGTAGGATAGCGCCTTAGAATTCGTTCTGTTGTGCTATTTTTGTAAGTGAATAAATTGAAATTAAAAACGAGCACCGGTGGTCTAGTGAGAGTGACCCCACCTTCTGATCCTAAGGTCGTGGGTTTGAATCCTGTCATGCACCAATGACCAATATGTTTAATACCAGTGTTCCCAAACTAAGAAAGAAAACATCGTGAGGAAACCAGTTAGTATTCTAGCAGCGGTGATGGGCTTGTAACCTGCCACATATGGAATACCAACAACTACAAAATGCACCAAATGTAATATCTGGACGTACCTCTGACTAATTCCTTAGACACCCTCGAAGAATCTCGAGTAGGTACTTTGTACTAAGAAATCTAAAGGGATATCTACCGTGCTTGGGGATTACAGTCGTGATACTATTTATTTTTAAGTAGCTTTTATTACACCCGGTATAAAAAATCTGTTGATTTAACTAGAAGTTACAGGGCAGTTTGTAGATTTAGTAGCTAATTCAATACTCTTATAGTGTAGTTACTACCAATAGGTAGGTACAGTCAGCTGCACTGGAATGTATACAATTCGTAACTTTCAAAATAGTGTCACAACGTAACAGTTAATTTTTTCAGGGCAAAAATGTAAAAAATAAGTGATCTCATCAATTACATGGTATTTGTGTTTCTACTGACTAAAACTTTATGCCTAGTTATGATAGCATTTTAAAAGTTAATAATTGTATACATTCCAGTGCAGCTGACTGTACCTATTGGTAGTAACTGCACTAAGAGTATTGAATTAGCTACTTATTCTACAAACTGCCCTGTAACTTCCAGTTAAATCAACAGCTTTTTTTATACCGGGTGTAATAAGGCTACTAAAAATAAATAGCATCACGACTAATAAATAGCATAATTAAGACGTTTCAAGATGATCCCTGCGGATATTACTGAATAAATGATTTTTGACTTTGACTTTGACTTTAATTCCCAAGCACGGTAGATATCCCTTTAGATCTCTTAGCACAAAGTACCTACTCGACATTTATCGAGGGTGTCTAAGGGGTTAGTCAGAGGTTCGTTCAGTGTACCTAAAGCTGTTAATAATTTTTTTTTTTTTTTTTTTATTGCAGGTGGTATGATAATAACGTACTTCTCTGTTAGAATTATCAGCATCCGTGCAAATGTCAACAAGGCTCTGGCAGAATTCCAGGAGCACATGAAGGACATCGTGGTTTACATGAAGAGAGAGAACCTGGATCAGGAGTTACAGAAGTAAAGGAATACACCTAACAATGACGATTGTCTTGACTATTTTTTTTTATTATATGTTTTCGGCTTTGGTATCACTGCGGCCATATGGCCTATTGTGATCGCTACTTGTTAAGGTCACCCCTTGTTAGGGCGTTCATAGTTCACCACTGAACCCTGCAGCTGTTAGGAAGTGGAGGATTTTCTTGGGGGTGAGTTCTTGTAGCTCATCCGGGCTCAGGGTATGTTTTCCCAGATGGATGATACGCTTTTGGATTAGTGGTCCACACTCTCCTAGTAGGTTAAGAGGCGATTCGTCCGCCTCTATTGTCTTGACTATGTACTTACTACTATTAATTTACTTTGTCGACAAAGAATCATCAACTGAATAAAAACATTTTGATTTTTTTTTGTTTTTTTTTTTTTTTTTTTTTATTTTTGATCAACTAGTTCATGGCAGCGTATTGCTGGGACAAAGTTACAGTTAAAAAAGAAAGCGTTGACGACCGATGTGGCGCGGCGGGCGAGTGTCCGCCTGCGACGCAGGAGGTTGCGGGTTCGATTCCCGCCTTGGGATAAATGCTTGTACGATCTGCAAATATTTATTCCGGGTGTTCTGGGTATTTTCTATGTATAACAAAAAATATCTATATTTGTAATATTGTGTTGTATTAAGTATATCAGTCATCTGGTACCCATAACACAAGCTCTGCTTAGCTTGGGGCTAGATGATGCTGTGTGGATTGTCCAGCATTATTTATTTATAACCTAGGAAGTCACGTACACAAGGAGCATACGATGCACTACCAAGTGTCTGTCAACCTAGGCATACGGGTGTTAATCGTCATGTGCCTGTAAACCGGAACACAGTAACACTGTTTTGTTGTATGGAAAAGTTACGGTGGAAGTACTTCCCCAGATCAGACATGATTTTTGGACATTAATATTTTCTTTTCACTGTTTCATCAAGCGTGACTTCAGTGCTTCCTACATTGTTTTTTTGGATTATAGATCATGGGTAGGTAAAATTTATCAGTATGTATTTCATTTGTTTTTTTTAAGCAACTTGCTTATGGAACAAGCAGATGGCCTACCCGATGTTAAGTGGTTACCATCGCTTACAAAAAAGTAATGCCTCGTAGGTCACGCACTGCTCAACGCCTTTCACGCCTGACGCTTAGATTCATCTAGATTTAAGACGTTTTAAGGTGATCCCAGCGGTTATTACTGAATAAATGCTTTTTGTTTTTTTTTTTTATAAATAATGCTGGACAATCCACACAGCATCATCTAGCCCCAAGCTAAGCAGAGCTTGTGTTATGGGTACTAGATGACTGATATACTTATTACAATACATTACTTAAATATATATATTTTTTTTATACATAGAAAACACCCAGAACGCCCGGAATAAATATTTGCAGATCGTACAAACATTTATCCCAAGGCGGGAATCGAACCCGCAATCTCCTGCGTCGCAAGCGGACATTCGCCCGCCGCGCCACATCGGTCGTCCAGGTATAAAGGTGTTAAGCCTCATGGTACAGGTGAATTTAATTGTTTGCAGGGATGTTCTAGCGTACTACGAGTATAACTGGGATAAGATGGGAGGTGTGGATTACAGGCATGTGCTTAAACTGTGTGACCAGATCACCCTGCGCACTGACGCCATCCTCAACATCTATGGACCTACTTTTGCTAAGGTCAGCAATAGAAACAATCTCAAATCGTTGTGGACATTTCCAAGAAGAACGTTTTTGAGCCCTCTCCGTCCACGAGTTTACGTCAGTACCTACAATGTCGTCGGTTAGCTTTAGGCCGCGCTCACTTTGGATGCGAATTCTATCGTACGTAAACGTATGAACACTGTTCGTACGAATTGAGTGCACACACTAAATAAGTTTTTCTCCGTCAAATAGACAGAGTACCGGTGTTAGCGCATACGTGAAGTCGCACGAACGTGTAATAAAATCCCAACAAGTTCGGATTGATTTCGGACGTCGGACTTGCACGTACGTATACGTACGACTAACTCGCGCGCAGTGTAAGCGCTTTCATACTACTCAGAAGGTCGGGAATGTTCGTGCGTGTTCGTACGTTTTTGCACGAATGGAATTCGTACGAAAACGTATCCAAAGTGAGCGCGGCCTTATTCGTGGTCTCGAATACTGTCCCTTATTCCTGCCGTTTGTCTTCAATTCTAAAATTGTAAAACATGTTAATTGGTAAAGTCTTTTAATTGGTAATTTCTTATGGAATATGTTGGCTCGTTGTACTCAAGTATATAAGTACTACCACGACTATTGCAATATAGCCGAAACGTCGGGAAAATAACTAAAAAATATTGCGTAATATAGGTGTTTTATATGTAAAAGTTTAAAAAGTTCTATCAATTGTTCTGTCTTTCTACGCAGTGTCCAATTCTACCCCAAAATGACGCTTCTTTACTGCGCACCGTGGGTCGTGCAGTTCACAATGCATACTTTCTTCGCGGTATGAACATTATCAATGCGAGTGACGTCATTGCGGACATGTACTTCGTGGACTATGGAGACGTGCATGTGAGAGACACACAGGCTGATATCAGCACGGTCATCAAGCTTTCTAGGGGCAGGTGATTTTTTTATCCAAGTAAATTCGGTCTTGAAGTTATCATCCTGTATAATAATTCAATAACGATATAAATTTTGCTTCTGTGTACTACAATCTGTATGTTTTTTTGTATCGGTCTATTGCAATACCCTAGAGGTAAATAACTACAGCTAGAGATAAATAAACAATTTATAGCAGCGTTTTAAAGTTCATGTCTGCCTAGGTATGCCCAGTTATATGTCGTTATCGCAGTATTTTTTCAGCGTATTTGGAAATCTCGATGGTAATCCCAATATTCGCTGCCCGGTAGCCATAGTGGCGACGAGCAAGGTGCATCTCCTGATGATTAACTCACAAGCTTTTCATCGGATCATCTGTGACTTCCCGATTGTTTTGCAGCTGATGAAGAAGTACAGGCCAATAGCTAACTCGGTAAGAATAAGGTTCTGATCAAGAAGTGTACTATGGTCCACGGGACATAGATTTGATAGGTGTATAACCTATGTATTTATTGCATTATAGAATTACATAATGGGTAACGCCGGCGATGCTCTCAAGCCTTGGAAAGAACGTACTCTAAGCTCCCCGATGGTTGTCCGCAGCCGAAGAGGCCTAATCAAGCACCTTTACTTCAAGGACACCTATGTCCAAATCTACCTCATTATTGTTTCCTTACTTTGCGTGTACACTGATGTGTACAACGCTGGTTTCCAAGACAACAGATTTGGTTTGATCTTGGCATTATATGGACTGGATCTGGGTTTCTATGTGAAAATGCTTCTGCAATATTCCTTGCCGCTAATTGTAAATACGCCCAGCATTAGGAATGTATTGATTCCTTTAAGAAGAGAGTAAGTGTATTTTTCTCTGTTCCAATGGACTGATAACATTATGATCGGTCGACAATTGGTGAATGGAGGCCTCATAGTAGTGTTTTCCTAGACGTAGATGTGTGGGCATGTTTCAAGCAGTGGATTTCTTCAAGGTGCTAGGTAATTACCTAGTACTGAGCGATTTAAGTATAAAACAATTGATCTATCTATCTATCTATGGAAATTAGTAGGACAAACCCATTTGTTGTTGAAAGTACCTACAACAACAAATGGTTATCTTCATCGCTTTGATGACTGCTAGATGCAGTCAGATATTGGTGTTTTTACACTAGGTTACACAATATACAAGTAAAAAAACTACTTTTTTTGATAGATATTTTGAAGGAGAGTTTAAGTATGATATCCTGTCGTGCTTGCCGCTGGAGCTGATGTGTCTGTTCAGCAGCCGCAACAGATGGATGAGCTTTTCTTGGCTTAGGCTCAATAGGATGTTCAGAATCGTTAGTACCTACCTCATTCTAATTTCATGCAGTGGCTACCTGTGGCTTAGAACCTGAAATTCAAGATTCCCGGTATTACTTTTCCCTGGATTTTTCTTAGTTACTCACATGAATACTTCTTGGTTACTACAATCTTAGTATTCTTCAAATCTGAACACAGGAATGCGAGCAACACTGCTCGGCAACAGAAATAGGTACTGTGGTAGAACTTCCTCTGACGAACTCTTTCATAAAGACCCCAGGCACTACTTAAAAGAGACGTTTCAGGTAACAGTATACAAATGCCTGAAGCGGCATGAGGAGCAAATCACCGTAAACCTTATCCTCAGCACTATTCTCTCCGCCTTCATCTGGTTCACGCTATTTGTACATACCATCTCTTGTCTTTGGTACTTCATCGGAGTCATGGAGGATTATCAGAAGCCTGCTTCGTCTTGGATACATAAAGGTACTAAGTTTTACTTTTTTGTTTAGCCTTTTTTCATCATCATAATCAGCCTAAGGACATTCACTATGCTGGACATTATAAGCTTTCCTCAAGTATTTCCAGGAACACGATTTGAGCCTTTTCCATCTACCGATATCACGCGATCTTTATATTATCATCGGTTTTGTTTATTCTTCCTTGCGGATCTAATTAAGATGATGTATATAGCGCCAAAAGCGTTTTTTTTTTTCACTCATGTCCCCATTTACGGGACGTTTTAGTGCCTGAGATAGGATTATAGGAGTGAGCTTACCCAGGATCTTTTAGGATTGATAAGAAAGACGTGGTCAATCAATACCTGCAAATCTAACCAAACCACAGGTTTCCTCTCGATGTTTTCCTTCACGTTTTGCGAACACTATCATATACTCCAAGCAGTGCAGCTCAATAACAGAATTGGGATTCTTAGTTACGCTCACTGTGTTTTGTGTAAACTCGAATTTTCGAGTGAGTTTTATAGAGTGACGATAAGCGACTTAGCGGGCGTGTTGAAGATTCTCTTCTCTCCATAAAAAAACAAGCTCGCATATTACAGAGAAAGATAGTGAGTGAAACTTAATACAGCACAGAGCAGATATTTAGGATAGAGACATCGAATCTTACCTTGATTCTTTATTTAGATAGCTATACTTGAGGTGTACACCTGGGTTGGGTACCTAGCTAATCCAATTGTCATAGACCAGTAATAGTAACATCATGTGGACCGAATTCCTGTGACGTCACATTATCTCATAAAAAAAATATAGTGTAGTTGTTTACTCCATGTCCGTTCGTAGATAACGGTGAGCTATGGTGCGATAACCTCTACCTCTGCTCCCTCTACTTCGTGCTGACCACCTTCACGCAGAACGGTGTGGGAGATATTATGCCGAAGCAACATTCTGAAGTGAGCTTTCATAACCGTCACCCAAAGTAGGCTTTTAAATTAATCTGCAAGTGCTTATTTGCACAAGCAAACGTTTTATGTGGGTTGTCTAGCCCAGTATTTTTCAATCTGTGGGTTTGTGACCAATAGAGGGGTCGCGAAGGCTCACTTAGGGGGTCGCCGAAAAAGGGAAAAGGCAAAGTTCTACACCGTAAAAACACAATTTCGGTGAGAAGGATGGGCTTGTTAATTTTTCAAAAATTTTCAAATCGTGGTGCTATTTTTGAAATGTTAATAATCATATCAATTGGATCAATTAATCAATCAATGCTGGACATAGGCCTTCCACGTTTCCAGGAAGAACGATCTTGGGACATCCAATGACTTCGACTTTGACGAAGTTGATATAGTGTCGTCGGGTAGGAAGCGAGAGATCGTCCAACTAGGCGGGACGGAAGAGGGGAAGGTAGGAACTTGATTGTCAGTTTTCTGGGAAAGTATGAGGACCGTAATAAGTGCCTCAGCTTTATATTTCAGCTGATGTTTTGAATCGGAAACCATTTATAACGGATCCATCATTTATATCAGGAAGCTGTAAATCTTCACCTACGGTTCGTTTCAAATGCTCTCGCCGCAGAATACTCTCTTGGCCATTCATCACGATGTGCTTGGCATGTATTCCAATAATGAACTGCAGTCATAAACCTATCGCGTCCGGTTGTTTCAGAGGCAATTATTATGAAATAAATGGATCCCAGAAAGCTGTGTACGAATTTAGTTTTCGTTCATGAGTCGAGTTTTGTGTTCTACTTCAACCGTCAAAATTCTTTGACGGTCCTAAAGTTTAACGATAAGGGCTAGTGTATAAGAATATATTTTTTGATGCACCTGTAGGGGTTATAAGACGATGTGCTTCCCTAAATCTCCTATATACTTCTTTTATGATGATGCAATGATAAATCCATGATCCAATTACTGATCAATATCCACAATGGACATGTATATACAGTGCGAGCGGGGAGAGACGACTGGCGACGCAACAAACAATACCTATGAAAGTGACCTGCAACGGAATATTTTCTTAAAACAAATCATTTTAAAATGTGATGATAACTACTTAACATCAGGCGGGCTATCTGCTTGTTCCATCGCCAAGTCGTATAAAAAACAAAATTTATCAATCTCATACATTTTGTTTAGAAGTGATTACACTAATATAATATAAATAAATAATTTGATTGGAATGATTGGTAATTGATAGTGATACGGTGTACCCAGGTGGTGTTTGTGTGCGCGCTGCAGATAATATCGACGATGATGTACATGATATACGTGGGGGAGTTTTCCAACATCATCCAGTACATGTCCTTCAGATCTTTCAGCTTCTACAACAAGTATCTGGAGCTACAGGTGAGGTATAGGTAATAGAACTCGGTATAGTACATAGTTCCAGAATTCCATTTATTTAAAGTGTTAATAGCCTAAGAGGTGCCAAAACCGTTTCGTTTTTATCGACTGATGACGTTCAATCGATATTTTATTTTTGTTTAATAATAGTCTTCTGTAGCTATTTGGGCCGATGATAATAATAATAATAATAATGCTGGACAATCCACACAGCATCATCTAGCCCCAAGCTAAGCAGAGCTTGTGTTATGGGTACTACATGACTGATATACTCAATACAATACATTACATACATACATTTTTTTTATTATACATAGAAAATACTCAGAACACCCGGAATTAATATTTGCAGATCGTACAAACATTTATCCCAAGGCGGGAATCGAACCCGCAATCTCCTGCGTCGCAGGCAGACATTCGCCCGTCGCGCCACATCGGTCGTCAAATATGTTAGGCGGTAGCTTGAAATGTCACATTTGGTTTTTTAGAGGTGTGTCCAAGTAACACATAATATTGTTACAAAAATGCGACCGAAAAAAGCATGATTCATGACCGTTGCGTCATTTTTACCATTTAACTGGACTGCGCTAGGGTAGTTCTCAATACCAGTTACTTCTAGGATTTTCTTCGAAACAACCGAGTGTCAGTAAACTTGGTAAAGATGGTGAACAAATACTGCCTGCATTTGTGGCGCGAGTCTCGAGGCGTCCAGGCGCCGCACTTCCTGCAGACCGCGCCACACGCTCTGCGTCTGCGCATCATGTCTGCTGCCTATCTGCACCATCTTGCCAGGGTACCTATTCCTTTATGATGTTTCCTGATGTTAAACACACCTGCAGAGTCATCATACGGCCATACACTTCCAAAATTGAGCTTATAATAATAATAATAATGGTGGACAATCCACACAGCATTATCTAGCCCCAAGCTAAGCAGAGCTTGTGTTATGGGTACTAGATGACTGATATACTTACCTAATACAATACATTACATACATAGATATTTTATTATGCATAGAAAATACCCAGAACACCCGGAATAAATATTTGCAGATCGTACAAACATTTATCCCGAGGCGGGAATCGAACCCGCAACCCCTGCGTCGCAGGCGGACATTCGCCCGCCGCGCCACATCGGTCGTCAATCGGCTTATTTAAACCATTCTACTTGGTTGATGATGTTAGTTATATACATCTCCTTTTCACAAGTTATCTAGGTAATAGGCACACTAGGCATTATATTTATGATATTTTAAGACACATTTTTCATTTCAGCACCATATTTTTGAATACTGTGAGGCAGCATTTTTACGTCAGCTCGTGGGCTGCCTGCAAATCTATACATATAACGAAGGTAATTTGTAGAGACTGGGGCAGATTATTCATCCTGCATACTTTCCTATGGAGACAGCTATGGGGGAAAAATTCGTGGGAAGCCGGTGGATGAAAAAGGCTCTAAATCGTTCTTACAAACGTAACAGGGAGGCTTATGTCCAGCAGTGGGCAGGCTTTTACAGGCTAATTATGGTTACGATGATGATAATTTCCTAGCTGATGGATTCGTAGCATGAACAGTGACTGACAATGAATGTATCTAAAAATAACTTGGTTTTTGTTTCCAGATATGTTTGTGGTGAAAGCAAGTGAGATCACAGATGCGATGTACCTGATCCACACAGGAAATATCAGGGAGATATCGGAGCTGACCAATCAGGTGTCCAGGGTGTATCCAGCTGGCTCATCTTTTGGTGTTGTTAGTCATTTGAGTTCTTACTGTTTTGTAATGTGGTGGTTAAACGTTAAAATTAATGAAATCGTGAAAGAATGTGTCTAACGGGTGTGTTTTGATTACAGGTGCAAGGCTTATTTGTTAATACTCCATACACACACTCTTACCAAACTCTAACAAAATCACAAGTTCTTACTCTACGTCTAGACGACTGGTTGTTTCTCCTCAAACATTTCCCAAATAGTCGGGAAGCCATAAATAAGCACATGAAACATGACGGTGGAAGCAGAGGTAGCAGTTCCAGCAGCGACAGCAGCCATGACAGCTGGCCTTACTATTCGCCGAAATCGCCAAAGCCACGGGTTACCGAGCTGGTGGACAGAGGCTCGCAACCAACTCCACCAGACTCAACGGTATTAGATCGTACACCCACCACGGTATTCATTCCACCAGCAGCTCCAACACGAGAAAGCATGTATGGAAGCATACAGCCAAATAGTATGAATCCCGATATTTGGCCTAAGGACTCCAGGCACGAAGACAACAGCAACAGCTCTAGCGAGCAGATTTCCATCAGACTTGATGGTGGAATACCCCAAATACCACCATCCAGTCAAACAACAGTAACCAGTGAACAACGATACGCAACAGATAACGAACATACTTTTCTGAACAGAGTTACTACAACGGCAAAGAAATTAATGGGTAAACAGACCAACACACTATATGCTCCTAGTCTGACAGAATCCAGTCAGAGTCATAGGGACGTGTTGTTGGAGCAAGAGGATGAAATGGCCACAACTGCTCTCATCAAAGAATACGATGCAAAGAAGAAATCAAATGAAAAAGAGTATATTGAACTCATAGAGAAAGATATTTTGGAACTTACTTTGGATCAAGTCAAAAGTGAACAAAGTACCATCCCTGAAAAGAAAAAGGAAAATGAAAATAAAATCATACCTTTGAATATATCTGAATCAAAATCTACTACTGGTCGAGATAAACCCGATGAAGACATAGAGAAAGAAATAGAGTCTATTGGCATTGATTTAAATAGTGACATCGTAGATAAAGAGATGCAAACACATGATGATGGTCTTGACTCTAAGCACTCTAGCGACTCCCAAGCTCAGGGACAAAAACCGATGTCATTTACTGCTGATAAACAAGACCAGGCCACGTCAACGTCAAAGATGAACAGGCGATTTGTCCACGTTCGATATGAAGAAAACGATGATGAGAAAAAGAAGCGTCTAGTGAGCACTGATCTAGACGAAATTAAACCAGTAAATGAACAAACGGTCAATGAACGGAATATCTTGACGCTAGATAGTGACATGCATGTGAATATGACTCCTGAACCAGAGGTAGAAGAGTCTACCAGCTCAACCACTGAAGATAGCACAAGTGCTACTTCATTAAAGAAGAAGTATAATAGACCTGAGTAGGTAGCTATACCGTGTTCTTTCGATGGATTAAACGTTACTTCAGCTAGTACATCAATATTTTCTTTTTATCAACATCTAATGTTACATATCTTTTTTGACCCTTATACGAGAGAAATAACAGCGTTAGTATAATAGTGCAGCGTGAGATCTGTCTACCGCCGAACACTCAAACGATGTGATGAAGTGATGAATTTTTGACAGACTTTCATTGCAAACTGAGATCAATTGCAACCAAAAATCGCGACTTGAGACGTAATTAAATCTTAGTTGGGTTTTCAAGTTCAATTTCATTTATTATTGCGAAAATGGGTACATAATACAGATGTCAAATTAATTTCACTGCCATGTTAGCATAGGTAGACATAATCAGAATCAGAATTAGAATAATCTTTATTGTAAACTGTATACTTGCAGACTTGTAGACTTGTAGACTGTAGACTCTTTATTGTAGACACTAGCTGACCGGTGCCCACTTCGTTGGGCGGTAAACATGTTTACTTACAAATCTTAACTGAAGTAGTACTCGATGTCACCAACAGATGGCGTTAATACGGCATAAAATAGCGGCCGTTCGCAGTTTCGCCAGCGTGGCAGTTTTTATCAGTTCCCGTTATTTTTTCGGGATAAAAAGTAGCCTAAGTTACTCCTTGTTACATTAGCTATCTGCCAGTGAAAGTCCCGTCGAAATCGGTCCAGCCGTTCCAGAGATTACACGGAACAAACAGACAGACAGACAGACAAAGATTTAAAAAAAAGCTATTTTGGTATATGTATCGTATATACATTCCTATGCATGTAGTAAAAAGCGTTATTTTAATATTACAAACAGACACTTCAATTTTATTTATTTGTATAGATTTTGTCATAAAACTATGTTACATTATGAATTAATGTCCTTTTTATAAAACACCTGCGTAGGGAGCCGACTTCGCGTCGGAGCCGCGTACCTTACTCATAGATCTAAACTACTCCCCTGCACGCGCACTCCCAACTTGGTGACGCTCACTTCGCAACGGGCCGTGCAGCAGAAATCGTAATATTTTAACTTCGCCATAACTTCAAAACCAAACGTCCAATTCTAATTATTCAAAGACCAAATATTATCTACATGAACTGTACTTAGTGATAAAATAATTTATTTCGATAAGGATTAATAGTATGAGTAAAATAAATGCGTTTAAATGTAGTCCAAAAAAAATTAAAGATTTTTAAATAAAAAAATGGTTGTTGTGCCTCACTCGACATAGCTAGGTATAGTGTGTCGCTGACTTTTTTGTAGATTATTATAAGATCTACAATTACTTAGAACATTTTATGGTTCTATCTTTTATAGTTTAGGCAGCGTACGCAAAATAAGTAACTTTTCTGGTTGATTTTTTACACCTTGTGTCTGAAAAACCCAAATATTTTACGGAACGCTATTTTTTTCCAAAATAAAATATAGCCTATGTTACTCAGTGATAATGTAGCTTTCTAATGAAAAAAGAATTATTAAAATCGGTCCAGTACTTTTTGAGTTTATTCATAACATACAAAAATACAAAAATACAAAAATACAAAAATACAAAAATACAAATCTTTCCTCTTTATAATATTAGTGTAGATAAACAATGGTTCTCTTAAAATAAACTAGGCGTAACGTTGAAATAGTTACGCCATTTTTTCTATTTTGCATTGACATGAAGTTTGAAATTAGTTCATCATCATCATCATCAACCTACATAAGTCCACTGCTGGACATAGGTCTTTTCCTCATCTTAGCCTCGCTGGTATTTCTAGATTTATTGAATGCACTTCGCTAATGTAATCGTTGAATCACTCGGTAAACAGATTGTTATTTAACTTTTGTTAATTTTGCCTGACAGTTTAAGTAGCGAAGATGACACACCCACTAATTTGTCTCAACTGTCAATACGTCAGCAAGGTAGCAAGGAAGCTCATTCAAAGATAAGTTTTCTCGCGCATTTATCAATAGTTTGGGCGTATTTGACTGCTTGCCAGATGCCGGCGTAACTGCGGTTACTCTTCGATTCAAAGACAAGCCGATGTTCTTGCTTGTTGATAATCCTATTTCAGTAGCGCAGTTCCGTTCTGTTCCATTACATTGGCAGAGACCCGTATATCAACACGATCGCGTGCCAAACCAACATCTAACTGTAATCACCACTCTGTCATATTCAACATCTGGCTTTTCATAATCAATACCAATGTTATTTTAGATCAACATATTTCGGAATGCTTCCAACTCTGCCAAGATATAAAAAAGCGAGTTTTTAAAAAACTTTTTTAATTAAAACTCTCTGCTCATAACAACAATGTAAATGTCAATAAATAAATAAGTTAAAACTTAGTTTTTCCATCTTTTACAGGTGTTATTTGGGAGTTGTCTTTCACTTAACATTTTCACTTAAATTGGAATGCCCAGCACTGTCCATTCTCACTTGATGATGTTCCACGTTGTTGTCTGTCGTTACTGCCGTTTCCGGTACTTCCATCTTCCTAATTACGTAAATGCTTGGGTGTTCAACATCATTGCTAAACTTATGATTACTTATATTCTAAAATTACGGTTTCTTAAATTAATGTATTTTATATTGTTTAGCGTTCACCTATCCGCCATCTTCGATTGGTCTCAATTTGAGTTGGTTCGTCTTGACGAAAGCATCTGCAACAAATGAAAATAAAAATGTATAATTTCTAATAATAAGTCTTGAGTATTCTGGCTTCGAATGCATACTTGTCTATCCAACGATCATCGCTAGTATTTTGAGCGTCGTATTTAAAGTTTCATAGTGACAATAAAATCAGAAACATCAACGCATTGACGTCAATCGTGCATTTTTTTTTATCTCTATTAAATATTTAATTTCAATGTTAACTATAAAGAATTCGGGAGAAAAATCTTGCGTGTCATTAAAACGTCGCAATCATCAGTTATTTATGCCTCGGGCCCTGTTTTACCACAACTATTTATACGATCTGCCAAATTTTATGAAATTATGACGCGATTCCAGTGTGCTCACGGTCACGAAGTGTTCAGAATAGACGCCGCTGTTGATTATTATATTCTGTGGGTTAGTCAGAGACAAACACTCTCAATGTGAAATGTCATGTTATTCACATGATCAATTAGCAGTTTTATAATCTAGCCGTCTCTTAATTTAATAGCAACATAGGATCTACACGAGGGGATAAACAAGCATTAATTACCAACGCAATAATAGTCATGAGATCGAATTGCTGTACATAACTAATTGTATATATTTTTTCAACAGTCTAGAAGCTTCTTTTACCTACGCTGTACATACCTATCTACATAGTTGTTAAAGTTATATTATGCCGACAAGCCCCAGGGGATAAAAGAATTGTTTCACCAACTTCAAGTCAGGATCTAGTAGTAGTAAAACTCTTAGTAAAGGGCACGTCAGGGAAAGTACTACCACCATGCCTATTTCTGCTGCCAAGCTTACTGTGTTCCAGTATGTGGTGCGGGCGCCGGTGAAATTACAGACATATGAGGTTTAGATTATAAATTCAGACATTAGCGTCAGTATTTTGTATTACATATTTATTTTTACAGAGACGTCTTTATGCGAACGGTTGTGGCGCGTCTGCGCACATGATTTATCTCCTCGTTAAGTGCTGTCACCGCATTTTTCTATCCTGTCACTACGTCCAAATTAGTCACACGTTATTGACGACTTTGTATATTTGTAGGTGTAGGTTTGTAGGTACTGACAAAGTTCAACTAACGGATGGTTTAACTAATTTACAAAAGTACAATATCATTTTGTGTTTCTTGAAAACAACAACTTTTGTTCTTTTTATACATTTACGAGCTGGTTATAATTCAGTCTTCCGTCTGGTCTAAGGCTTAGGTAATGTGTATTGTTTTATGTTTTTCAGTTGTTTCATCTTTTGTCATTGCGCTTGTTATTTTTGACGTGTTTACTTTACAAGTCTCCTCCAGTCATGTAAAAACCAGAGCTAGTGCGGCGTGGGAGTGAACAGTTCTATTTATCTTTAGTTGTTGCTTTTCTACGTACTACTTGTTGATTTCCAAAGCATTTGGAATCAATCAACAAGTATGTTTTGTTTTATATTCTATTCTATTTCATCTATCAGGAGTTATTTTTTCATTGGTAAAAATTGGTTTAATTTGTTAACGAAAGTCAAAAAGGATAACCACAACGTTTTCTTTTCGAAACGTCTAAACTTGGTGAATATAGATATAAAATCCTTTCTGAGTATCATATAGCAGTCTTCTGAGCAGTAGTTATGTTTGTTTGTATTGTATTACTACCTATTGAAGGCCAAGAGTGGTGGTATCGAGAAATTTCTACAATTTCAGATACAATTACATGTATTTGTGAGTCTATTTGAGTAGATAGTGTCAGCTAAGCGTAAGAAATTGCATTAGGACCTTCTATTTTATTGGTTCTAAGCAATTTGGTTATGATCAGAATCAGTAATTCGAAATGGTTGAGGCAGGTATATTCCTCGTAGGTGTAGTATATCAACTATTCTATCACTTCTGTTGTTAATCTTCAAACATAAAATCAGGAATTTAAACAATAAATTCGTTTCAGTTCTCTTTCAAGATGATGGATCACAAATCTGCCAGTCTCCTGGTCTTTCATGAGTTTGTGTTGATTGATTTATTTTTTTTGCTCATTGATCTACTTATCTACAAAGAGGTAGAAAAACTTAAGGAGGGTATACTCAGTTTTATGATCTTACAGTAAGATGACGTGATGAGTGCTCTAACATTCTTATCCATATCTACTATATGGATGTGGATGGTTATAAAAGTAGAATGGATGGATTGTGTAAAAGATGATATGAGTAAGAAAGGAGTGAACGCAGAGACGGTAAAATGACAGTTTATACTAGCCAATAAGTTAAGAAGAGTTTATGTGACAGGAGTTTATCAGTTTATCAACCTGTAGTACTACTAGTGGTATGTGTCTACTGTGAGAACAGTAGACCTCGCGAGCCCTTATGACCATGCAATAACCGACACTTTCTGTTGCCTGTTCCAATTCAATATTAAAGTGAGAGTTTTTGGCAGAATCACAATTTTAGAGAAGACGCAAATTAAAAGTATTTCGTTTGTGGCGCCTTCATGTCCATTTAGTATCTCAACTATGTGAGGACTGTTTGATCACGGTAATGACACAATATTCATTTAGTTTAGTATCGTATGTTATAATAAAATGTAGTTAGGAATGTTAAGATTTCTGCGGAGAAGCGCCGTGCGTGTACTGTTTTAGATCTTGAAGGGTTACGCTATATATCTTCGCACTTTTCAGTATACATGTATAAAAAAAACTAATACTCTTGTATCGGTGCATAGGCATTTATGTACAGCAATCTATATGAAACAGTTATTATTTACGGAACAATCCGATTACCCCGCCTGATGTTATGACCTATCTGAATTAAAAACGGCACAATTACACATGAAACTTGAGTAAATGCTCTACTGCTGCCTTAGACGAGTAAACCACACTGCTGCATTATCTCAATGCTGAAGCGCGTGATAATAGTGTCTTAACCCAAACACAACATTTTATATAGTTACTACGAGATTTCATCAGCATCTGGCATCTGTTTGATCTGTTGCGTTGCTTTTATTCCACTCAAACTAGTTAAATTGTTGCTAAATTAACCAGCTTGATGTTTTATTGGCTTATGGTAACTGTAACGTCAACAGCTATTTCCTGTTTTCAAATGAAGGAAGTAGCCTCATGTCGTTAATCCCGAGACTCAGAAGATATCTTAGGACCATGTACATAAACACTCAAGATTCTTTGAGAATGTCTAAGGGTGGTAGTCAGAGGGACAGTCAAATATAAATTTATTTATTTATTTATTTTACTTTGGCTGATACGGATATCCCAGTTACATCAGTCAAAGAACAAACACAAAATTAAAAATTAAAATATCAGTTACAGAATAATTAAATAATCATGTCAATAGAGTAATAAATAAAACATTAAAACAATGAAAAGTAATAGAATTTACCAAAAGTATTATGCCAGTACCTACCAATTTAATGTCTTTTATTTATTTGAAAATCAAATTAAAGATCAAATCATTAATTAGTACCTAATTAAGAAGAGATTTTTTTTACGGTACGCCGCGGTTCGGCGCGTCGGCAATTCACTTAGCATTTAAAATGCCTGTAAAAACTGTAAAATCACTATCACGTCACGAAATATTTAGGCACCTTAGAACAATCCCGAGTAGACGAGCCATAGGCTGGCCAGAAGCAGCACTAGGATGAGGTAGGTGGCGGCTAAGCTGGTCGTCTCGTGGTTCGGCATGGCTGGGCACTCCTGGACACCTTCACTGGACAAGCGACTCCAAGGAACTGTCGTTCTGTCCTCCGTTCGGGCCGTGGGCTACTCCGGCCACGCCTTTCGCACGCCAAAAGCTATTATAAATATGAATATTTTCTCTGCCTCCTATAATCCACGCCAGTGACAGGTGTCCATCTATATTTACGCTCAATTTATAAATGTATCGATCATTACTAACTGATTACACGATATAGTGACCTTGAGAGCTATAGCGGCATAGGCCCATATATTCCTTTGCCTTTGACAACTTTCTGTCAAAATTCCGAAAACGTTTTGGACAATCCGTGACAAAACTGTTGAAAAATTCAGGAATTTTGTAGTTTTTACTAAGATTTTACAACGTCATCTCATGTTCAAATTCAAAAAACGGCAGCTTTCAAAACTACAGCTCAGTTTCATTTAGCCCTGACTTCTGCGTTGTAGGTGGTGCGTTCGATCCCCACCGAGAACAAACGTGTGTTTGATGAACTTAGATGTTTGTTATCTATCTGGGTGTAATATTGTGTTCTAAGTAGGTGTGTATTTTCATTTAAATATGTATTCCACAAATATTTATTTAGCCCCTCTATAAGTTGAGGCCTAACATCTTTATAAGATATAAATAACAAAGCCATAAAAAAAGTAATAATTTGTCACAACAGATAATTTACAAAATAAATTGGTCTATAAGTGAGTCAGACTATCATAAGTGTCACTGTGCACACCCAGAAGTAGATGACGCAGAATGCTGGTAAATAACACCTATTTTAAGCTGACTGACACAACTTCTTTCGGCGGTCAGGAAGAAAAGGATAATTATGGTACAGTTTCTTATTTCATCCGTCTAGAGTGAAGTGACCTTCATTAAAGATCATCAAGCGTTTCGGTTCTACCTTCACCATGCGAACCGCTAAGGAGTGGAACTCATTAGCAGCGTCTGTCTTTCCTGAATACTATAATCTTGATGTCTTTAAGGCAGGAGTGAATAGGTGTCCACTAGACCGTCCTGCTTCATCGTCGGCTTCATCGTCACTTACCACCAAGTGAGATTAAAGCCGAAGGATTGTCTACCAATGTTAAAAAAAGCATCATTTTCGGTTTAATATTCATTGATAATCATAATTACTACAAGCCACCTTTTGCGGTCCTACTCATTAAAGATTAATTGGAAGTTTAGGTGATTTCAATACAACTAATAAATTATTATAAAGAGGAAAGGTTTGTTTGTTTGCTTGCATTGAATATACTCCGAAACTACAGGTCCGATTTGAAAATCTCTTTCACCGTTGGGAAGCTACAATATCCCCGGATGGCATAAGCTACATGATATTTTCAAAAAAATTGGGGATCCTTACTAAAACTTCAATAATGTAACCCAGGGTGTGAAGAATGACCTAAAAAAATCCTTACATTGCGTGCGCTGCGAAAACAATTGATTTTATCGTGACGGGCCGCTAGTACCAAATAAAATGACAATAAATTTAATTATACATTTTACTCACAATAAGAGTAGGTAGACGGTAGGGGGATAGATAAATAAATGACAATAAAGATTATTCTGATTCTGATTCTTAGAAGCAGATATTCAAATACCTACTCATTGTATTATAAAAAAATGTATTATAAATAAAGTGAAAATAGTTTTTCAAAGGTTTTTATATTATCTTAAAAGTTATGCCTTCGAGTGGGATTTGAACCCACAACCCTCTCCTTTATACGAGGATGCGCTAATCAAGGGGATTTTCATAGCTACGTCATATAGTATTAAAGTAAGTGTGAAAAATGTATCAATAAACATCTACCTACGTGAGCAAATGTTTTTGTACTTACCGCATTAGAAGATGGTGGAGTAGAACAACCAAAGGAAGAAGAGCAAGATCACGAGGATCATGTAGGTGGCAGCGAGGTTCGCGGTCTCTGCGTTCATCGCCATGGCTACTCGATGCTGGCGCGGCTTGACTGACTGCATCCTCTGGTACGAACCTTGCGGCGCGCGTCAGCTACCAGGGACAGACCAAGGCTTGCCATATTGACTACACTCCACGACCTATGTGGCGTCCGGTTGTGATGCCAGAGGTACCAGCTCCAAAGGTTCTAGCTGGCTCCAGAACTTTGGTAGCTGAAGTGGTAGCTACCACAGTTACATGATCTATAAAGTATTTGTTCCGCATCGGGACTGGTCCTCTACTAATATTTGAAGTAAATGTTTGTACATTTTTGTAACGGTCTCGCACCATAACAGCTGAACCAACTTCAATAAAATGATAAAAAGTATACATATATGTACTTACCACGTACTTGGTGCTAGTATCTTCTATTTTAGCTGTAATCCTACATGCTTGTTGTTTTGACCTTAGGTAAATATTTATAGGGTTTTTTGATGGGAATGAAATGCAGAATAAACGTCAAAACTCGCAACTAAAATATTGTGACCTGCACAGAATTAACACACACTTCGCAGTTACATATCCCTAAGTAGGTACATAGCGATGAAGACAAAATTATAAATATCTCGTGAGATCTTGCAAGAAGATAAACAACGGCGTCGCGTCCTGCGGTCAGACATAATTTACTCTATCTTATTACCACCGAATACGTGTGACATTGAGTAGTTTTGAGATGTAAGAAACAATACGAATTCTCTAACGACAGGCAGAGTATGCTACTTATTAATGAAACGCACACATACCTGAGTGATGAACGGCGAGAGATCACGAGCCAATTCCACAGGTTTATGATTATGACGAGTTTAATTGCCACGGGGCGAATGAAGTGCGAATAGCAACGTTCTGGAACTCCGCAAATTGAGAGTGTACTTACGGTTCTAACTAAAATGCCGAGTACAGCATCCACAGGGACACCAAGAGCAACAGCAGTATGCAGTAGGTAGCCATCAGGTTCGTTCCCTCAGTCATCTTGGTGGTTTAATTTTACTGTGATGTTCTCTCAAAGGCGTGTCACTGGCGACTGATCAGAAAGCTCACGGAAACCTTGCTATATACCTACCTAATTGTTATGTTTAAAACATGACGAGAAATTCTATTTTTTGTTTTCGTCGAACACCTCTTGATTTATGAAATGTCGCTTCGGTATTTCAGGGCGAAAATGCCACGTTTTTTATGCGTTTTCGGTTGTTTTCGTTAATCATTGACATTGTGTGTTTTAATCCTCTATGTATGGTCATATGAAATATTAGCTTAATACAACTTTTGATGTACTTGTATAAAAGGTCAGGTCAAAGAAGGTCGTAGGAACATTGAATGACAAAATATATCCTGGAATTCTCCAGCTAAATCTGAGTGCGGCCCTGTTGGCTATTCACATTTCTGGAGTATGATATATTGGGCTATTTCCGAACTGTATCGTCTGTGTTATGTACCTACGCTACATTTCGAATCAAACCACAATCTATCGTCAAACAATTCGATTAAATATCTCAGCTCAAACACAGTCGATTTAATATCAAAATAAGATTGGCGATGGACTTAATTATAATTTGTAGAAACATATTTGATGAGACGCACATTATGGTAGAGCTGTCGAAATAATATTCAGCCGCTGCCAAATAATATTAAAAGTAAACAAATTTAGATTCGGAGAAACTACGATTTATTTTAAAAGAACACGCATCTCGGAACTTAAAATCTTAGTTGGGGGAATAAGATTGCCCTAAATTGCTAAAAGCACTAAAAATCTATGCTAAACGATCACTTCGTATACCGTAAGGAGCAGCGGGGCGTTGCGTAGCGCGTAGACCCCCACGCCCTGCTACGACAGTTTCCCACAATACTCTCATGTAACTCTAGATCTTCATTCTATTCATGTCTTCTAGAACAAAATATTAAACAGGTACATTTACATACCTACACTTGCGATATGCTCCAGGATTCACGTTTATCTATATTTCTAAAGTTTTCAAAACAACGATGATCTTATCGTAGTCCACGTAAATAATTGTAAAAATAAAATTGTACATTTTGTGCGCATTTTATTTTATGTAGGTACCTACCTATTGGTGTATTGAACTTGGAACTAATTCCGACGTGTCCGTCCAGTGACACTTTCGGGTCAGCGCCTTTTAAAATAGAACGAAAGACTAAAAACAAGATAACGTCGCCGGCTTTTCTTCTTGGCAATAATGTGAACAATTAGCAAGCAGTATTTGTGAGTGAAATTGTGAAGTAAATACCTAGTGCTTTTTATTAAAGGGCTTAAGAAAACATTGTAATTCCTCTCGCAGCTAGGTATGATCTAAATAAACACCTGTGTCTAATGTCTGTGGGCTTTCGTTATGGCAGAAATTCTTGAAGGACTGTCCACACGTTGTCGGGGCGGAGGCGGCAGCGCGGCGTGGCGCCTTGACCCTACACTTCCCGGCAGCCGCCATGTTACTTGAAATCTACGAATGTTGCATTCAAGGAACTAAAAGACTAAATTTTTCCTCAATACGGAAAAATATTCGAGTTTGAGCCAGTAAAAAAAGTTTTTACGTTTTAGTTTTATATCACATTATATATTTTCTCTTTAGTGTTTGTACCTACACCTACCCACCACCACAATCTGCTCTCTTTATCTTCTAAGGTTTGCTGGAAGAAAACTCTTTTTAGGGTTAAGCTCGCCTTTGTACATGACCGCTGTAAAATAACTGCCTGCTTAATTTGTGTGTACAATAAAGAATAAATAAATAAATAAAATACACATAATTTTTATTCTGTGTTTAGCATGTGGGTTCGCGACTTTTTTCGCTGGCTTGGTAATTTAGTAATATGATCAATGGTTGCGGAAACAATCCTCAATTATTATTCTACAAGATGTTTGATCTCCGATAACACAACATTTGATCTAAATTCAACGGAAGCATTTTATGACCGTCGTAAAACTAAGATGAAATATTCAAAACAATATATCTAGATCTATGTACGAGTACATAATGACGTCGTTAAAATGATAATTAGTAGAACAACTGGGGGCAAAAGCATTCCTTTTTTTATGTTTCTGTTGGTGGAACAAGCATAAAATGTGTTAAATGATCAACTATAACAAAGCATTGTCTTGTAGGTCACGTACTTTAGGCACGTGCCTTACGATGCACTCCCTGCGTCCACCAACTTGAGGCGTGCAATACATGTATTTTCACCGGCACCTACATCCTTCAAACCAGAACCCAGTAATGCATCTGCCGGAACACGCAGCAGAGCTTAGTTGGTTTTTAGTAAAGTTAAGTAAAGATTTATTTTGTTAAAAGCTTGAGTTTTAACTAGACATAATAAGGTAACCAAACAATATAAAAATTAAATATTATTAACATCATCATGAATCTATCTATAATTTATTTGGAACTAGGTACCTACCTACTGGCTCGGCCGTACTGGCACAGAACTGCTAGGTACCTTTGTGATAGGATTTTTGTGATTTTAATAATAACAATTTGAGAGATTTTTGAAGGAGATGGACTAAGATTTTAAGTGCATCGGTATTTATGGTCGCTTGTGTTGCTCAGCTACTACTGATTGCAACAGACTTTTCTTCATCCCACACATTGTAATAACAATTAGTACCTACCTAAATCTGTGGCTTAGTCGTGTAGCTAAATGCTTCTCTTTCATCGTCAGAGATTTGCAGCTCTCTGAAGAGTGATTACATAGGTACCTACTTGCCTCTAATTGACCGAGCGAGCGAAGCGTCTCACTTTCGAGATAGCTCAAAAATACTTATGTCCGTCTGTCTGCTTGTCTGTTCTCGCTAACAGGTCGCATTTCTCAACCGATTCTGACGAATTTTGGCACACAAGTTCCTTGATTCATTATTTATTTTGTCAATTTTTCATTTTTAACCATCGTACCCATAACGGTGGATCCACGCTTCGCAGAAGGCAGCTGAGCTACTACGAAGCTGTGACGGCTGTCTACTATCCGTCCCTTTACTCCAATACTCCAGAACCATACCAAGCAGTTATAGATAATATACCTGCCAAGCTCCGCCAACATTATGTTATGATTCTCACGAGTTATAAAAATACGAAGATACATACACTCATCGTGTTGTCTAGGTAGATACCTACCTACTACTACATACACCTACGTTTGTTGGTAGGTACACGATTATTTTTATATTATTTTGAAATCCACGATAATTTTGCAGCATGCTACCAGCAGCGGCACCGGGACGTTTCTGGAAATATTCCAAAGAATTCTGAGTTCAAAACACTTTATTTTCAAGCCCAGAGACCGATATAAAGTAGATGCGTTGGCAGAGTCCCGCATATTTATCGGGTTTCCTTCCCTTGATAAACTATAAGCTGATATCATAGTATATCTAATGCTATAGGTAGGTCCATATAGGCCATAAATCTGCTAGAAATCTCCTGTTACCGCGGACCGGTAGAATTACATCCTAACTCCACATTGCACTGTTTGCACATCCCCTGTTGTGCATGCATAGTTTTTGAAATAATACTTCTAATGCGACTTCCAACAAGGTTGCGTTAAACGTTTAACACTACCATGGAGGGGGTATGAAAGCACTGTTCTTTCTGTGTTTCTCTCACGATTAGTATATTAAAAAGTTTTACTTCAGTCGTGTGGTCTAAAGCACACTCGTTTTTTTGTCATTACATTTTATTCGTAAAAAGCTAGCTTTGTTCTTCGGGACCACCGTTCCGCTTTTAGAGCACCGGTGGTCTAATGAGGGTGACCCCACCTTCTGATCCTAAGGTCGTGGGTTCGAATCCGGTCATGCACCAACAATTTTTCTGATCCAAAATTTTATGTGCGCAATGCCAGTGCTCTCAAACGGTGAAGGAAAACATCGTGAGAAAACCTGTTAGTATTCTAACAGCGGCGATGTCCTGATAGCCTGTCACGTATGGAATACTAACTGCTGTAAAATGTGGGTATGCATCGAATCCACATTATATCTAATATCTGCATGCACTTCAGACTACCTCCTTAGATATCCTCCAAGAATCTAGAGTAGGTACTTGGGGATTACAGTCGTGATGCTATTTGTTTTGATCGAAGAATAAACAAGCTCATAAAGTAAGGCTGTTTTTTACCTTTTGGCATTACCTTAGGAACCAAGCCGTAAGTTTTTTGCCGGTTCTAGGTTCTCACTTGGCTGCGTAGGTACCTACTATGGTACCTACATACCTAGGTAGTTAGTTTTCTAAATACTGAGTGTGGTGTCTTCCTCACGCACGCACGGATGAGAATAAATAAAATTGAGGCAGTTGCTTCCTAAGATAAAATCTATCTTGTGATACTTGCACAATCGTCCTTCAGAACATTGGAGATAGATGTACGCTGCAAGGTGTCCGTCAGAACAGCAGGTACCTAGCTCCAATCGTGTTTTCGATATTGCAAGCATTTAGTCAATTTCTCGACAGTTCATATTTTCATAATACTAGAATTTGTCACCTCATATTTTGGGATATTTTCATATAAATACATTACCTGCTGTCTTGACGCTTCCTCAGCAGGTAACTCTCTTAATCACAGCGATCACTGCACCTTATGCACTGCTTCCTATGTCAGCATTTAGTCATGCATTTGTCAATCTCACATACCAAGTTTCATCAAATTTGGCTTAGTAGCAACGGAGATATTACGATGTGTTTATTTGAAAATTTAACGGACGCCATGTGCCATTTTGAGGTTATTTTCGGCCAAAGTAATTTCACTTGAATCGAGTCACCTGCAGCTTATTTCCAAGAAATAGTTATACCGACGGATTCTTTAGAATTTTATCTTTCAGATAGCAGTCCAACATCGTAGCTTTCTAGTGTTTTTATCCTAATAAAACAATATATACAGTTTACATGCCAATATGTCCAAAGTGCAGTGCAAAGTGATACTAGGATAGGGATACTAAACTTCATAGAAAAAATCATACGACAGAAATGTATAAGTCAGACACAGTATTTCCAGCTTTTAAAACAAGATTAAAGTATTCATCATCATCATCTTAGATAAGTTCACAGCTTATTTCCATGATTAAGATATGTCGATGCATTCTGCAGTATTTTTCAGCTTTACTTCACAAGTTATCGAAGAGATATTATGTGGTAACACGGGTACGTGGCCAGTAGCACTGACCGACCATGCCAAGCTAGCGAGGGTTGCTCACAGTACGTAACATAGCTGCATGATGATTGTTTCTGCCTCTCCGATGTACTGTGTGTGACTTACCGCCATGTCGATACCAACTTTATGACTTAAAATTCAAAATGGCGGAAACAAATGATGGTATAAAAAACTGACATGGGTGTCGTTTTCGACTGGTTTGGGGGTGCTGATTACGAACATCTGGTCAGATTTGAAATTCAAAATGGCGAGTGCAAATGATCGTACAAAAAACTGACATGGGTGTCGTTTTCGACTGATTTGGGGTTGCTGATTACGAATATCTGGTCAGATTTGAAATTCAAAATGGCGGGTGCAAGTGATGGTACAAAAAATTGACATGGGTATCTTTTTCGACTAATTTAGGGGTGCTGATTACGAATATCTGGTCAGATTTGAAATTCAAAATGGCGGGTGCAAATGATGGTACGAAAAATTGACATGGGTATCTTTTTCGACTAATTTGGGGGTGCTGATTACGAATATCTGGTCAGATTTGAAATTCAAAATGGCGGGTGCAAATGATCGTACAAAAAACTGACATGGGTGTCGTTTTCGACTGGTTTGGGGGTGCTGATTACGAATATCTGGTCAGATTTGAAATTCAAAATGGCGGGTGCAAATGATGGTACAAAAAACTGACATGGGTGTCGTTTTCGACTGATTTGGGGGTGCTGATTACGAATATCTGGTCAGATTTGAAATTCAAAATGGCGGGTGCAAATGATGGTACAAAAAACTGACATGGGTATCTTTTTCGACTAATTTGGGGGTGCTGATTACGAATATCTGGTCAGATTTGAAATTCAAAATGGCGGGTGCAAATCATGGTACAAAAATTGACATGGGTGTCGTTTTCGACTGATTTGGGGGTGCTGATTACGAATATCTGGTCAGATTTGAAATTCAAAATGGCGGGTGCAAATGATGGTACAAAAAACTGACATGGGTATCTCTTTCGACTAATTTGGGGGTGCTGATCACGAATATCTGGTTAGATTTGAAATTCCAAATGGCGAGTACAAATCATGGTACAAAAAACTTACATGGGTGTCGTTTTCGTCTAATTTGGGGGTGCCGATTACGAATATCTGGTCAGATTTGAAATTCAAAATGGCGGGTGCAAATGATGGAATAAAAAACTGACATGGGGGTCATTTTTGACTAATTTGGGGGTGCCGATTACGAATATCTGGTCAGATTTGAATTTAAAAATGGCGGGTGCAAATGATGGTACAAAAAACTGACATGGGTGTCGTTTTTGACTGGTTTGGGGGTGCTGATTACGAATATCTGGTCAGATTTGAAATTCAAAATGGCGGGTGCAAATGATGGTACAAAAAACTGACATGGGTGTCGTTTTCGACTGATTTGGGGGTGCTGATTACAAATATCTGGTCAGATTTGAAATTCAAAATGGCGGGTGCAAATGATGGTACAAAAAACTGACATGGGTGTCGTATTCGACTGGTTCGGGGGTGCTGATTACGAATATCTGGTCAGATTTGAAATTCAAAATGGCGGGTGCAAATGATGGTATAAAAAACTGACATGGGTGTCGTTTTTGACTGATTTGGGGGTGCTGATTACAAATATCTGGTCAGATTTGAAATTAAAAATGGCGGGTGCAAATGATAGTACAAAAAACTGACATGGGTGTCGTTTTCGACTGATTTCAAATCACCCAAATCACCCGCCATTTTGAATTTCAAATCTGACCAGATATTCGTAATCAGCACCCCTAAATTAGTCGAAAAAGATACCCATGTCAATTTTTTGTACCATCACTTGCACCCGTCATTTTGAATTTCAAATCTGACCAGATATTGGTAATCAGCAACCCCAAATTAGTCGAAAAAGATACCTATGTCAATTTTTCGTACCATCATTTGCACCCGCCATTTTGAATTTCAAATCTGACCAGATATTCGTAATCAGCACCCCTAAATTAGTCAAAAAAGATACCCATGTCAATTTTTTGTACCATCACTTGCACCCGCCATTTTGAATTTCAAATCTGGCCATATATTCGTAATCAGCACTCCTAAATTAGTCGAAAAAGATACCCATGTCAATTTTTTGTACCATCACTTGCACCCGCCATTTTGAAATTTCAAATGTGACCAGATATTCGTAATCAGCAACCCCAAATCAGTCGAAAACGACACCCATGTCAGTTTTTTGTACGATAATTTGCACCCGCCATTTTGAATTTCAAATCTGACCAGATATTCGTAATCAGCACCCCCAAATTAGTCGAAAAAGATACCCATGTCAATTTTTCGTACCATCATTTGCACCCGCCATTTTGAATTTCAAATCTGACCAGATATTCGTAATCAGCACCCCTAAATTAGTCGAAAAAGATACCCATGTCAATTTTTTATACCATCACTTGCACCCGCCATTTTGAAATTTCAAATCTGACCAGATATTCGTAATCAGCAACCCCAAATCAGTCGAAAACGACACCCATGTCAGTTTTTTGTACGATAATTTGCACCCGCCATTTTGAATTTCAAATCTGACCAGATATTCGTAATCAGCACCCCCAAATTAGTCGAAAAAGATACCCATGTCAATTTTTCGTACCATCATTTGCACCCGCCATTTTGAATTTCAAATCTGACCAGATATTCGTAATCAGCACCCCTAAATTAGTCGAAAAAGATACCCATGTCAATTTTTTGTACCATCACTTGCACCCGCCATTTTGAAATTTCAAATCTGACCAGATATTCGTAATCAGCAACCCCAAATCAGTCGAAAACGACACCCATGTCAGTTTTTTGTACGATCATTTGCACCCGCCATTTTGAATTTCAAATCTGACCAGATATTCGTAATCAGCACCCCTAAATTAGTCGAAAAAGATACCCATGTCAGTTTTTTGTACGATCATTTGCACCCGCCATTTTGAATTTCAAATCTGACCAGATATTCGTAATCAGCACCCCTAAATTAGTCGAAAAAGATACCCATGTCAATTTTTTGTACCATCACTTGCACCCGCCATTTTGAATTTCAAATCTGACCAGATATTCGTAATCAGCAACCCCAAATCAGTCGAAAACGACACCCATGTCAGTTTTTTGTACGATCATTTGCACTCGCCATTTTGAATTTCAAATCTGACCAGATGTTCGTAATCAGCACCCTCAAACCAGTCGAAAACGACACCCATGTCAGTTTTTTATACCATCATTTGTTTCCGCCATTTTGAATTTTAAGTCATAAAGTTGGTATCGACATGGCGGTAAGTCACACACAGTACATCGGAGAGGCAGAAACAATCATCATGCAGCTATGTTACGTACTGTGAGCAACCCTCGCTAGCTTGGCATGGTCGGTCAGTGCTACTGGCCACGTACCCGTGTTACCACATAATATCTCTTCGATAACTTGTGAAGTAAAGCTGAAAAATACTGCAGAATGCATCGACATATCTTAATCATGGAAATAAGCTGTGAACTTATCTAAGATGATGATGATGAATACTTTAATCTTGTTTTAAAAGCTGGAAATACTGTGTCTGACTTATACATTTCTGTCGTATGATTTTTTCTATGAAGTTTAGTATCCCTATCCTAGTATCACTTTGCACTGCACTTTGGACATATTGGCATGTAAACTGTATATATTGTTTTATTAGGATAAAAACACTAGAAAGCTACGATGTTGGACTGCTATCTGAAAGATAAAATTGTAAAGAATCCGTCGGTATAACTATTTCTTGGAAATAAGCTGCAGGTGACTCGATTCAAGTGAAATTACTTTGGCCGAAAATAACCTCAAAATGGCACATGGCGTCCGTTAAATTTTCAAATAAACACATCGTAATATCTCCGTTGCTACTAAACCAAATTTGATGAAACTTGGTATGTGAGATTGACAAATGCATGACTAAATGCTGACATAGGAAGCAGTGCAAAAGGTGCAGTGATCGCTGTGATTAAGAGAGTTACCTGCTGAGGAAGCGTCAAGACAGCAGGTAATGTATTTATATGAAAATATCCCAAAATATGAGGTGACAAATTCTAGTATTATGAAAATATGAACTGTCGAGAAATTGACTAAATGCTTGCAATATCGAAAACACGATTGGAGCTAGGTACCTGCTGTTCTGACGGACACGCTGCAAGCTACATTTAGCCTCCGTCATGATCTCCAGGAAAAAAAACCAAATTAAATTTTTACAATTGTCACTATCAACGTCATCAAAAAATAATGACACTGACAGTTCGTTCCTTCGTATTGTTTTGATTTTACTGAAGCCATATAATAAAAGAAGAAGATTTTACTGACGGACAACGGAGGAAAGGAAAAAAACTCGAAAAGTGGAATGGAAATGGAAAGGTTATTGCAGGAAGTCGGATAACTTGCGAGTGTCCAGTTGTTTATTCATTTTCCCCTCAATTATTATGTAAATAATCCATAACAAAATTCCATTTAATGGGAGAGCACCAGCGGACTACGAGATTCGAAGATATGGCGACTACAAGTACCGCCGTCGCGACTGTTTCACCGCAAACTCAGGAGGTAAATTACGCCTTATCTTTTCTGTTTGTTAGACTAACACTAATGTGCACGCGCGAGCAATTGCTAGTCGTTCTAAATACTAGTTTATGAGAATATCGTAATGGAATTCGTCAGTAGGTTTGGAATTAGCGTATTTCGGTCGCAGTACAAACTGCAGCGATGTTATTCATCGCATGGTCTCCTGAATGATATCAGTGTTCTAGACCTGACCAGGGTGGTGGCCGGTCCTCTCTGTACCATGACTCTGGGAGATCTAGGTGCGAATGTAATCAAAGTGGAAAGCTTAGAAGGTGACGAAGCGCGCAAGTGGGGACCGCCCTTTATTAAAGACAGTACTGACTCGTATTATTTCCTGTCCGTCAATAGGAATAAGAAGAGCATCTGTATAGACCTGAAAAGTCCACAAGGTGAGCCATTTTATTTAATTATTTTAATTCATGTTAATTCACAGCTACATTTTCTATTGGTTTGTTGACAAACAAGATAACTATATATATTTTTGGAATATTTTGCAGGAAAACAAGTAATTTATGACCTGGCAAGAAAATGTGATGTTTTAGTAGAAAACTTTCTCCCAGGCAAACTGGATTCACTTGATGTAGGCTATGAGAAACTTAAGAAAGTTAATCCAAAGTTGGTGTACTGTGCCATAACAGGCTTTGGGCCGGTTGGTCCTTATTCTAAAAAACCTGGGTAAGTAATAATCTTAAAATATTTTTTATAAAATGTATAATCCTCAACTTATACCATTATCTGTGTATCTAGTTTTCTTCTTCTTTTCGAGTCCAAAACTACACATCAAGTCTAGTCAAGTAAGTCTAGTTGTTCTCGGAGCCGCATTGCCGAACAGTTGCGCGCGCCCAGTCTCCCATACCCAGATCTCTCTCTGCGCTCAACGCCCTCCTGGACAAGAACCCTGACTGTGATGTGTTTGCGTATGAATGGAAGGTAATGTTATCGGAGTGCTTGGATTTTTGTGAGAAGACTGTGTGAATTAATGACGTGTGTTTGTACTTTATTTACTCTAATTTTTATGATGACTATTATTTTTCTTTTGACTATTATTTTTTGACATTATTTTTCTTTGTTAAAATTGTTATATGTATTCTAGGAGCTATGTAAATTAATTTGTGTAATTGGCTGTAGCCGTTCAAATTAAATAAATAAATAAATAAATCAAATCATTGTGAGCCAGTAAGTTTTGACTTTTAGCTTAAGACTAAGTTTTCAACACCTGTGGTCTAAAACCTTTGTTTAAAATAGTCCCTTGTTTTAGCTATGATGTGGTTGCGTCAGCAATGGGTGGCCTTATCAACATCACAGGGGATAAAGATGGAAACCCGTGTAAGCCTGGTGTAGCTCTCACTGATGTCACCACTGGTCTTCATTCCTTCGGAGCTATCCTAACCGCTCTGTACTACCGCCAGAAAACAGGCAAAGGACAAAAGATTGACTGCAATTTACTCTCCACTCAAATATCCAGCATGATAAACATAGCTAGTAATTACTTAAACTGTGGTATTGAAGGCCAGCGATGGGGCACAGCTCATGTGAATCTTGTACCATATCAAGCATTCAAAACCAGAGATGGTGAAATGGTAATTGGTACTGGATCAAACGCTCAGTTTGCTAACTTCTGTAAACTAATCAACAAAGAAGAGCTAATTACTGACAAGAGGTTTGTAAATAACTCTGCAAGAGTTGAGAATAGAGACAATATCATTTCTATAATCAGTGAAGTGATAAAAACAAAAACGAACAAAGAATGGATGGTTATATTCAAGGATGCAACATTCCCCAATGGACCAATCAATAAAATGAAAGACGTTTTTGAAGATGAACATGTGAAAGCTATAGAGTTAGTCAAAGAGTTGGAGCACCCTGATGCAGGGACTTTGAAAGTTGTTGGGCCTCCGACTGTGTACAGTGAAGGAGGGAATTTTGCTAGGTTTGCCCCGCCAACATTAGGACAGCACACAAAAGACATTTTGTCTAATTTTCTGGGATACCATGACAGTAAGATCGAAAGTCTTTTTGATAAGAAGGTTGTGCAATAGTATGCATTTACTACTACTAGTATATTCAGCTGCACTAGAATGTATACAATTTGTAACTTTCGAAATGGTTTTACAGCGGTGCTAAAAATAATAACACTACATTTATTCAAAAAATAAGTAAGGCCATCCACTAATTTCATGACTTTTTAGTTTTTGAGGTGTAACAGTTCATGATTTTGCTGTAATACCGTTGTGAAATTTACAATTTGTATACATTCTAGTGCAGCTGACTGTACCTGAGTGTATTGGTTTTAAGAAAACATATTTTATATCTTGGTGGTATTTTGTATTCCAACATTTTATCTAGCAGTAAATATGATACCTGATAAAATGTGATTGTAGAGATAATGGTGGTTGGAATATAAGTTTTTTGCAAGAAAACCTTTTATTTTGTAGTAATGATGATTCTATCCAAATGTAGGCTATGCTATTAATATTCTATGTGTGTGAGTTGATTAGGTATGTTTCTTGCTCATACGGTTACGTGGTACGTGGACGCGAGGTAGTGCATCATAGGGCACATTCTTAACGTGTGTGGCCTGCGAGGCGAGGCAATGCTTTGATATAAGTGATGCTTACCACTCAAAATCAGGCGGAGCACTTGCCTGCTCCGCCAACAAGTCTTATAAAAAATGGCTAAACAGATTGAGATGAAACTTGGAAGAGATAATTTAATAATAATAATAATGATGGACAATCCACACAGCATCATCTAGCCCCAAACTAAGCAGAGCTTGTGTTATGGGTACTAGATGACTGATATACTTAATACAGTACATTACACACATAGATATTTGTTATTATACATAGAAAATACCCAGAACACCCGGAATAAATATTTGCAGATCGTACAAACATTTATCCCAAGGTGGGAATCGAACCCGCAACCTCCTGCGTCGCAGGCGGACATTCGCCCACCTACCTACCGATACCTGTCCACTCCTGTGTACTCTTCCAAGTTTCATCTCCTATCATACTTTTCATCCTGTTACCATAGGAGCCACGAGCAGAAGTGTGTATATTATTAGTAGTTGACCCAGAACTGAGATTTCGCGAGATGTCTTTGCGATTGAGTACGTCTCAGGGGTCAAAAGTTCAAGAACTTCTAATTGACTTCGATTCACGTCAATAATATCCAATCTACGAAGTATTGAAATTCTTAAGAAATTGTAGGTTTCTAAGTAATAATAATAATAATAATGCTGGACAATCCACACAGCATCATCTAGACCCAAGCTAAGCAGAGCTTGTGTTATGGGTACTAGACGACTGACTTAATGCAATACATTGTATACATAGATATTTTTTATCATACATAGAAAATACCCAGAACACCCGGAATAAATATTTGCAGATCGTACAAACATTTATCCCAAGAATCCAACCCGCAACCGCCTGCGTCGCAAGCGTCGCATGTTTGTTCTGTGTCTGGGTGTTATATTTAATTGATGAGTACAAATATCTACAGTAAAAATAACAAGGTGACAGTTCTCGGTCAAGCCTAGAAGAATAGACAAGAAAACCGGCTTGGTTCCTACTGATATTTTTGTGTGATTCTTTTTAGAAGATAATATATGAAACTCCAGTGTGGTGCTGATCCCACTTGATGAATGCAATAAGCTTCTTTAAGATATTTTCCAGGAGGTGGAACGCGTAGCAGTGATCACGCTGCGACCCACAGCTACCAAAAAGGAAGCGCGTAAGAAGGTCGTGTGGACTGAGGACACCGTTGACAATGAACACATGAATAAGAAGAAATCTAAGTGTGAGTTTTTATGCCATTGCTGATAGAACAAGCGAATGGCCTACCTGAAGTTATGTGGTTATTATCGCTTATAACAAAGCATTACCTTGCGGGTCACGATCGTAAAAACCGTGCGTTACAATGCACTGCGTCTACCTGAGGCATGCAGGTGTTAAGCCTCGTGTGCCTGTAATTACACCGGCATCCACGCCCTTCAAACCGGATCACAGCTGCTTGGCAACAGTTATAGGCATGGTCACTTAGTAATTAGTACATTTAAGAACGACCTTCATGTCTGCGAAAGTAAACGAGTTCGTTTACGGTGATACATATCTATACCAATTATTATTATAAAAATCTTTGTCCTGACGATTGACAGACATTTAGATAATGTACAGCCAAAACCACTGGTCGTAGAGACTAGTATCATACGATACGTTATCATCAACCTACATTCATCCACTGCTGGACATAGATCTCTTCCAAGACGCGCCACTGAGCCCCATCAACGACCCTCGTATCGACCTTGTAACTATACAAATTCTTGTAATAATGGTGACATAAGTAAAGTTACTTTGCGATGTATTCTTTAAAACAAATTCTTAAGGGATTTAAACCCACGACCTACCCGTTGATACGGGGATGCGATAGCCAATTTCGGTTCCATGCTTGACGCTATACTATCAAAGCCTGCTCGATAACCGAAATTGCGTTCAGTTGAATCGACGAGAGATGTCAACGAGCTGAATTATAAAATTTGTTAGTTATTATAGTGCTTACCTGCACTTAAGGAAATCACAAAGATTTTGAATTTATCCCAAAAAATATTTTCCCTGAGTGGGATTTGAATCCACGACCAACCCAGATGCGATAACCAACTTCGCACTAAGCACTATAAAACTAACAAATTGTATTATTATTGTTTTGCTTAAAGTATTATTACTTATCAGGTCAAGAACTACTCGTTGGTAGTTTAGGTTTTGACCCACACGACTATTTAAAAAAATCAATATATTTTGACAAAACATGTCTGCAATAGGCTGCTGCATTTACGAGAAACCCCGTCGGTTCGACGAGTCTGATTCTGAAGACAGTGAGGACGAGTGCGAGCATTGCTTCGGGCACGTCGAGAAGAGGCACCATCATCATCAGCGGCAGCAGGAAGCATCCGTCACCATTAACGAGGCAGAGGTATACCTCCACACCACACTCAAGTCTCCGACAGATTCCCTGTGTCGTGGGTAGCAGATACTACAAATATCGTGGTACTACAGCACCTACACCCAAACCAGAAATATACAGATATTATATTTTGGCCAAGTTACACAATCTTTATATGTAAAACTTATAACTTAAGAACTGCTGGACGAATTTTTATGATTTTTGGGTTTTTGGATTTATCTTCGTCCGGAATAAGATAATAAGTAGGTAATAAAAAAAATAGTCATAAGAAATGCGAAACTAATTTCGCGAGGTCAGCTAGTCTATGTATATAAAACAGAGTCGTGTTAGTTTGTACAAAATGTAATATCTGGACACACCTTTGACTACCCCTTTAGATATCCTCAAAGAATCATGAGTGGGTACTTTCTACTAAGAGATCTAAAGGGATATCTACCGTGCCTGAGCATTAATGTCGTGATGCTATTTCTTTATTCATTATTGTATCATATGAGTAAATGTTTTTCATTTTCAGGAGACAGTGAGTCAGGAACCTACAGCAACCATCTCGCTACAGCCTCCAGAGACACCGGCGCCCCCTGACAAAGCGCTACCTACTAGCTAAGCTATACTTATACATTCTATAACTTATGGCCACATTATCGCATTACAAGTCTCGATATCGTACTGAAGAGTAGCTAGTTTTATGCCTTGTATGTCTATAATGATACCGGTCACAAACCAAACGAAGGCTAAAAATAATTGTCGCCTTTGATTATATAATATACTGTTGACTGACTTGCTGATGGAATAAGCGGCCCACTTGATGTATGTGGTTACTATCATGTCGCAGGTCACGTTTATTTATTTAATACTTTCGCATATAACAATGAAAGACTTGATGCTAATCAATAAATAATGCATCCTTAGTAGTAGTAGAGCTCTTAGTGAAGGGCTCGTCCGGGGAAGTACTACCACCATGCCTATTTCTGCCGCCAAGCAGTTTACTGTGTTCTGGTTTGAAGGGTGTGGGTGCCGATGTAATTACAGGCACATGAGGCTTAACACCTGTATGCCTCAGGTTGATGGACGCAGAGCAGTGTATTGTAGCAGCGAGTTCGAACTCTTTGTACGGAGATATGATAAGCGCCCTTAGCGGCCTATTGGGGTATTAGCGTATCTCTATACAAAAACTTTGATCTCTCAAACCGAAATCCGGAAAACGAAAAAAACTTAGAATACGCCTGCAGCTCTTCACTAAAAGCACTGAAAGAACCGTGTCTTTACGATCTCTATGCGCATAATATGTAGGTAGAGTTTGAGTCTAAGAATGTATCTCCAATACCGGGCAAAAAAGAAATGCATAGAAATAAATGTGTAGAGTGGAGTGAGAGAGGGGTGTTCATGTCTGGTAGATTTACGAGATATAATACAAAGGTAAATTATGGAATGTAATAACAATTATTGAGGCGACCAAAGGTAAATTACGTATATATACGAAGTATCCCTATTTTTTTCGAAAATATAATATAGCCTTTGTCATCTGGGGAGAGCTTCCCAACGGTGAAAGAATTTTTCAAATCGGACCAGTACTTTCAGAGCCTATTCAATGCAAACAAACAATCAAATCTTTCCTCTTTATAATATTAGGATAGATGTCCACGTTACTTATTTATTAAGTATGTGAGTGTTGAGTGCGATTTAGCGAATGTTTCGTCGTAGCCCGATGTGTCAACAGCATTACAAATTATGAAGTACTGTTCGTGTTAGTATCGTATAGTTGCCTTATTTTGCGGATTTGATTCGTTGGTGCAAGTGTGGCATAATACTCGTATAAGGAGCTCGTCTGGCACGGTATGAAAGTATAGAATAGACTCTACTCAGTAGAGTAACAGCATGCTTTTTAAGGCAGAATCACAATAGACACGACCCGCAGAGACAGAGGGAGAAGCCCCGCGCCGTCTGCTTTAGTATAATCATTTTCATACTAATGTATACGGGGCCCGAGAGGCTTCTAACGCGTCACGACACACGGGACAGGTCTAATGTGATTCTACCTTTAAACTAATAAAATATAATCTCAATTCTAAATAAATTATTGTTAAACAAAAATATTTCTTTATAAACACTAATAACCATAATATACTATACTACACTTATATTGTGTATTTGCCATATTTATGTATTTTGAAAGTAATGAGTATACATTGTGGTGCAGCTGATTTTTCGATTTATTGTCTTACCCTATTAATAAAGGTTAAGATTCTTTAAGGTCCAGGCAAAAAGATTTTTTGGCATAGACAAAGTAGGTAGAATAGAAGAATAGAATTGTTTTTTTTTTCAATATCGTGCCTGTCAGTTGCCTTACCCTGTCTGTATGTCTGTATAACCGTAGGAATGGAGTTATGATATGAAGAACTGATTTCTTATAGAATAAGCTGTTCCCCAATTTATGTAGATAAATGATATTTACTCATTCTTGTGTATGTTATGAACCTGTTGCTATAAATATGAATAAATAAAAATATAAAATTATAATGATTTTTGATGTTTATGCATACCCCCCGGATAGGTTGATGCTACTTCCTTACCTCTTACTTTTTCTTTGAAATCACGATACAAACCAATTTAAATCGTATCAATTCAAGGCACGTCTGAAAGAGATATGCAGGAATGCTTCTGAGGCAGTAGTTAGTTAACTCATTATATACATATGAGCTTCAAGTCATTTATGGTGACTGGTGAACAAGTTAGTAATTTAAAAAAAAATCGAATGAATACTTTCAATATCGTGAATTAGGAATTGTACGAACTGCTCAGGAAAGCGTCGTTCGACCTTTAACCCTTTCAGTCCTTGTGGTTACATTTGTACACATTAAGGTTTTTCCCAAATAAAACAATTTTAAAACATTATTTTGTATTTTAGAGCGGTTGTGATCGTTTATACACATAAAAAGCTATCGAAAACAGTACTAGTTACGCCATCTCTTATCGTAGTTGAAAAGTTTTGATCGATTTCGTGTCAGTGGTCAGTGAACTTATGAAGAGTGCCGGTAAGCCGCTTTGTTTATTCCTAAATTATAAGCTTTAGGGTGAAATACGTTTAACAAAAATTATTTATCGATGAATTGAAGTATTGAAATCATTTGTAACGTATTTTTACAGTGGTAGTAGTTTATTTCACTCGGAAAACTGGAAAAATATTTATGTACACATTTGTACACATCAGGCTAATATCAAATTTATGTACCCTTCTTATAAAACACGCGATTTTTGATTTTACAATCATTGTTGTTACAAAGTTCAATTATTTTGGTAGTTTTACAAAAGTTCATTGATGTTCATCATCATCAGCCTATAGAAGTCCACTGCTGAACCTGGGCCTCCCCCACACGTTTCCAGAAAGAACAATTCTGAGCCCTTTCCATCCATCGACTTCCCGCGGTCCTAACAATGTCGTCAGTCCATCGGGTAGTAGGGCGTCCTACGCTTCGTCTTTCGGTTCGTGGTCGCCATTCGAGAACCTTTATTCCCCAACGGTTATCGGTCATTGATGTTGAAAGACCAGAAATCGTGAAAAAGTATAATCATGCGATGGGAGGAGTTGACTTACTGGACCAGCTGCTGAGCTAACTACAGAACATTTATAAAGTCCAAGAAGTGGCCTCTGCGTATGATATTTTCATGCATCAGACCTGGCGGTTGTTCAAGCTGTCAGAGAGTATCAAATCGATAATGATTTGCTTGGAGTACCAAAAAACAAGAGACTCACTTTACTGTGTTTTCGAAGACGTTTAGCTGAGAGCTTAGTTTTATATCAAAAAATTACTACCACTAAAAGAGGTCGTCCAACAAGCAGCAATCCCTTGCCAGAAGTTATTCCAAGGAGAGTGGGAGAACTTCGCCCAGGAACAGACATAGCTCGCGATGCAATTGGTCATTTTCCTGCACATGATGACGGTTGGCTAACTGGTACCTGCTGTAAATTGGTAGGATGCAAGGGAAGGTCACGCATCAAGTGTACCCTCCGTAGACCTAGACACGTTTTAGGTGACCCAGATGACACGATCACCGCCGCGAATGCGGCGGAGGTCGCTTCATCGAGTCCGGACACAGGAAACACTCCACAATCACACCGACCCCGGCGGCGGGGTCGAAGACGTCTCCCCGTTAACGCCCCTTCAGGGCGAATAGTCTCTCCGTAGCTCCCTTCCCTGGCAACAGCCCAAGCCGAGGTCCGTACCTAAGTGGTGCCCTTGTGCTCGTTGCCAATAAAACCATTTTTGTAATGGCGTAGCGCCTTCTGCACTCGCCAGTAGCCCGGTAACGCTGTCGGAAATCGCTATGCGATTATACCAGCATTATAGTCCGTTCGAAAAAAAAAAAAGCCTAAGCAAAGACAAGAACTGCTTTCTAACTTTCCATATGTAAACGTAGGTATAAGTACAAAACCTACTGTAAAATATACCTAATACCTGCCTGCTGATTACCATGTTTCTAGTAGAGTGTAAGGGTTTTTTCCCTTTTAAGTGTAATTTGCCTAAAGAAAAAGTACAAATTTGTTATTAATTTTTAAATTTCTGATAAAAATTCTATAAAAATATACCAGTCTTTGTTTGAATAGGTAACCACTCCATTATGAGTTTTATAACAATGTAGGCCGGTTGTACGCATTTGTGTACATTAAGAAAAACTAAAATTTCCTGAAAACTTACACATATTTGATTTTTTTTTCAGTATTTCTTTAATCAAATTTACCCCCTCTATCAATACAAATTTTATCACAACTAAATTAAAAAAAAAAAAAAATCAGGACTGAAAGGGTTAAGGATGCAGAGTTCTGGTCAAAGGGCGTCGTCTGCAGGAGAAACACGACGTAGACAATCTCATTAGTATATGTAGTTTTAATTTCTATGTGTCGTAGACTAAGTTAAAGTATCATCATGCTACTGTCTAGAATTAAAATATATTACACTAGCGGCGCCTCCCGGCTTTGCACAGGTTTTAGATGGGATCCCAAATTTATTTGAACCGGCCTGTCACCCGGGGATAGTGTAGCTTCCCAACGGTGAAAGAATTTTTCAAATCGGTTCAGTAGTTTCGGAGCCTATTCTGTGCAAACAATCAAATCTTTCCTCTTTTTAATATAAGTATTAATTAATACTTCCTGGACGAGAGCCCTTCTATGACTGCACTACGGCACAGGAACCTTTCGTGACAGTTTATTTATCACCTGCAACAGTAAAACTAGGTATTATTATCCGTCTGCGACGCAGGAGGTTGCGGGTTCGATTCCCGCCTTGGAATAAATGTTTGTACGATCTGCAAATATTTAGGTATTCCGGGTGTTCTGGGTATTTTCTATGTATAATAAAAATATCTATGTATGTAATGTATTGTATAAGTATATCAGTCATCTAGTACCCATAACACTAGCTCTGCTTAGCTTGGGGCTAGATCATGCTGTGTGGATTGTCCAACATTATTATTATTATAGTTGTACTGCATACATTCAATAGGATTTAAATAAAAATCTGTGTGGTATTTCATCAGTATATTTTCATTCGAGATACATAATATCACATTATTTTTTAAACAATGCACTCACCCACTACTTTTATAGTTTTATTTTCAAGCCACAATTAACATCAATAAATAATTGATTATCATAACAATACGTCGGTGGGGAGATTTATTCTTATAACAAAAGATGAAATTACAATAATAACATATTTTTATCGTTTAATTAACGAAAAAATAATTAACAAAAGAGGATGACAATTAGTAAATAGAAATGCGTTTTGGCGGAGGTAAGTATGACAATAATGAATACAATTATTTTAGGCGGCAGTTTTACTTTTGAAAATGACAAACGTTTAATTCAATTTATTTTACAAGAAAATAGCTGGTCTCACAACTATAGTGGCGGGTTCGATCCCACCCAGAACATTGGTGCGATGAACATAGATGTTTGCTCCGTGTCTGTTTGTTATAAGTTATATATAGCTTAGCTTGGGGCTAGATGATGCTGTGTGGATTATCCAACATTATTATTATTATTATATATCAAGCTGTCTTATTCCCATAGTACAAGCTTTGCTTAGTTTGGGGCTAGAGGGCGTTGTGTGAATGTTTGTCAATAAAAAAACTATCTCAAGTCGATAAAAGTGCAATCTCTAGACAAATGAAAAGTACAAAGCCAATCATCCAATCAAAGGTTTCACTATCGATACGATCGGTTAAGAATTACTAACGGCGGGTACTTATATCCTACGACCATTCGTTAGTAGCACTACGTCATTTTATTGGCTAATGTAAACTGTCACCCAATGGGATAAGAGATTATCTGACGGACTACAATCCGTAGCGCCACTAACAGATACACGTAGAATTTAGAAGTGTATACGTAAGCTTATTTGTATCGAGAAATCTAAGATGTGCCCGACAACTCTTATTCCGTCGACATAGGGCACAAAATACAATGATTTGTCTAACTAAAATACATTATGTAGGTACCTACTAGAAGCCACTCGCAGCTTCGCCCGCGAGGCAGTTTTTTACCGTTCCCGTTATTATTTCGGGATAAAAGTAGTCTCATGTCTTATTCCAGATTACAATCGATATTTATTCCAAATTTCATCCAAATCGGTCCACTGGTTAGAGTGTGAAAGAGGAACAAACGTCCATCCATCCAAACATTAGCATTTATAATATTAACTACTTGGATATAATGTGGTGTGAACATTCAGCGTGGTCTGGAATTTGACCACGCTGAACATTGCCTTAGACACGAACAAAAAAGCTATGAGTAATTTTTAAAAGTGATTTTGATCAACTACGCTGAGGATATGGCGCCATGCACTCGGCCGCGGCCTGTTTGAAACACTCCGCCGAAGCGCGCCGGTGCAGCCGTTTTTTTACCGTGTTCCAAAAGCCCGCTGGCCATTTTAATTTTTGTGTACCTACCACACATTGCTACTTGGCATAGAAAGGGAAAACAATTAATTTGTGTAAAACCACAATTGATTCTTGTAACCTGTACTACTACACTACACTAGTACTTATATTGTTGTATACAATCAATAACTTAATGTCACAGCAAAATAGTATCACAGCAGCAATTAAACTTTTAGACAGCCAGAAACTATCATAAAGTCAGTTTGTGTTTTATGATCATTTATTTTTGAGTATTTGCTATGTAAATATTTATACTGATAGAATTGTACATCGTACATCGTTTCTCTATACTCGTGCTTTAGAGCTAACGCACACAAACATTGTGTTTTTATTGACATTTATAATCTAAGTTGTCAGCCTTTTAGAATTATTACAAACCGTAAACATCGTTCGTACCTACTTCGCTTCGTGGAATAGAACAAGTAGGTATACGGCCTTCGGACACACTTGGGGCTGTGACGAATAATGACGTAATGTGTGCCGCTTTTTTTGCAGTAAAGTACAGCACGCAATATCCTCATTGTAGTTGACGAAGATTACATTAAATAAATATAATTATTATCTATAATAGATAGCTAACAAGTTGACCTTGAACCACGTGACAAAGCTGCGTAGAACGCATTTCATAAAAAAAATTGTGTTCATAATATACTTTTATTTCAGATCAGAGGGGCTTAAGTTCGTTCCCTTCAAAGCGACTTCCTAAATGACTATACATACAATACCGTTAACAATAAACCACGCAGCAAAGCCAATGAATGATGAATAATACTACTCCCGAAAACTGAAACTGCCCATTCGAACCATGATTCTGATTACAAAAAATTAAAAAAAATGTGAAAAAAATATAAACTTTTTGCCCGTTTTTACCGCATTTTCGAAAAAATTAAATTTGTTGCAAAATTTATATTTGTCAGTGGGGGTTCAACTTATCCACCGTCAAGTATACAAGATCTAATTACGTCTAAAACTCTTCTCTTTACAATTCATTCAGACTTCAAAATGCAGTTCTAACCGCTGTAGTATAGTAGCCGGCATGAAAGTTGCACTTGCCAGATTCAGCTCAACTTTCTTGCCGGTGACTGTACACGAATCAACGGAACCAGCTCCAGGCTAACATAGTACAGAGATTTTTATATTACCCCAAAAATTATGCCCTCAAGTGGGGTTTGAACAAACATCCCCTTGATAAAGTGTTGCACTAACCGGAAGAAGGGAGGGACGGAAGACGGGGAGTAGGTTCAAATCTCATTCAAGGGCATAATTTTTGGGATAATACAAAAATACTAGGGATTTCTTTAGGTGCAGGTAAGCACTATAAAACTTAATAAATTATGAAACAATAGTACAGTCAGCCTCAGAAATTAAATTGTACATAAGTACTTAATAAAAAAAATTAATGCAGTTAAAATACGATTTGGTATCTATCGGGGTGGTTTAACTCCAGCAATAGACAGGTTACAGGTTGATTATGATGATGATTTATAAAATGCTTGAAACCTTGTCCAATCATCATTTACTTTGAATTTTGATAGTACAGTCAGCGATAAAGGTAGATTCACCATTTCCTGAACAAAGAAATTGTAATTTTGGTTCCCAAACTACAAGCTTTCTTTGGAACTAAATAGATACTTAATTAAAATAAATATTTGTGGACATTTTTCCCAACATCATAACTAGAGAGCGCTGTGTGAATATCAGCTAAGATATAATATTAAAATATTGTTCATCTACTTTAGTCGCCGAGTGTACCACGCGTGATCCATGGGTTTCTCTCAGTTCCTTTGCGCTAGGTGTTAAGCCAAGCTCCATCACAGATATGCCAATATTCAGTTCAGCAGCGTTTTTTTCCAATTCTTTGCAAAAAGATTAATTCTTAACCTTTCTACTAAAACGTGAGGCGTACTCTCAAATAATTCATATTACAGTACTATATAAATACATAGTCTTTATTCTACATGAGTATACGTTGAAGTGTTTACCTTCTCATTTTCCTGAAAAAAAAATATTTTAACAGTTATATGTTTTAAAATTATAGCTAATACAGGTATTTATAATTGGTATGTACAAAATACATATGAAACAGTTGAGCTATCTACAGACCGTTGCAAACGATCTAAAGGTAGCTCAACTGATCCAGATCAGTGCCAATCGGAAGCGTTCCCAAAACACTGGCTATATTAGAATAAATATTTAACTGGCTGCATACACTTGTTTTTCTTATTTTTTCTTTTACCATTGCTGGCAGACTTTTTTTATACAATTTGCTGATGGAACAAGCATTTGGCCCACCTGATGTTAAGTGTTTAACATAGCCTATAGCAAAACATTGCCTTGTAGGTCACGTTAGTTAGGAACGTGCCTTATACACTGCTCTGCGTCCATCAACCTGAGGCATACAGGTGTTAAGCCTCATGTGTCTGTAATTTCACCGGCACCCACACCCTTCAAACCGGAACACGCTGCGCTGCTTGGCGGCAGAAATAGGCATGGTGGTAGTACTGCTCCGGACGAGCCCTTCACTAAGAGCTCTACTACTACTAGACTAGCAGACGGGTGACCTGATAGGATGTGGGCGCGTGGACGTTCTCAGGAAAGACCACAGCAGGTAGTTCTTTCTACAACTTACTTGTACGCGCTTAAAAAAACCGCTAAAAATGTGGTGTGTTTCCATTCACACACCCAGGTTATGTGAATGGAATTTGATTTGCATTCAAATATTTTGCATTTGAATGTTGTCCCGCCCTTCCTTTATTATTATTGCTTGCTTTTTTTAAGCTCGGGAAAGAGAGAACTGGAAGTCTTTGGGGGAGGCCCTTGCCCAGCAGTGGGACGAAGTAGGCTAGGAAATTAAATATATATATAGAAGAGGATAGGTACCTATTGAGTGGTTTCTCCTGGTAGCTGACGACTTTGTTCCTGGTCCTGCGCGTGCGGCCCTCGCTGTGCAGGTCGCCGCCGCTGCCGCTGTCGCTGTCGCGGCTGTCGTGGCTGCCGGCCCGACTGATAACAATTATATACGAGTATAATACAACTCAAGAACTTTATTCTACACAAGATATTATGAAAAAAATCCACAAGGGGAGTTCCTCTTGGATTTTTTGGGGAGGGGAAATTTGTTAAGCCGGGGAAAGTGTCAATTATTAAAAATAATAATAATGCTGGACAAGAGACTGATATACTTAATACAATATATTACATGCATAGGTATTTTTTCCAAAAATACCCAGAATACCCGCAATAAATATTTGCAGATCGTACAAACATTTATCCTAAGGCGGGAATCGAGCCCGCAACCTGCGTCGCAGGCGCACATTCGCCCGCCGCGCCACATTGGTCGTCAAACGTTGATATTACGTGACAGGTTGGAAGCCCGTTTTGATTTCCCCACGATGTTTACCGTCACCAAACGAAAGGTCTGTCAGTTTCGTAAGACTTGCCTGCTCATATCCTGTCTCCGAGTCCTGCCGCCTCGACTGACTCGTTCCTGTCCGCTGTCGTTCTGTCGACGGCTGCTCTCGTGCCGTCTCGCGGGCTGCGGCTCTCCAGACGCACCCTCATCGACTTCATCATTTTGCATCGCTTCCCTGTCATTGTACATTCAATAATAAATAAATAGACATAGGCTGTATACATTATATACAATAGACATAGGGTGACATAGGCTGGCTATATTATATTTTCAATTTTTTTTATTAAATCCTTACTAAACCCCGTGCCGAAGTCGGGACGGACCGCTAGTCTAATATATGATGTGGCGGGGCGGGCGAGTGTCCGTCTGCGACGCTGGAGGTTGCGGGTTCGATCCCGCCTTGGGATAAATGTTTGTACGATCTGCAAATATTTATTCCGGGTGTTCTGGGTATTTAGACATAGACATAGACAGAAATTAATTTGCTGCTTTAGCACACACATTACAGGGTTACAAAACTAAAAACAATAGACATTTAGAGACTGATAGGTAAGTACATAGAAATAATCAACAAGAGAAAAAACAAAAACTAAATTGAAAGATAAAACCAGCATTGATACATTTACTAAATAAACAAAGGTATATAAAACAAAACATACAACTATGCAACAATACAAATAACGCTGTGTGCTACTGCAACAAATCGGCTCCAGCTGAGCTTTATACTTGCACCACCCATAGCAGCACAGCGCTGATATTCTGCCGAAACCGTTCGGAGCCATTCGGCCCTGTGAGGACATTAGAAGAAAAAAACTGTATAATTAAGTGAGTGTGTATGTGTGCGTGAATGCGTGTTTTTTGGTTTCTCCTGATAACACATGTCTCTTGAGAGTCAGGGTGTATTTTCTATGCATATTAAAAAATATGTCCACAGTGGCCCATAACAGAAGCGACTGGAGAGAAGGAAGGGAGGCCTTTGCCCTGCAGTGGGACACTACAGGCTCTTAATAATAATAATAATAATAAAAAAATATGTATGTATGTAATGTATTGTATATCAGTCATCTAGCACCCATAACACAACTGTGTGGATTGTCCAAAAAAATTAAGAAGAAAAATGAAGTGTTGTTGTGTAACTCACGAGACAATAACTCCGTGCACGGTAGCGCCGTTAGGGCTGGGCGCGTCGAGGTACTCGAAGGCGGGGCCGGCGAGCGCGGGCGACGCGGGCGCGGCTGCGGACGCGGGGGCAGGCGCGGCTCGCTTGGCGGCGGGGGACGCGCACTCCAAGTGCATCTTAGCCACCATCACCTTCAGGACGCGACCGCTGTTACTGGAAACGAACGTGTTCAACCTCAAACACCATTACCATATGCATTACATTATGTATCTGCACTGTATAGCAGTATACCCGTCTTTTACAGCAGTAAGTTTATTGAGTTTTACCTACAAGCTTTTAATAATTATTTATTTTAAGAAGTTTTTTCCACATTACACAAAGGTTATCTGGAAGATAATGCTTCATAGCATTAAGTTCGCCTTTGTACTGTTATTTTTATGTGCAACAAAGTATTTTCTATCTATCTATCTGTGGTAGGATTCAATCCCCACCGAGAACAAATATTTGTGTGATGAATGTAGATGTTTGTTCCGTGTCTGGATGTTATAGCGTATTCTTAGTATGTATTTTCAAAAAAAAAGTATACAAGTATTCTATCGGTCATCTGGTTCCCATAGTGCAAGCTATGCTTAGTTTGGGGCTAAATGATGTTGTGTAAATACATACTAATTTTCACCAAAATGTCACTTAGGAGATTTTGATTTTGCAACGACGATGTAGTAAATACCTATTCCTTCTATTGTTGGAGGGTCTGGGAGAGTACTGTGAGAGGCGTCGCGGCGTGACGGGCGGTGGGGACGAGGTCCGCTTCCTGCGCCGCACCGTCGGAGAGAACTCACGCACCAAGCCTGGAGTACGCGCCTCGCTACTCTGCAACATACAACTGTACTATTACATTTCCAACTATGGTTTTCATCAATATTTTTACTAGCCTCGATGGTCTAGTGGGTCTTCTGATCCTGAGTTCGTGCGCACGAATCCAGACGCGCAACCAGTTTTTTTCTGTTCGAAAAAATTATGTGTGAAAACCCGTGGCTTAGTCAGCTCCGCGCAGTCTGGTGACAGACGGACAGACAGACAGAGCCTTAGTAATAGGGTCTCGTTTTACCTTTAGGTAGTACCTTACCCTTGGTATAGAACCCTAAAAATATTATACAATGTACATTAATACTTTATTGAAGACTTATATTACACGGGTATTTATCGCGTATTACCTTTTTTATTTATTTTCCCGACGTTTCGACTATGTTGCAATAGCCGTGGTCGCGGGCAGACTGGAGCATTGAACTTGAGATCTACCGTCACTGAGAAGCGGTGGCAGTATCAACAACTACCCTCACTTGATCTTCGGTATCCATATTGTCAGTATTCACACTACGACACACAACACTAATACCCGTGTAATATAAGTCTTCAATATGTGTTCCGATCGCGAAAGTTTAAAAAATACCATTTATACTTTTTCTTATTCATATTCCCCGACACATTTTAGTCTCTGTATATAATGTACAAATGTGAGTAGAACACCGCTTGGGAATTGCATGTACTAACCTCTGTTTCTTCATGTCTACTATTCACTCTGATAGTGAAGTCTACTTCTGTAGTAGAGTCCGGCTCCAACCTTCTCCCAGATACTGATATACTCTGAAAAATAATATCATATCATTTATTTATTCCAATTCTAAAACATTTTAAATACTCAGAAAAGTTATATTACATAAGTTATTTTAAACAAGTATAAAAAAACACAAAATAAGTAGGTATATTAACGTACATAAACAAAAAAACACAATTGACAAATATTACATGTTAAAATCATCAGTCAAGGTTTTGTCAATGTTGTAATACGATGTAAGCAAAAGAAAAGACGTTATTATGTGGTTAAATTTTATGAAATCCAAAGTAGAACAAACTAAAGTTCAAATTAAACATATGCACATCAATATCTTAACACCAGGTGGGCCATCTGCTTGTTCCATTAGCAAGTCATATAAAAAAATAATTGAATGGTATGTTCTTCACTCTGTCAATATATTACGTAGTAGTAGGCCTCTTGGTGGAAGTAGTATTCATTCAGGGCAGTACTACTACCGCACTGCCACCAAGCAATAATGCTCACTATCTTAGTGATGGGCGTAGTGCAATCATAAAATACATCAATGGACGTGCTGTGTGAAGTAATGCAACTGTTATAGGTACAGGTCAACATCAGGTGGACCACCTCACTATGGCAAACGCCATAAATTAGGAGGCCTACGTTCAGCAGTGGACTTATTTGATAACTTACCAATTCTCGAACCGAATGCTCGTTTGCCGGCTGCAATGGGTAGTAAAAAAATATGATCATCCACAGTCCAGGGGGTCAACCATGGCCTCTTATAGCAAGATTTATTTTAGAAGACTATGCTTATACTTTTTGACTATATTGTGTACCCGGTTCTAATATCCTACAAGCTTTGTTAGTATTGCAAAGAATTGTTGCTTGACGGATCAACTTTCATTTCATTGACACAAAATGTAGGTGTACCAGATGTATTCAGATGTAATATTTGGACATTGTCGTTATTAGCAATGGGTTAGGGATGACAAAATGGCGGATCGTTCGACCTTATGTCTACATAGACATCAATGTCTACTACATCATAATAACCCCCCTGACGATCGCAATACAAGCTTAATTCTCATTTTATCAACATCTTTCTGTGTTTTGCATTTGTAAAATATGGTACAGTAGGTAAATGTTAGTATTCCTTAAAGTCATAGCAGTAAAATTAAATTAAATAAAAATTAAATCAAATAAAATCAAAAATATTTAGTTAGTTAGCAAATAATAATATTTATATATATATATATTATATAATATCGACTTTTGTCTACATAAACTTCTGTAGCTACTGATTTGTGTACCCTTACAGTGATGACACTATTGAATGAATGAAAAATAGTTTAGAATTAAATGAATGAATGACTATTGTTTTTATCAGCTTATTTTTACTTACTCTTATTCTGCTGGGCGCATCTAACAACCAACTTGGACCTTCTAAGGGATTTTCTCTTCCGTTATTTCTGCAAAAATAAAAAGTTTTATAACAATGTCACGTTTGACATAATGCACACGTCTGGGAGTCTCGACTTAAAATAGGACAACTTCGTCACCTCCAGAGAGTACCGGTGGTCTAGTGGGAATGACGTGCACCAATGGATTTTCCCACTCGAAAAATGTATGTGCGTAATGCCAGGTGCTCTAAATCGGTACAGGTAAACGTCGTGAGGAAACCAGTTTTTTTTTTTTTTTTTTTTTAAATACAACGTGCTGATGAAACAAGCATATGGCCCACCTGATGTTAAGTGGTTACCATCACCTATAACAAAGCATTGCCTCGTAGGTCACGTTCGTTAGGAACGTCACCTAAAATACACTGCTCTGCGTCCATCAACCTGAGGCATACAGGTGTTAAGCCTCATGTGCCTGTAATTACACCGGCACCCACACCCTTCAAACCGGAACACAGCAAGCTGCTTGGCGACAGAAATAGGCATGGTGGTAGTACTGCCCCGGACGAGCCCTTCACTAAGAGCTCTACTACTACTAGTTAGTACTCTAGCGGCGGCGATGGACTTTATGTCCCGTATGGAATACCATCTACCGCAAAATAATATCTGGACGAACTTCTAACTACCCTTAGACATCCTCGAAGAGTCTCGAGTCTCGAAGAGGACTTGGTACTAAGAGCTCTGAGAGGTTATCTACCGTGATAAAGGATTAAAGTCGTGATGATATAATACTACAACTTAGTACTATTCAATCCCACCTATTCAGGTGTAGAGATCGCCTGCACACTGTAGCTTCACCTTAAAAATAATGCATACAACTCACACAATTTCATATCTTGGCGGTAATGGGGTTTCTACTTCTTCCTCTGGCTCCATACCCTCAGCCACAGCATCCAATCTTCTCCTGAGAATATAATTTACAATCATTCTAGGCTTCCGACGGGTTAAATATAGCATTCTTCTAGGCTTGGTCGCGAGGAACTGGCGCTTAGATTCACCTAGATTTAAGACGATTCAAGATGATCCCTGCGGATATTACTGAATAAATGATTTTTGACTTTGACTTTGACATTGAATTTTTCTCCGAAAGTCAAGATCGTGGTGTAAACCGGATAAATTAATTTACTGCAGGTTTTCATTCATTGTTACACGATCGGATTCAAACCCACGACCTTAGGATTAGAAGGCAGGGTTACTTCCACTGGATCACCAGTGTTCTCGAATATATCTTCGGATATATTCAATATTCGAGATTCTTGTTCTCGGATATTCGAAATATTCGATCTCTATGCTGCTTGACGACCGATGTGGCGCGGCGGGTGAATGTCCGCCTGCGACGCAGGAGGTTGCGGGTTCAATTCCCGCCTTGGGATAAATGCTTGTACGATCTGCAAATATTTATTCCGGGTGTTCTGGGTATTTTCTATGTATAATAAAAATATCTATGCATGTAATATATTGTATTAAGTATATCAGTCATCTAGTATCCATAACACAAGCTCTGCTTAGCTTAGATGATGCAGTGTGGATTGTCCAGCATTATTATAAAAAAAAAAACGAATTCGGGAGATTCGGATATTATTTGTTTTAACTAGTTTGTTTTGATGCAGGTGCTGCAGGAGTTGCAAATACACGTTTACAATATTATAAATGTATTGAGTATTAACTAACTGGCGTTTTTGCAATAAGTTTATTCACTTTTCCGCATAGCAGCTACCATAAGGAAACAGACTTACGAAGCATTAAAATCATCGTCTGACATGTGCTGTGATGTTTCTATCTCGATTCTTTCACCACTGCCTGTAAAAAGAAGAAATTAATTTAGAAGTATTATTAAGAAGTGTCAAAGTCAAAAAGCATTTATTCAGTAATATCCTCGAGACTGCCCCTGAGGACAAAGGTGGGGGTCTATAAAACATACGTCCGCTCGCGACTTACGCGGCTCCAGCCTGGTACGCACTGTGCTCGGCAACTAATCGCAAGAGGATTGAAGCCCAACAAAACATCGCTCTACGAGTGTGCACAGGAGCTGGTCGCTACGTCAGGCGTGACGTCATTGCCCGCGATGTGCAGACACCCAGCGTTGAGGCTTCTGTGGTGGGTTTGGCGCGTCGAATGTTTGACTGCGCTGACAACTCCCACCACTCTCACCTCAACGCCATTGCTCCGTTGCACGCACGACCACCAGATAGTCAAACTCCTTGGCGGCCACTACCTCGCGAGCTACTGGGCTCACCCGACTCTCCGTGATTCTCAAATTCACACCATACTACGAGCTCACCGTTATATAAACAACGTACTGCCACTAATCGAAAGGCCAGCCCTTAAGAGACGGCATTCGGCAAGGCAAAATCAAGTGAAGCGGTTACTCCCGAAGTTGAAGCTAGAGCAAAGAACTAATGTTCGATTCTTACCCGCATTTCCCACCAAGATGGTCGAAATGTAGAAGACTACAAGGAGTAATATCCGCAGGGATTATCTTGAAACGTCTTGAATCTAGGTGAATCTAAGCGCCAGTTCCTCGCAACCAAGCCTAGATTTTTATCTACTTAACTTACCAGAGTCAGTAACTTTATTGTCAGTGCACTTATATTAGTTTTGTGTTTTTAAAGTGTCAATGGAGAATCACTCTCATGATAACAGTTTGGTATGAGTTGTTGCTTATACTGCCTACATGACCATTACATTAGACACAAAAATTATTTGTGGACATATTTATACAACATCATCTAGCCCCAAACTTAGCATAGTTTGTTTGTACTATGGGAACCAGAGGAAACAATACTTATATAAGTTTTTCTTTTAAATACTTTCATACAATATAATATAATACTTACAATATAAATGTGTGGAGTTGTAGTAACTTAATGAGGCACCAGTCTCTCAAAAAGTAGTTCTACAATTTGTTCTACTTTTTCCCCCTGAGATTCAAATAGTATTTTTTTTTTAATCTCTTCTGTTTCTTTCAATCTGCCCATATGGGCATTGATCTAAAGATTGATTGATTTTGTTTGGAGAATCGGCATGAATGGAAAACACTAGTCTTTCCATATAGTATCGTTCTTTCTTATTCTAAATTACAAGAAAACCATTATTAAGATATAATTCCACTGAGAGCAACAGCTTACCATCAAGTTCCACCTCATCAGCACTGTCCTCAGAGCTAGCTTCAGCACTGTCCTCAGAGATAGCTCCGGCACTGTCCTCAGAGGTAGCATCTTCTGTCTCCATATTTGTAGTCTGTGGCTCTGGCACATCAATCCTTGTCAGTGGTATGTATACATCTGGAAAATTACTGTTATATGAATACGACCACTGAAAACTAAACCATATAATATGTTCCATCAGCACATTGTATAAAAAAAAATATTTCAACATTTGTCGAGTTTATTAGTACCAAGGTAACACTTGTAGGAAAGCCTAAGTGATGTTTCACCGGATTTAAGATGGTGAAAGCTTGCCCAGCACCTACACCATCCTCACATCTTAGACAGCAAAATCCACAGGAAAGACATGGTTGATAAGTGCAGAGCTAAGTAATGTCCAAGTTTCAATATCCTACCAGTATCCGTTAGTAGTACTATGTGTACGAGGGCTTGTCAGATAATCCCAACATCTCATTGGGTAATGTTACAACCACAGTAAACACTGTCCAATGAGGTGGAAGCTTATCTGACAGGTATCTGGATAATAAGACCCGAGTTTTCTCACAAGTTTTTTCTTCACTGTTTGGGAGTACTAGCATTAGTGCAGTGGTTTGGCAACGTCACGTGCATGCCACCTCGGAACACCGCGTACACCTAGGGAGGCCTGCACCAGCATTAGCGAGCTGCTGGCTTTCCTGGAGGACATCGGGTGGCTGGACTAGCGACCATCACCCATCACACAAAAAGGGCCCACCAGCGGCCTAGTTGCGAAAAAAAGTCCGCTCACCAAGTACCAAGTACCAAGTAGTACCATTGGACAATCAATTATTCAAAAAGACACCTCCAGTTATACACAACCGAATTTTTCAAAAAGAAAAATCCATTTGTACACAACAGGATTAGAGGCTGGTACATTTGGGTCGGAAAGCAGGGTTAGGCATTTGTTAGTTTCATATTTACCTTGCAGCATAACATGCATGGGCACTGCCCTATTTGTTACATTTCTATTCTGATTAGGACTTGGTGCAGCAGGTCCTGTAACAAAAATGTGTTCATGTTATCAGTGACGGCCTTAGGGGTGGCGAACAGGGCAATCGCCCAGGGCCTCGCGCAACAACCCAAGCAAATTTTAAAAAAATATAGATTTTTTTAATTTTTTGACGAAGAACAAAGGGCCTCGTGAAGACCTGCAGCCTCCCGGAGCCTCGCAATGGGTAAGGCCACCGCTGCATGCTATATTACTTTCATACTTTTGATTAGATGAGTCACCAACAATATCTAGTAAACCAATTCACTTTCAACAACACAAAATATAAAAACAAAGATAGCCTCACAAGTATAATCTCCAGGCATAGTAGATACTCCCTCAGATCTCATCGTACTAAGTAGCACTAACTCAAGATTGTTTGAGTATGTCTAAGAAGCCAAAGGTTCCTCTAAATATTACAGATGACAGGTTGGAAGCTTATTGCCACTCCAATCAAGTTAGCATTCCAATTTGAACAAAACAAAAACAAACATTTTTCCTGTACAAAATTCCATTCTTGCATAAATGTATTGAAGCCAATGACCTTAGGATCAGAAGGCAAGTCACTCCTACTACACCACCAGTGCTCTTTTTCAAAAGATTCTCTTTAATAATAACTGCATCTTGCACAGTGTGTATCAGCTAAATCAATATTCTATACATTAAGAACAAGCTGGTATATTTCAGTTGCAATAGAAGAAAACTTACTTAGGTTACTAGTATTCAGCAATGTCCTCCTCAATGAGACAACTGGCTGTGTGCTCTGCCCGCCAATAAACATTGGACGCACTCTGTGGACCTTCTCTGTCTTGGGAGTTCCGCCGATAGCACTCCATCGAGGTGAATAAGCTTCCACTTCTTTGCGCTCTCTCATGTAAGCCTTCGCCAGATCGATGGTACGCGCTATCTCGCCAGATGCCTTCACGAGATGGGCAAGAGCATTCTCACTAGCCGACTGCAAAGCTGTGTCTAGTTTTGAGGCCTGGACGTTGCCGTTGCTTCGGAGGCTCTATAATAATAAAAATAGATAAACAGAGAGAATGGCGTTTTAAAGAGGAGGCCTATACCCAACAGTGGGTGCATATGGGCTAAATAGATGGATATATAATTAAACGGGTAGGTAGATCACGATAACTAAATTTGAATTTTAAATCAATAACTTACGGCTAACTTTAGCCGCATTTCATTTAGTTCCTTCATTAGATCTAGCTTCTCATTCTCCCGCTGTGCAGCCAACATCTTCCAGTGCTGAACTTTCTGTACGAGTTCAGTGTTTTTCTCTCTCAAAACTTTATTTTCTTCTGCGAGATCGGAAGTCGTACTAGCCATCTTTTTTTATTCTCGTACAGGAAACAATACTATTAGGTACCTAGGTACTTAGTGTACCCAAGTAGAAATACGTAGTGGTTGCATTACTCAAGAAGAATCACAACACAAGTACAATGTAAAATAAGATTTGATTGACTTATTTTATTCAATACCCGATCTCATCCTCCACATTTTGAAAATGTATGACATTTATTGCTTTCTTGTCTTGTTTCCTTTTTCTCGGGGAGCCAATAATGTACGGCCATTAACTCGTAGCCTAATAATGTACGGCCTGCTAATGTACACCTCTGATAACCCGTGCCTCTGGATTTATGTCCCTAACAAAGTATTACAGTTGTTAAACACCCCTAGATTTACCGCCAATGAAATATGAAACTCCTTTGGTTTTCCGCATACTGTACAAAAAAAAAAAAAAAAAAATGGCGGCTGAGGACATATGTTCACTAAATTGATTACCACGCAAAAACTATGGCACCAATTAGAAAACTGTTTGTATTACAAGAATTTAGATGAAATTTCCAACAAGACTCTTTTTATTTCAACAGGCAAATCTAACTGGAATTGATGACGTTATGTGTGGAAAAATGGCGATGGTAAAAAAACAGAGAGAGTTCAGAAAATTTTATGTTTTAGTTATTTACACACGCTTTATAAAGAAATAATAAATGCTATTATGTTTCTCAATAATGCTTTGATAATGTTATCATGTAGTTTTATTTACTCCCCATACAAAAATAATAAATTATTGGATCACGAATGTTCTGGTAAGGTCAATGACTTTTTCGGTTGCAAAATTATGTAATTTATAAAATAACACGATAGCTGTTACACTGTAGTTCTTACGTTATAAGTATGAAAATGTATCATAGTATATATTTCAATACACCATACCTTCCAGTCCTGACGAATATTGTAAAAAACAGCAAACACAAGACATCACACAAAAAAGCCCTTGGCAACGGCATGCCCACTTCAAATGCTCATAACACTTAAATTTTATCACTCCACTTTAAGATAACGATCACTAGGCGTTGTTTACATATCCAATAACAAATTACAACACTTTATTACTACTCTTTGCACATAAAATAAACAAATAAATCGTAACGCGAACTTTGTTTACATTTCATACAGAGTACAAAGCGACACTGACGTCACTCACTACTTTACCACAGAAATAAAAATAATTTTTCTACTGTACCCGTAAAGTATAGCCTATCAATCGACAGGTAATTTCATTTCTGAACTATCCTTACCGGCACTTGCAACGTATTCTGGCTATCAACACCACAAACTTGAAAAAATAAATGCAACTCGCGCGAGGACGCATATGGCCGCCCGCGAATTGACAGTATGTCGCAGTATGTCGTATTACGGACGCATGCGTCCATACCGTATTTTAGAGGTGCCTACACTGGAACACCGAACATATATATGCACTGGAATTTCTAGATGTGGTACAGTGTTTAGAGGTAACAGACTACATACCTACAATAAAAAACAATAACGAGCTAGTTAAATTATTAGATAAAGTACTAGTGGCCGCACGTGTAGTGGTGATAAAGGCAATTAAGGTGGAGATGGCAACTTGTCAGAGTTGTCAGTTGTACATACGACGCGCCAACTCAAAGAATATGGACTAAAATTATTCTATGCGCCAACTTCACCACGTATTCCTCGACGGTGGGGATCAGCACATCGTGGGCGATAATATCGTTACTGGCATAAAGCCCCACTCCTGTGCAGATTCATAGGGCGATCAGTAATCACAGCGAGTCAAAATCTTCCTTCCTGAGGATGCTTCGTAGAGTAGCGAAACCCGTGTCGATATCTAAGAATTAAAGTAGCGGAATAGTGTTATATATATATCGTCTATTTTATAATCTCGCGGTGTCAGTGTTTAGTAGGTACTTTGAAAATGCTACTACTAATCTCCTAGTAGGTACCTACTTTTACGTTCCCATGGCGCCTTCTAGCGTTGCGTCTAGCGCTGTGATGAAATTAAACTAGAAACTACTTCATCATCACCACTGCTGGACATACCTAGGTCTCTCATGGGGGAGACGTTTCCAGGAAGAACAATTTTGAGCCCTCAATCCATCAATATCGTAAATCCGTCGGGTCTGTTTCTAGTAACTACTTAAAACCTAAAAATAAAAGTAAAAAAATTAAACAGTTAGTATAATTACAAAAATATATATTTACGAACGAAACCTACAGCTGTACGACAACTGATTTAAAACTAAATCAAAGATAAAACTCTACCAAAAATATGTATTTACATTAAGTATACAGAACCTTTACCTACTGCATCATCATAACTTACAACTAATACTAATATTATAAAGAGGAAAACTTTGTTTGTTTGGTTGTAATGAATAGGCTCAAAAACGACTGGACCGTTTTATCCACGAGTAACATAGGCTAAATTTTATTTTGGAAATAAATAGCGCTCCGTTAAATATTTGGGTTTTTCGGACACAAGGTGTAAAAAATCAACCAGAAAAGTTACTTATTTTGCGTACGCTGCCTAAACTATAAAAGATAGAACCATAAAATGTCCTAAATAATTATAGATCTTATAAATATCTACAAAAAAGTCCGCGACACACTATACCTATCTATGTCGAGTGAGGCACAACCATTTTTTTTAATTTTAAATATTTTGATTTTTTTTTGGACTACATTTAAACGCATTTATTTTACTCATACTATTAATCTTAATGTTATCAAAATAAATTTTATCACTAAGTACAGTTCATGTAGATAATATTTGGTCTTTGAATGATTAAAATTGGACGTTTGGTTTTGAAGTTATGGCGAAATTAAAATATGGCTTTTCTCCAGTGTGTGAACGCATGTGAATTACCAACTCAGCTTTTCGAGTAAATGCTTTATCACATCTAATGCATGTATATGGCTTTTCTCCAGTGTGTGAACGCATATGTTTTACCAAACCATCTTTTTGAGTGAATGCCTTAGAATATTTAATGTATGAATAAGGCTTTTCGTCAGTGTGTATATTCATGTGCTTTAACAAATTTCTTTTATAAATGAATGTTTTATAACATTGGTTGCAGGAATGCATCTTTTTACTAGTGTGGGTTTTTATATGTTCAACCAATTTATTTTTAGATGACATTTTTTTATTGCAGACATTACAATGGAAATACAAATAAATGTTAGTTGGCTCATTCTCCACTTCATCTACATTTTCTGCACATAATTCATTAGAACCATTAACAGTACCTTCACCAGATGTCAACTCTAATTCCTCAAAGACTGTTTCTTCAGTTTCTGCTGTTCCTTCTGTTTTAAAACTAAGTTGTTCTTTCTTAACAGAGGCAGGAGCGCTCGTTGTATTTGAATAATCAATAACAGACATGTGCTGCGTAGAAGCCACCGATAAGGTTGGTACTGTTGCCAGAGACAGCATTGTGATCATGCTGCATGTTATCTGAAAACAAAGTCAAAGGTCACACACCGTAGTGCATGCAACATCTTGAGACGCACAGCACACAATGATAATGATAATAATCATTATGATAATAGATAAGTATTCTAGGTTCTACTTTAGATTAGATAGAACAACACAAGTCTCATGTCACAAGTCTTGGCATTTGTTATGTTTATGAATGATTTATATGTACAATCAGCTGTACTAGAATGTATATAATTAGTAACTTTCACAATGGTATTACAGCATAAGAATGAGCACACCTCAAAAACTAAAGTCATAAAAGTAGTTGATGACCTCGCTTATTTTTTGAATAATTGTCATGTTAATATTTTTAGCAAGGCTGTGAAACCATTCTCAAAGTTACGAATTGTATCCATTCTAGTGCAGCTGACTATACATCATCATTTATTGTACCTACGCTATGTTCCGCTTGCTTTAAGTATTTAGATTGTATCTTTTTTAATCTAAAGTAGGAACCTGTAATTGGCCATACTACAAATTATCTAAAATTTTGTGAGAATACCTTTTATAACGCTGTTGGTTAACCAATAAATAAATAAATACCTACACTATTTCTACCCACTTACACTACATGTTACAAACACTGCTTTTTGTAAGAAATAAATTTATTTTTAGTTACCTCAATGTTATAATGTAACATATCACGCATGGTTCTGTTGGATCTGCAAGCCATGTCGGAGAACACATGGAATCTCTGTAGATGCCTGTGACAGACATAACATACTGTGTTGGGCATCCCTGCATCTGATACTGTGTTCAGCTGAAACCAATCTTTTTGTTACCTTCGTCTCTAAAATGAAAAAATCCAGTACCAAATGAGCTGAGAGACCAGTCACTGGTGCTTAATATAATGTATTACCTTTGAATTTGTAAGTTTCTCGAATAACTTTATCATGTGCACGTTTTTAATGTGTAGCATCCTTAAATTCCCAGATAGGCATACTCTGCACACAGAATTAGCCGAAGTCATCGTGTGTGCGTTGTGAGCTCTCGGTGGAGTGGACACTGGATAAGTGGAAGAGTAGGTATTGTATTCTTTAATAACGAGCGGAGAAACCACAACCTCAACACAATTTGGTTCGGCTCATAAAGTAACTTTTATACTGGTTTGGCTTGGGTTCCTTTTGTTTGTAGATATGTAGATAAATAAAGTACTCTTACATCTGTGCTTGTCGTCCTTCATAAAATACAAAAATACTCTGTGCTTCTAATCAGTAGGGAGCCAATAATGTACGACTACTTAATTGGCACCATATAATGTACGGCATGTTAATGTACACCCTGTTTTAGCAACAGCACAGTGGTGCAGTTAAGCCGCGTTGACACGATCATAGTCTGCTCTGCTCGGACTAAGTGAACTCGGACGCAATTCGGATTGTGGCAGCCCATAATCCGAGCGCACCTTGACGACGTCAGCGTCCGATCTGTGTAGACTCAAGTCGTTCTACTTTTCCGAGCTACGATGATTGACGTTTCATACGGTACACTGTACGGCATACGGCCTTGTTGTTACTACCGTATGCGGTAATTTCAGCATCGTGGCTTTCTAGAAGTTACGTGATCAGTCCCCAGCTGTGATTGACTGCGTGATCGTGGAAGTTACCTATCTAATAGAGAATCTGCTGGCAGCACTTTGAATGTCACTGTCATAAAATAAACTATGTAAATGTTTTTGTCATTTTGTTAGAAATGCCAGTGTCAGTAACTGTATTGTACCTACTGTAAATGTAGGTACTGTACAAGCGAAGAGAGAGCGAAACAAGCAAACACACGGGCGTGTGACCGTAAACGCACGCTTTTTGTAGGTTATGTTATATCTTGTTTCGCTGCTAAGTAGATTAATATAATGTCTTTTCGCGGTAGAGGAGGCGGTGGCGGTGGTGGCGGGGGCCGAGGTGGATTCGGAGGGCGGGGAGGCGGTGGCGGAGGAGGGCGCGGACGTGGAGGCTTTGGCGGCGGCCGTGGCCGAGGCGGCGGAGGCGGTGGCGGAGGCTTCAGGCAATACCAAGACGCAGGCCCACCCGAAGCCGTCGTCCCATTTGGGCACTACGGCTGGGTGGTGCAAGACGACCTCGTCTGCAAGGTGGACATTGAAGACGTGCCGTACTTCAACGCGCCGCTGTTCCTCGAAAACAAGGAACAAGTCGGGAAGGTGGACGAGATCTTTGGTAACCTGCGAGATTACTACGTGTCGGTGAAACTAGGCGAGAATATTAAGGCGAAGAGTTTCAAGGATGGCCAGCAGTTTTTCATAGATCCAGCTAAGTTATTGCCGCTGAAGAGATTTCTGCCGCAGCCTCCGGGCGCAAGAGGGGGTGGCCGTGGAGGTCGAGGAGGAAGGGGCGGTCGCGGTGGTGGTGGCGGATTTGGTGGAAGTAGAGGTGGCAGCGGCGGGTTCGGCCGTGGCGGAGGGGGCTTCGGTGGTGGCCGCGGCGGCGGTGGGTTCGGCGGCGGGCGTGGCGGAGGCGGGGGCTACAACCGCGGTGGCGGCGGCGGATTCGGCAGAGGCGGAGGTGGTCGCGGTGGCGGTTTCCGAGGAGGCCGCCGGTAGTTACAAGCTCCGAATGATAACAAGACTGCAGAGTTTGACAGTGCATCTAGTGATACAACTTTGTTAGAGGCCCTCGCCATGCAGGGAGGGTTAGTGGCATGTGATTCCTGAATCATCCATCAATCTGACTTGGATCAGATGTGTGATTGTGTTATTGCTAACAAACTCCTGTTGCAAGTGTCAAATATGACAGATTTATAAAACACACTTATGTACCTTAATCTGTGCTTCCGTTTACAAAATATGTATACTTTGTCAAAGGTCTAATTATTTTTTAGCTATCTTGTACATAGCTATGGTAAAGCTTAATATTTGACCAAGAGCAATATTCATTATTAAGTACAATGTGAATTGCCTTATCACAATAAGACATTTAATTTTTAAGTACCTACTGATAGGTTTAAGCTTTTTAGATTTATAGGACTACATAATAAGAACATTTAATACTAAAAATAGATTTTAATAAATCTGCATAGCAACATCATGTTTTGATTCACCTGCATGGTGAGGGCTTGAAATAAACTATTTTTTTTTTAACATGTTTTTAATTTACTAAATTAGGTTAGAATACTATTTTAGAGCTAACATGAAGCAATAAAATAAAAGGTGATATTCAATTCAATTAATTATTATAGTTTGTAAACATTATGCACTTATTCATATTTCATAATATAGTAGCTGTACAAAGGCAAAATATCATGTGGCTTGTGCTATGCTGTTCCTGACTATGTCTGTGCACACTATACACCCATGAAGTGGTGTGGGTTTATGGTTTAACCAACTTAAAAAAAGAAGAGGTTGTCAATTCTAAATATTTATTTATTTAGGTACAGAATCGGTCTGATGACTTGTATGGTCGTTGTTGTCTACCATGTTCTCTATAATATAAACAATATTACCTGAATACATAGCTAAAATAAAATTAATAAGGACAGGAATTTTATAAATTTTGTAGTGGTTCTCATAAGTTGGTAGTTCTAGTGTGCATAGGTTCATACAAAATTATATGAAACAATAGGCATCGGTCGGCACATTATAGGCCAAATGTAATTCTGCCTGTTAATAAAGAGATTGCTACACACTTAACCTTCACAGCTTGTGGAGCCCTAAACAATCAATATGAATAAGACCATAATATATACCTTAATAACAAAATTACCTCTCTTATTTTACTAAAAGTCCCAATGCATATTTTTCTAAAGGAATGCCTTTAGAAAAATATAAAACTAAAACATAGGTCAGCGGTACACAATAAAATTATATTGTACAGTCAGCTGCACTAGAATGTATACAATTTGTAACTTTCACAATGGTATTACAGCAAAACAATGAAATCTTATACCACAAAAACTAAAGTCATGATATTATTTAATGACTAGTTTTTGAAAAATTGTCGTGTAAATATTTTTAGCAACGCAGTGAAACCATTTTGAAAGTTACAGATTGTATACATTCTAGTGCAGCTGACTGTATATACCGTTTACCTATATTTTATTGTTACTCTTAGGATCTAGATAATAAGGCTGACATAGTCTCTCAGTGACTTGTAAGTCCCCAAAATTTATAAATAAAATAAATAAACATGGACCTAGATAAATCTTACTTTTCCTAATCTGAATAATCTAAGTCTGATTTCCCTGATTTAGGGACATAGTTATTGGCCAGTGCTCTTCCTCGGTGGTTGAAGATGTAAAAAGAAGGCAAGTTTCTCTGTGTCTCCCATTTCACACTGTTCACTTCTGCCGCTGCCTGAATCTCACGGAGATTTCCCGACACATTTAAGACACCCCACATAACAGCAAACAAGCTTACCACTGCTTGAACAACAATCTGTAAACAAACAACACTTTATCACAACTTTGTTTCCATGTGTGTCAATACACAGAATTTATACCCCAGTTTTTAAGATTGGTCTAATCAAATTTATAAATGGATCATACCCTGCAATGTAGATTATACCTGCACATTCATTTTCATTCCAAGCCTAAGGGAGAGTGTAAATGTAAAATTGTTCGTCATTCACTATAAATTACATGATTTAAATGACTAATATTGATGTTGGCCTTTTCACCATCACCCTCACACAATTTTTTTTGTGTTGTTTTCCTTTGATTTTGTTCTCCTGTTCCTGTTCGTTTTTAAATATTTTTATTTTAAGTTTTGTCATGTGGTGGCTGAATAAATGTTTTCTTTTCTATTCTATGATTAGAATAATATAAGTAATTCATATCAACTGTTATACTATATAGCACTTACATCTACAGGCAGAGAAGAAAATTCTTGTGATGTGATGCGCAAATAAGATCGATCTGCAAAAATTATGTACCTTGGTAAATGTATTTCATTTAAAATGTTAGTATTTAATACCTATGACATGCTAAACATGAAAATTTACTTACGTTGAGCAGCTGAAAATGCAGAGTGGAATAGCGATATAAAGCCGACAGTCACGATTATTTTATGGAGTGAAGAACCCATAATTAAATAACGATTGTGGACTGTATCCCCTCAAAAAAATGTAGTTAGCGCAAATAGTTTGCTGTAGGTATTTATTTAGGTAGAATTAAGTTCAAACATTAGGAAATTCAATAGACGAATTCAACAACCAACAACATAGGTAATCACTGAGAGCTCACAGAGTATAGGTCTGTCTGTGCCTTTAGTGAGTCCGGTTAATGAACAACCATGTAATTAATACACAGCCCAGGAATGACAGCCAGGAATGCACAGGCAAGAATACGCAGCCAAAATGTACATGAAATCTATGGTACATTATACAACCTAGACTAGACGACCTGGGAATTGGTGATTATTGCTCCGTTTAGATTATTGGACCAGTTGTACCATTGTAGTTTGAGATTAGTGTAGATAGATCATGCAGTTTTATTTCTGTTTTTTTTTGTGTTCTAATCTAACCGAGTCTGATCCGCTTTAGAATGTGAGTGTAGGTAAGTGTAACGAGGCATATAAATTTTGGCATCCAATCCCATGATCGTGTATTCCAAGGGTGTACCAAATTTTGTAAGACCTGGAAAGCACAACCATGGAGTACACGACCGTTCCTGGCTGCGTTTTCTGTGTTTATGTATTCCATGGTTGTGTAATCACGGTACCCATTCTGTTTGTTTTTATTCTATGGTTGGTTTTGTCGGTTCGGTCCAAAAGACTAAAAGCAGGTTCGGTCCAATCGATATAAAGTATTCTGTGGTCGGAACCGGAGCGCAAAACGCTACGGCAAAACATAACTTCCATCTAGTTATTAATTATACAAAACCGAAAAACACCGGGTATGAGTTTCTAAAAAAAGTGTTTGAAAAAACAGATAAAAAGATGAGGAACTCTAGATTTGAAGAGTTTGAAATGAAGACATCTAGAAAGACTACTAAACAAGCGTTCAGTGATTTTATATACAATGAGGACACGGGAGCATTTTTGGGGCGAACTCCTGCAAGTTGGGGTGAGTCAACTCTAGAACTTTTACCAAAAATTCTTTGGTCGTGAATGCTTATGATAAAGTAATTTGCAAACGCAAAATGCGTGTAATGCAGTTGTTAAATTTACAAAGAAATGGCTCTTATGGGCGTGGCTCTATGGACTGTTAGTAAGTATTAGGTACACAAAAGTAATTCAAGCATTTGTATCTTGATAATGCTAACCGGTTAAAAGAAGGTAAATTTTTACAAAAACATGAGTTGTAGTCACTGACTAGGCTGAGCAAGTAGGTGCCAAGCCAGTTTAACTTCCAAGCCAGGTTGAACAGGACCTGGTTTGGTGGCAGAAAATATCACCTTGCTCTGGTATACTCAACGCGCTAACTACCCCTCCCTGCTGTCTACTTCCTGTGGGAAATTGACCTACAGTAGATACTATAATAGAAGTTACCTACCTACCTAATCTAACTTAGAGCAGGCGATGTGTAAACTATAATGTTGTTTTCAGGAAACCTTAGATGTTCAATCATATTAAATTGGATTTATATATAATTAATTAAATTGAAGGTGATTTGCTATGATCTAGAAATGTATGCAATCTGCTTTGGTTTTTTTGTAAATAAATACTCAAAATACCTACATTATACCACCCAGACAGGACAAACATCTATGCTCATCACATAAATGTTTGTCTTTGGTGAGGATCGAACCCATAACCTACAGCACAGGAAGCAGAGCTACTACTAATTGAACTGTAAGGTCAGTCAAGAATTAATCAAAATGTCCACAAATATTTTTATATTTATCTCCAGAGTACTAGTTATCACCTAATTTCATTGAGATTGATTCAAAGGTTTAGCTATAAAAGAGTTACAAATAGACAGTAAGAAACATACCCTGAGTCCGGATGAGCTACAAGAACGCACTTCTAAGAAAATTCTCCAGTTCCTAATATATGTAGGATCTAGTGGTGAACTATGAACACCCTGATGTGGGGTGACACCTTAACAAGTGTCAATCACAATAGGCGATATAGCATCAGTGACACCAAAGCTGGATAAATACATATAAATAAAAATAAATAAACAGACACTTGTGCCCATTACTCAGTGTTGTAAAATCCTGAAATTGAGAAAATATTATGTCTGAACTAACAAATTTTTTATGTAATTAGGAAAAATCCTCATCTTCTACTCAATCTTCTATGCGGCCCTGATATCCCTTTTTGCAATCTGCATGGTCACCTTCATGCAGCAGTTCATCAACCCTCGCGTGCCGAGGCTCCAGCAAGACTATAGTGTTATCGGCACCAGCCCTGGACTGGGCTTCCGTCCACTGCCGCCAGATGTAAGGAGCACTCTTATCTGGTACAAGGGTACAGGATATGAAAGCTTTAAGTACTGGGAGGATCAGCTGAAGGAATTCTTATCAGGTATCTATGAATTACATATTGTATAAGGTTCTTTTTAGCAATAAAGGCTTTGAAATTGAAATCTATAAATTGAGGCCGAAAGTGCTATTCTTATGTATGGTCTAAACTTAGGCCTGAAGCAAGGCTAAGATTTTTGTGTGAAAGTGACATGACTAATTAGGTTAAGTAATTTTTATCATAGGAGTAATCTCATGTACCTTACGTACTAGCTTAAAGGCTCTTGATATTCACAAGCTCACATACAAAATTACAAAAGGCTGTCATATTAAACACTTGCTGCACCACTGTCACTGAAAAAAATCGTCATCGATTTTTTCGTTTAGCCCAAACCAGTTCGTTCGATTTTTTATGCCCACTTGATGGTAAGTGGTCACCATCGCCCATAGACACCGAGCTAGAGGCGTTGTCGGTGCGATGCTGAATTTTCTTTTTGAACAGTTGAACATAATGGAGTGGATTGACACCACACGGGAGCTACGTGTTATATTTTTGTAGAAGGATCACACAAAAAAACGATAGGAACAAAGCCTTAAGATTATTTCCTGTTCTTGGCTTGGTCATGAAGAACTGGCACCTAAATTTACCTAGTTATTTGTCTTTGTCTTAGAGCTTTTTGACTTACCTTACCTATAAAATATTCCAGTGTATAAAAGAAAGGGTCAGACAGCGGGCGCTGGTCAGAACATCTTCAACTGTGGGTACGGGCTTCCTCCGCCGCCTCCCGGCCGCGTCTGCGACTTCGAGATCCAAGAGCTGAAGCCTTGCATCGAGGAGAACCACTTCTCCTTCCACAAATCCACGCCCTGCATATTTCTGAAGCTCAACAAGTATGTAGCCACATGTTCCTCTGACAGTAGACAGACTTAGAAACTACAGGTTCTCAAAAAATATTAAGAGATCCTTGTTGGATCAACCCAGTCATTGGTACCCAGTAGTAGGGCACGTTCCTAACGAATGTGACCTACGAGGTAAGGCAAAGCCTTATAAGTGACGGTAACCACTTAACATCAGGTGGGTCTATTGCTTGTACCAAAATCATGAAGAAAAAATTCTGTGTGGAAGGGGTGTCAGTAGTACATGACAGGTTGCAAGCCCATCGCCGCTTTTAGGATACAAACTGTTTTCCTCACGATGGTTTCTTTCTCCGTTTTTTCGAATATAAAATCCATTGGTGCACGACTCGATTCGAACCTACGGCCTTAGGATCAGGTGGGGTTGTTCCCAATACACCAGCAGAGTTTTTAATTTGTAACAGTAAATATATTGTTCATTTTATTTGAATAAAGTAAAAGTAAACAGGCCCTTGTATCTATTGTAGATGATGTATACAGTGTTAGGGGCAACTTTTTCATCCAAACCCCTATTTACGGGACGCTGTAGTGTCTATGGCAGGGTTTTTAGATGAAGTAGCGTTAGCCTTAGTAATTGTTGACGATCCCAAGCTCACAAGCGGTATTGAACCTTTAAGTCTGAGGAGAGACTTCTCCTCACTGTGCGTGTTCTACCGCTTGTATAACGGGGTATGCTCTGAAGAGCTGTTCGACATAATGCCAACAGCTTCGTTCTACCATCGCACTGCTCGCCATAGGCAGGGAGTTCATCCTCACACCTTGGAACCTGGGTGGTCGCGCACCGTGCGGTTTCAGAGGAACTTCCTCCCGCGAACACTCAGGCTGTGGAATGATCTTCCTGCTGAGGTTTTCACTAAGGACTATAGTATGGGGTTCTTCAAAAAGGGCGTTTTAAAATTTTTAAAGGGTCGGCAACGCGCTTGTAATTCCTTTGGTGTTGCAGGCGTCCATAGGCTACGGTAACCACTTTCCATCAGGTGGGCCGTAAGCTTGTTTGCCAACTTTGTTGTATAAAAAAAAAAAAAAAATCCAGCACCTATACCATACTCTCAGCTTAGTCGGCCTAACCCACAGAAAAGACATCATGAGTGCGGAGCTGACTAAGCAACGCGTTTCCTCACGATGTTTTCCTTCACCGTTTTCATTTGAATAATTTTCAGAATATATGGCTGGCGTCCTGAGTTTTATAACGACACGTACAACTTGCCGCCCGATATGCCCGTAGACCTTCAGCAATATATCGCGATCAAGAGCTTCCCCAACCCAGAATATGTAAGTATTATTATGAAGTTTAAATAATCTTTTAAAAAGAAATTTTACTGGAAAGCTTTTGTGAATTTGGATAAATGTATGTAAAGTGTATGTGGGTGGAAAACCGTTCTTTCTCGCTGTTTCTAAGAAAGTTATTGAACACTACCTACCTCTGTTCGACTCCCGAGTTCCAGGCAGAAGCTCAGCTTCAGAGTTAAGTAAATGTCCTAGGTTATCACGGCTGACCTAGGTTCAGGTGTCGAAAAACGCACACTACACGGCAGTGAGTCTATACACAAAACATTATGTTTAATTTTTTTGCGGTTAACATGAACATGTGTAGGGGGCGTGCGATTTCTATACCCTCGAGTGTATTATTAAAACTTGAGTATCGCATGTGAATTGGTCCTCGTGATATTATTTTCATACAAACTAACCCCAGATGTTTTGAGACTGTTTATGAGTTAAATTTCGGGCATTCCCTTCTTAGAACACATCAAATCGAATATACCCTGAAAATTGCAAGTCTCTACGACCAGTGGTTTAGGTTGTGCGTTGTCTAGTCAGTCAGGACAAAGACTTATAATTGGTATAGATTTATAAAACACTGAAAAGTTAGTCAGTTTATATGTTCGTCTCTTTCCAGGCTAACACGGTGTGGGTGTCATGCCAAGGCGAGACGCCAGCAGACAAGGAGAACCTTGGACCTATCGAGTATCTGCCCAGCCCCGGCTTTCCCGGCTACTTCTACCCGTACGAGAACGCAGAGGGCTACCTCAGTCCGCTAGTCGCTGTGCACTTGCAGAGACCTAAAAGTAAGTACTAAACCACGTTTTTCCTCATTGTCCCTGGTGCTGACCAAGCAAGCTAAACTAGCTAGTAGTAGTAGCTCTTTGTGAAAGGCTCGTCCGGGGAAGTACTACCACCATGCCTATTTCTGCCGCCAAGCAGCTTCCTTTGTTCCGGCTTGAAGGGTGTGTGTGTCGATGAAATTACAGGCACATGAGGCTCAACTTATGCCTCAGGTTGATGGACGCTGAGAAGTGCATTGTAATGCACGTTCCTAACGAGCGTGACCTACGAGGTAATGCTTTGTTATAGGCGATAGTAATCGTTTACCAGTTGGGTAATTTGCTGGTTCCATAAGAATGTTGTATAAAAAAATCCACACAAAATTATTAGGGTTAGTGAAACCATTTTTGAATATAATAATAATAATAATTTATTTCAGACATAAGTCCATACAATTTTTACATAATATTTGGTTAGTAACACAAAAACTTAAAGACTATGTTAGTGCAATTTCATGTTTTATTTTATTAAATCTGAGTGTGCAGCTCCATCCAATATTTATTTAGGGGACAATTCTACCTCTCAGATAATGCATTCACGATGGTGTTCGGGCTGCCGAGTACCGCCTTCTCAATGACGCGCATCTTTTGCGCATTATGGCATGAAAGCCGTCCACTCCGTTTTCAGCAAACATGCCAGAGGCGCTGCAGAAACGTGCCAGCCCCATCAGCACCCTGAACGCATTATTATACTGGACCCGCAAGGCGTTGTATGTATTTTTCGTGTAACTGGTCCAGAGGCTGCACGAGTAAAAGGACTGGCAAAACGCTCTAAAGAGCGTAACCTTAACCTGTTTGGTACTCGTTGCAAACCTCCGGGCCAGCATGTTGACCCGGACACACAACGCCCTACGTTCCCTCTCAATATGCAGATCATCACACAAATTTTCGGTGACCATAAATATAAAAAGCTTATTTTTTTTCCAGCTGGTATATTGATCAACATAGAGTGTCGCGCGTGGGCCCGGAACATCAAGTATGATCGCAGAGAAAAAATGGGCATCGTACACTTCGAGATTATGATTGAGTAGAAATCTACAGCATTCTTAGTATAGTTAGTTTTAGTAGAAGCAAAGCTCTTAGTGAAGGGCTCGTCCGTGGAAGCTACTATCTATTCCTGCCGCCATGTAGCGTAGCCTTCCGGTTTGAGAGGAGTGGAAGTGAAATTACAAACACATGTGGCTTAACACCTGTATGCCACAGGACGTGACAGCCAAGTTCTGTCAAGTTAGACTCATTGGTAATAAAAAGAATTTAATTAAAATCAGGATGTCACAATACACTTTCATCCTAATTACTCACATTGTGCTAAAGACCACAAGTCATTCTGGTCTGATTGCGCAATTTCAGTTTTCGGAATTAGTCTTATTACAACTATAAAAAAAAGAAGAAGCGCAATGCTGGAACGGCGAAGCCATTCTTATGCCGTAGATCGATCCGCCATTTTGTCTTTCAAATTAGAAATACAATATTTTTACGTAGGGTAAAGTCAACTCTAAGCAATCGTCACAGAAATGATTTTTTTAAAGACACAAATTACAGTGAGCGACATTATTTTATTATTATTGCCGAAACGACATTGCCTATGTCAGGCGACCTAGTTTCGAGCTAATATAGACAATAGTGGAATTTAAAAGTAATACAATAAACTTGTGGCCTTATAAAAATCTGTCAAAATATACATAATCAATGTTGGAACTATTGCCAACTCTTAACAATTGTAAGAAACTGTGGCAGCACTAATTGTAAGCAATATTTACATTTAAAAATATTTTATATAAATATAGGAGTTAATGAAGAAAATCCATCTTTAGCCAAAATAATATTTGGTTAGAATATTTTTCTGTCTAAAAAAAACTATAGAAAAATAAGTAAAGATACTCCGTCCAAGTGAAACAAAACATTCAATAGTTTGTAAGTATATTGCTATTATTTTCTAGCGCCATCTATGATTTAAAAATGTATTATTATAATTGATTTTTGTAGAGATAAGGGGAAGTCCATTACGTGAGGTGTTTAGGTTATATTCAAGCCGAACCTCACCTAATTTGGTTAAATCTCACGACAAAAATCGAAAATTGCCAAAATTTCCTCACCTAATTAATAGGTACCTTTTTATTATTATTTTTATTCAAAGTAATATTTTAATGCTGCTAATGAATCTTTTGGAATCTTAAATCAAATTAATATAGTAATTTCTTTTTATACCTCTAATTGTAATGTTTAAGTAGATCTAACATTCCTGCTATTATGTAAATGTTCCGTCCATGTGAATAGGTACTTAGATGTATAAACTATGTATTATTCCAGTGCCTATATATAAAATGTATATTTTTTTTACTGATGTGTAGAGATAAAAACCCACCGTAGTTTAGTTCTTATTAAAAGCAGCTCTTTTTCAAACAGAATTTTCAACTTTTATACTTTTTGATTGCACTGTTTTTTTAATATTTACATATAATTTTATTTTATACACAGTAGTAAAGTAAATTACATTCAAACAAACAGGTTGATAATGATTTTTTATTATTTATATCACATGTTTTAACAAGACTGACGAAATGTAGAATCTCTAGTGTTCAATAGGATAGAGTTATTCCCGCTCAACCCCACATTTTATCCTGAGTAGCGTTTGTCCCTACTTTTAATTCCCGTTCTGAAAAAAAGGCCTCATCTGATGTTGAGCGTTAACCTGCCTACAGCTATTGTAGTACCTATAGTATTTTGTAAGCTGTTGGTTAGCTTAGAATAATAATATAAAAATATCAATGCAGGCTTTATTTAATTATATAAGTATTAATATAAATAAATAAAATAAGTATGTGATATAAACAATTTTAAAGGCATTTTTATTCCTGCTGGCCCCCATCAGGGTCATACGGGAACAAAATAATAGGACGAACGCTACTGGGGACGAAAAGTGGGGACAAGCAAGAGTGACCCATGATTTTATAAAGGTGTCTACGTCTACTAATCCGAAATATTATATTTTATAAAGTGAATTTAACACTAAATCAATTTAGATTTTTTTGAATCGCACATTTTATATTTTAATTAAGTACATGTAATATCTTTTTAGGATTAATTATTTTTACACAATTTATTTTACAAGGTATGCATTTCCGTCCAAATTTACATTTGAAATCCAGGTTTTTCAGAGTGGACACAGTTGTGATCTGGTTTCAATGGTTAAGTCGCAGCATTTATTATATACTTTATACAAAAATATGATTTGTAATTGTGTCTTTCTAGAAATAAATGTTTGAAATAAAATAGTTTATTTTCATAAAGATTTACCCACTAGGTACCTTATCCAACATACGATAGCCGTGTAAGTTGCCACCTACTGGTCAAAGTGGTTTCCGTTTTATGTTACTACAATAGGTGATACAAATGGTAGGTAAGTTTCAAACATGGGCACAGCAAATATTAAATTTCTAGGTGGCGCATATACTTTATTTGACGACATCGGTCGTCAGAATTATGAATTATGTCTTCTGTCATATAAAAATACTTCTAGGTACTAGTAGGTACTAAATTATATTGTTATTCTCATTCAAATAATAGTATTTTTGTAATGGGAAGATATGCTTGAAATACAAATAGCAAAGTATTGTAGAATATTAGGTATATAGCAGGTATGTTCTACTAGAAACGTGTCGTATATAAGTAGTTACATACGTCGTGTGTCAACATCCTTTACATACAGTCTTCATTCTTCGAACCCTACAGGCAATTAATTCAATGCCCGTTTACCATAAACTTGAATACATAATAGACCCACAACAAGAATCATTCGCGCTTATACACATTACTATTCTATCGAATAATAATGAAATGAACAGTCATAATCATCTGTTCTGGCATAACCCTGAATACCCCCGTACAAGGGCGTAGCTACCGCCGCATCCGCCGGATGGATGGATGGATAGATGGATGAATGTTTGTTACTCTTTCACGCTCTAACCAGATTTGGATGAAATTTGAAATATGAACATAGATTATAACTTGGATTAACATCTACTACTTACTACTACTTTTACTTTTTATCCCGAAAAAAATACGGGAACGGGAAAAAACTGCCACGCGGGCGAAGCTGCAAGCGGCCGCTAGTCAAGAGGCTCCCCCGACGTGCATAAGCAAAAACTAATAAAAACTTTCCAATTTTTTTTTATTTCAGAAATGACACGAATTTCCCCGCCAAGGCACGCTACGCCACTGCCCCCATACAATATCTGTGATGTGGTAACCCTTAGGTCCAGCCAGCGTACAGTCAGCTGCACTAGAATGTATATAATCGTAACTTTCAAAATGATGTCACAGTGCCACTAAATGTTTATTGTCTATCTATACCAATTACAAGAATCTTTGTCCTTCTCACTGACTGACTGATTGACATATAGGCAACGCACAGCCTAAACTACTGGTCGCAGAGACTTGAAATTTTCAGGATATATTCGTCTTGGTGCGTAGAGGTATGCTAAGAACTAACTCGAATAATTTTGAAAAATGCTCTGATCATTCTTTACTTTTGATGTTAACTGTACCACTGCATCTAGAGGCCTAATCCTCTTAACGAAGTAAAGTCAAATTCAAGTTTCGATCGTGTCAATCTCCAAACGGTATTTTTTGAAATTGACATTTCAGTCAGGATCAATTTTGATAATCAAATTCGAGTTTCAATCTCGTCTGTCGCCAAGAAAATGCAAGAGTTGAACCTCAGGCCGATTCTGTGATACCTACAAACTGTCAACATATAAACTAGACCCTAGATTGTGGAGCCCAAAGAGTGACTAATGTCATTTATTTATCTCCTCTAGGTTTGGTAGTATCATACATAGTGACTGTTCGTATTCTGTGAGCTTGCTATGGATGTAGTAAGTGTTATGTAATCTATGCTTTTAGTTTTGGATCACATGTGTTATGTTATGTCCCATGCATACACGTGCTGTGTTGCGGTTCACTAGGATTTGTAGGAGCTTTAATAAATGCCCATAGCCCAGATGATTTTTTTCTGCTGCTTAGTAAAAGGTTGGTCCGTTAGTGGCCAACTCTATCGGCGGCGGAGCGTTTAGGCCGCCCCAAGGCCAAGGCCAAGGATTTTAATATCATAAAGCTTTTTAGTATTATTTGCATAAATTTCACATTTTTTTTTTATTATAGGTGCTGTTGGTGGGACAAGTTAAGAACCTACACCTTACGTATGACCTGAGGCATACCTACTAGTGTTAAGCCTCTTGTGCCTCTTGTTCAAACCGGAACACGCTGAGCTAATTGGCGGCAGCAATAGGCATGGTGGTAGTGCTTCCCCAGACGAGCCCTTTCACATAGAACTTTTATATGTAGGTACTACTAAAATATGTATTTATTCATATAGAGACCCTTATCTGTCTCTGTTCTATGACAACTATTGTTTCCCTTTCTTTAGTCCTTATAATTTTCAAGCAACATTTTACTTCGATTAAATCATTGATCAAAATATTTAGGTAGGTAAGTAGGTACCTACCTACCTATTGGTAAGTATACGTAGTAGATATTGTACCAACAATATTCACTAATTATACGTGTCATTGTTCAAATTAAACTGAAGCAAACACCCACGTCCAAGAGATAAAATAAACCCAAACACACTCAAGATCACCTCAAGGCACCTTACTAACTCTTCATTAAACTAGACCACGTTTCGTACCAACTCTTCATTAATCTATGTCTAGTCTTGTACTGAATAATCCAAGGGCTTTGCACCGAGGGCTTTTGTCGAACGCACAGATTCAGTGTTTACCCTGCGACATAGAATGCGCAAGCGCAAGCGCAGTCTAAACCACACTGCGGGCCGCGACGCTCGCGCTATTGTAAATACCAATAAAAAGTTAAATATCGAATAAAGTATGGCGGGGAAATCGAACGGGTCTCATAACATGGAGACAGACTGGGCTAGGGCTCCGCCAGCGCCAGGGACCGCTTGGGAAAGAATTTGCAAAGCCCTGTACGATCCAGAGGATAATAGCTGCTTGGGACGAACTCCGAAACGATGGGGTAAGTTTTCACGTTGTAAAAATTTTGATAGGATATATTTTTCGGTTCATACTTATAGCTTCTCATGTTATACCTATAGTTATTCTTCTACCTACCTATAGGTACATATACCTATAGTTCTGTGGCACAGGGAATGATCCGACATATTTTACTGCAATTGATATTTCACACTTACCTAATACTAATAATATTTAATAACTATAGCAATATTATAAAGAGAAAAGATTTGTTTGTTTGTTTGCATTGAATAGGCTCCGAAACTACTGGACCGAATTAAAAAAAACTTTACCGTTGGTATCGTTGGCTACAGTATCCCCGGGTGACATAGGGCTATATATAATTTTCAAAATAAATTAGGGATCCTTACTAAAACCTGTGCGAAGCCGGGACGCACCGCTAGTTATTTATGTAACGTGAATATTTCTTTAACAACTACAAAAAATGACGATGTAAATACTTACTTACTGAACGAAAGTTTTATAAAATTAAACCTTAATAAAAGAAAATGTTATTTAGAACGTTCAAATATCGCAAGTTTATTAATTTAGATTTGATCTCGTTTCTCAAAAGTCTTTTTGAGTCAAGCGAAAGTTGTATCGTCAATAAGGGCCGCTAAATTTTATTTTAATGAGATACGATTACCCAATAGCTGTATTAGTTGCTCAACAAGGTTAACTACAAATTCCTAAAACACCTTCCAACTTTTAAGCAACCTTAAACTAAATAAATGCATTTTACTGAAGTAGAGTGCTGAAAAACGAACCATTCTTTTTTTCCTACTTGCTGATGGAACAATCAAATGACCCCCGTGATATTAGTGGTAAACATCACCTTTAACAAAACACTGCCTCGTAGGTCACGTGCCCTACAATAAATACACTGTTCTACTCGTATGTCCATCAACCTTAAGCATACAGGGCTTAAACCTTATGTGCCTGTAATTTCACTCTTCAAACCAGTACACAGCAAGCTACACGGCAGAAATGGGCATGGTGGCAGTACTTCCACGATTAAGCCCTTCGCTAAGAGTTCCTACTCAAATAGTTCTCCAGCCGTTCAATGTCGACAAACAAATACTTTCATACTGTTCCGTCAACATAAAATTCTTCTATTTCAGTATTCACTCGTAAGCAGTTCCTTATCTTTCGTTGCGTATTATAAAGCATGTTAGGAATGTTATGCATAGCAAAGCCAGTTTGATTTATATTTAATAAGTACCTACCGACTAGTGAATTACATTCTTCTCCAGTTACTAGTATGCATCTTGTTTTTGTTGGGAAGGGCTCAGTGGTTCAATCCGGTTTCGTTTTTATAACTGATTTAGTTTTTTGTTTTCTATCACAGATTTGTTTGGCCCTACTATTTTTTGCTTAGCTTTCTTTCAAGTGAGCTTTAGACTCCGCCAAAGAAAATAAATGGTTGCGTGTTAAATTATACATAATAGACACAGTACTTAGGTATCTGTAGTTTAAACGTAGTCTAGTTAGATTAAAAGTTTTTGCTGTAGTAATAGAAGCAAAAATTCTTTTGTCCGTTTGTCTGTCTGTTCTTACCGACAGGTCACATTTTTCAACCGATTTGGACGAAAATTCGATCGCGATGTTTGTTCAGGGAAAAATAAAAATACCTAAACAAAACGTTCTAAAATATTTTTTTTAAACCATTTACTATAATTTTTGTCACTGTTAATAAATACTGGTAAAAGGATTCGTATGAAATGTTAAAGTTTTACAAAACAAATAAAAATAAATAAATAAATTATGCTGGACAATCCACACAGCATCATCTAGCCCCAAGCTAAGCAGAGCTTGTGTTATGGGTACTAGATGACTGATATACATAATACAATACATTACATACATAGATATTTTTTATTATACATAGAAAATACCCAGAACACCCGGAATAAATATTTGCAGATTGTACAAACATTTGCAAACGCAACCTCCTGCGCCGCAGGCGGACATTCGCCCGCCGCGCCACATCGGTCGTCAGAAATACTTTTGTCGTTTATCGTACCGTATTATCCTTTAAAAGGAGTTTTTCCTTATCTATACCTATCATATATAGCACACAATACGCGCATTCTATTCCGTTATTTATGTTTAGTTCACCAATATACATTTTCCTATAAAATATAACTATAGCGAATGTGACACTAAATATTTAGGTACCTACTGTAGTAGTTTGTATGTGTATATCTAATATGGGCGTAGGTAGTTTTATCAAGAAACATTTCAATTTAAATTCTATGTAGTCATTTCATTCAACACGCACATACTACTACTATCTATTCTGTGCTCATGTTAATCGCATTTTAATTACTTTGTACCTACATACCCATAGACAGTAATAGTCACATAATAGAGGTACGAAGTTACTTTACGGTTCCGTAGCCAAAGGGTAAAACGGCACCTTATCAATAAGACTCCGCTGTCTGTCTGTCTGTCCGTTTGTCGCCAGGCTCACTTCGCTCACTTGAGTGTATGGTACACTCAAGTAGATACCTGGGTAGGTAGTATCTAGGTGCTGTTTTGTTTATGTATGCCTTATTTGTAGGACTATAGGTACTGCCCCTAGACAATAGGAACTTCATGAGGAATGCAACACGAAAGTGATCACGAATGGTAATGTAAAACAAACGTTACGAATCGATGCCACCCTGTCTACTCAAGATTGTAATGTTTATCTAAAATAAATATATATCTATCTTTCTCTACCTATACTAATACGAACTATATAACTAAAACTATATAAATTAAACAAAATTATATTTTCTGAAATGTCACTCTGAAGCAATATTTTTTAATTTTGCAAAATATTGTCTCGCAGGTCAAGCGCGTTAAGAACTTGCCCTACGATGCACTGCGCAGCGTCCATCAATCTGAGGCACACAGGTGTTAAGCCTCATGTGCCTGTAATTTCATACTATGATTGAATTGTGCATGGTTTATGAAAAGTTTAAGTTTTTACGAACGCTATCATGACAGATATTTAGTTATAAGACCCGAAAAAATTAAAAAAATATTGCTTCAAGGTCACATCTCACTTTTATACAGAACCACAGATTATAAAGATTTACACACTAGATTACTTAAACCTCTCTAGTAATAAACTTTTAGCGATATCCACCAACCAACCTTATTAGAAAATTAACGTTTGTGTTTTCATCGTACACAATCGATATCTAAGAATATGGAGTAGTCTTCTTATTCTACGATCGATACATCACGTTTGTACATTATCTATCTATTAACTCCTGCATGAAGTCTATAAGTATGTACAGTCGTGGGTGGGTATCAAGTATTTATGTGTAGTTACATAAGCTAACTGTACCTAAGTGTAAACAACATGATTGTTTAATATTTCTCTGTTAGAATAATGTTGAAAATCAATAACGTTAATAATTTACTATTGAAGTAAATATATACAAACTGATGCAATGAACAATCAAAACTCACTGGTTTCTAGGTGCTTTTACTACCTATGCCCCTAATATTTGGTAGGTAGGTACCTATTATATATTTTAACTAGCTAAACGCGCGCGACTTCATCTGCGTGAAGTTATTTTCATAATTAACTTCAACCCTGGCTGTACCCGTTCACGGGTTGAATTTCGGGAATTCCTTTTTTAGTACACCTTTACGCTCCAAGACGATATACGTTTTTAGGGTTCCGTACCCAAAGAGTAAAACGAGCCCCTATTACTATGACTCCGTTGTCTGTCTGTCTGCCTGTCCGTCTGTCACCAGGCTGTATCTCATGAACCGTGATAGTTAAAGAGTTGGAATTTTAACATTATGATGTACTAAAAAACTAATTAAAATAAATATTTAAAGAAGCTCTCGTACAACAGGGATTTTACGTACGGAACCCTTCGTGCGCGAGTCCGACTTCCATTTTACGGTCCTTTTTACCGCGCACGAGTAAGTATATTATAAGTAAGTGGCACTAAAAATAACCCTGAAAATTTCAAGTCTATATGACCAGTGGTCTAAGTTGTGCATTGTTTATAATGTTAGTAAGTCAGGACAAAGATTCTTATAATTTATATATATAGAGGCTTAGATCATTTATAAATGATCTAAGTATAGAGGACAGTACTTGGAGTGACCGAAATAATCGACTCTTGATTGACAAACTCGCGGTCAACCACCCTTGCAGATAAGTTCAACCTAGTTCAATATAACACGGCCTTCTTGAATTGACCAAGAGAAATTAGATAAAATCCAGAAGGCCATGCCGACAAACAAAACATGGAGCCCGGCTAATAAATAAATAAATATTTGTGGACATTTTTACACAACAACCAGCCCCATACTAAGCATAGCTTGTACTATGTGAACCCGATGACTGATAGAATACAATAATATATATACCTGCTTACCTGAGGGACTTGTTAAATGATTTATGTATACGAACTGTAGTATTCTAAGATAACATTACAGAAAATTATCATGCACTGGTTCGTGTACAGTACAAATCAATTTGTACCATTAGTTGTGCAATTGTAATGTTTTCTTTAGAGTAATACTAATATTCAATATGAGCACACGCCTAGATTGAAGCGGTTATTTCTATAAATTACCAGTGGGTACCTCATACTTCAGTGGTCATAGTTATGGAAAAGTAGCGGTTAGTCACAATTCTATTTGCAAAGACTTTGCTTATCCGCGGTTATGGGTACCCCACACACGCCACACACACACCCCAGATCAGCATAAAATAGGGCATAGGTACGTGCAATAATAATCTCTTTTTTCATGGACATGTTAACTGTTACCCAATGAGATGAGATATGAGACCAATTATCATCTTCGGAAACAACATGACTTTTTCATTTTAATTATTTTTTTAGTGTTATTTTTTGTTCTGATGTGTAATTTCGGTGGTATCCAACATTATAATAATAAATAATAATAATGCTGGACAATCCACACAGCATCATCTAGCCCCAAGCTAAGCAGAGCTTGTGTTATGGGTACTAGATGACTGATATACTTAATACAATACACTACACATATAGATAATTTTTATTATACATAGAAACACCCAGGACATCCGGAATAAATATTTGCAGATCGTACAAACATTTATCCCAAGGCGGGAATCGAACCCGCAACCTCTGCGTCGCAGGCGGACATTCGCCCGCCGCGCTACATCGGTCGTCCAACATTACTTATGAAATCTACTGAAATAAAAGTGTTGTATGTGGCATCCTGAACGAAAATGTTTCCCTCGGGTTTCGAAGAACGCCATCTTTTTCCTCAAAACAAATGACAGCCAACTTTAATTTTTTTTACCGACCCGACTTGACTAAATAGTATTTACTCAACTTGACATTGGCGAAATTGTGTGTCTAATGATGGACAGATGACGTTAAGAAGAAAAGAAGAAGAGATGAAATAACGACGATCCATAGAATACTTTTAGTCCATATTCTTTGCGACGATCCGTACCTTTAGTCCATATTCTTAGATCCGAACTCTAACCGAATGGGGCATAAAATGTTATCAAGATTAAAAACCTACGTCTCCTCATTGTATTCATGGAGTTCATGAGCCAGAAAGTAAAAACTTAACTACCTAAAGTAGGTAGGTATTTACTAGGTACTAGGTTTTAATATTAATTAGATTGTTAAGTAGATACCAATGTAGGCTTATCTATTGATTTATTTAATTATTAATTACTTTTGTTTTGTCTGACCTGTACATTGTTGTATTAATAAATGACTATTGACTATTGACTATTTAGTTCTAAACTTAGATCAGAGTATATGATCTAAGGTTCTAAAGTGGCAGCTAAATAGGAGGTACTATTTTATTTGTATGGCATGGTTTTGTATTTAGTTCTTTTGAAATCGGTCGTTCCCATGTTCTATTCAATGCTCACGACGTTCGAACGAGACCGGTTGGTTGGCAGATGTCTCTGGTGGTTTTAATACATCTGTGAAGCTCTTTTGAATACGCCAAAAAAATGTTTAACGCCTCCTTGAATAAAAAGGGGTGATTTGAATAGAGATTGGAGTTTAAAAAGGGTTCGAAAAAGGTCACACTATTGTGATGATTTTAAATTCTTGTAGATTATAAATAACCTTCATAGTGGAAAATACTGGCACCAAGTTACTACTGTTTTTTTTCTACTTTGAGATCAAATCTTATCTTCAGAATTACCAAATTTGTCATTAAAATATTATTACTATTATTACTTATTGAGACTTGATAACTCATCATCAATAGCCTGAAGAAGTTAACTGTTAGCCGTCATAGGCTATGACGGGGCCCTTAGTCCTGAGCGCGACCTGCGAGCCCATGCTCTGTTTTATGTGATGGTAACCACTTAACATCAGGTGGGCCGTCTGCTTGTTCCATCAGTCAGCAAGTCGTATAAAAAAACGGATCTTTTAATTTCTGGGCACATTCTCTGAGATTTACCTCGCGTTTTTCATAAAAATACCGATACATGATAATATTCTTGTTAACAAACGCAGGTACTTGCCGTAGGCACCTTTTATACTAGCTTACAATACACTGAAGTAGGTTACTATGGTTCCCTAAACCTTCAGCGTATGAATGCATATTCTGAATGACAACGGAATGACCTTGACTCATTGATGTGTGCCTGTTGATGCGAGAAATTGATGACGACTATTGGCAGAATGAACTTCAATCAAGCGCCACCCACTTTTTTCACGCGAGTCTAAAGTGTCTTTGTACACATACCTACTTCTTCAACATCTGTATATTTTGCATAACTACTAAACTGAAATTTGATCGAAACAATGCATTTTTATAACAATGCATGCAATGAATGGAGTAGTAGAGCTCTTCGTGAAAGGCTCGTCCGGGGAAGTACTACCACCTTGCCTATTTCTACTGCCAAGCAGCTTACTGTGTTCCAGTTTGAAGGGTGTGGGGGCCGGTGAAATTACAGGCACATGAGCACACCTATATGCCTCAGGTTGATGAACGCAGAGCAGTGCATTGTAGGGCACGTTCATATCGAACGTTACCTGCGAGCAATGCTGTTATAGGTACTGGTAACAACTTAACATCAGGTTGTTCTATCAGCAAGACAAATAAAAAAAATAGCTTTTTTCGAAAGGCGATAAAATCTGGCTTCAGTAATGATTGAAGTTTTAATGAGTGAATGCTTTTTGGCTTTGACTTTGGATGTAGGTTCAGGTTGGAACAGGTTGACTTGAGTCTATGCCTATAGGCTAGTAGATATCTATGAACATAAGAATAAAGTATCCTGTAAGAAAAGTGGCAATAGACACAATATTAGCTATCATCATTTCTATGTAACTAACTCAAAGTCTACCTACGGCATACAGCATTAACTCACTTGGCTAGATCCTAATGTTATACGGTACTTAAAGTATCTACCTCAATGCTATGGTATTCTAATCAAATAAAATACGTATATCGGTAAGCATAGTTAGTAAATATCATAGAAAATCGGAAGACGGTTATCAAAATCGGTATTTCTGCATTTCTATGGAAATATAACAACGGTAGACTTGAGACTATTGATGATGATAAAATGGTAAAGCCTATAGAGAAATATAATGGTTTGTGTGTAACATTTTGCGGTAGACTTCAGACTGTTGTTGAGGATAAAATGATAAAGTCTAAATGGAAATATATTGGTGGTGTGTAACATTTGGTCGGTTGTACGCAGAGTGGTAATTATGCCAACAAGCAGTGTGCGACTGCCACCGTCGCTATCCACATTGACGTCATGATGTATAGGAATCTATTTCCGTTCCTCCCTTTATGTAATAAACGTTCTACCCAACGACAGGTTAAAATTAACGCGTGGGTAGGTCCAATGCATAATATCCGTTGTCCTGTATCATGATCACAATGCTAGTACTATTAGTCTTTGAAGTTTATTATTATTATTATTAGTATCTAATAGCGGCCGCTCGCAGCTTCGCTCGCGTAGCAGTTTTTTTCACGTTCCCGTTATTTTTTCGGGATAAAAAGTAGCCTATATGTTAATCCAGGTTACAATCTATATTTATATACAAATTTCATCCAAATCGGTCCAATGGTTAGAGCGTGAAAGAGTAACAAACATCTATTCATCCATCCATCCATACTTACAAACTATACATACGACGACCGATGTGGCGCGGCGGGCGAATGTCCGCTTGCGACGCAGGAGGTTGCGGGTTCGATTCCCGCCTTGGGATAAATGTTTGTACGATCTGCAAATATTTATTCCGGGTGTTCTGGGTGTTTTCTATGTATAATAAAAAAATATCTATATATGTAATGTATTGTATTAAGTATATCAGTCATCTAGTACCCATAACACAAGCTCTGCTTAGCTTGGGGCTAGATGATGCTGTGTGGAAAAAAAAAAAAAAAAAACTTCCGCGTTTATAATATTAGCAGGATAGACCAGATATGTTTTTTTCTAAGTTGACTAAAATAAGGTTTTATCTAAAAGCATGTTTAGGTTGAAACAACACATCACAATTTTTTACGTTCGTCTGTAATCCATCCAATCAGTTGATAGAACACGGGTTTCTACAAATACACCGATTATTCAGTTGTATTTAATGCTGTATAAACTGCAGCTGGGAAGTATAAAAACGTATTAAACCCTAGTTTTATCATAGCAGTGGTCGTTTTATGACGTCCGTAATACAAGAAACATTTTTATTAGTAGAGCTCTTTGTGAAATGCCGGTATCGGTGAGATTACAGGCACACAAGGCATAACACTGGTATGGCTTACTTAGATTGATGAACACAGAGTAGTGCATCGTAGGACACGTTTCTAACGAATATGCCCTACTAAGCAATGTGTTGCTGTAGGAGATGATAACTGCTTAACATTGGGTGAGCCATCTACTTGTTCCATCAGCAATTAGAATTAAAAAACCATGATTGATAAGTTATTTACTGAGGGTTCAATTGAAAATGGCTTACTGCAGTTTCTTTGCTAGATATTAGTGTTGGGAATACAACAAAATACAATTTTTACGATATAAAGTTTATTAATTCGATGCACTAAGTACATGAGTTGTAGAGAGAGAGGGGGGAAGGGAACGAACGACCGAATCATATCAAAGATTCGCTACAGCTTATAAATATCTCTTGTATTTCATATACAATTAGAGAGATACGTGCGATTTCGTCTGCTTGAAGCTATTGTTTATACAAATTTCATACCCCATTTGACCCTTATTGAGGATAAATTTAAAGATTTTTTTACAGTACACACATGTTGGTGGACGCAGGGTAGTGCATCGTAGGGCACGGATCTAACGTGAGTGACCAACATGGCAATACTTTGTTATAGGTGATGGTTACCTCTTAACATCAGGAGGGTCATGTGCTTGTTTCAGCAGCAGTAGCATAAAAAAAACCCTTAAACACCAATATAATTATACACTGAATATTTTAAGTTACTACGACCAGCCGTTTATGTTGTGGATTCTATATGTCAGTCAGTCTGGACAAATATTCTTAGAAGTGGTATTATTACGGCAGACTTATGACGGTATCAGTATCTTTGGAGACGATCTAGTTACCAACTGTGGTGTCATCGCATTCATTGTGCTGAGCATCGTAAACTAAACCGACCGATTTGTACTTATCTTTATGACTGGACCATCAACACAGTTATAGCATGTAGAAGGTCTTAGATACTATCTTGTACTACCTTGAGGATTAATTTATAAAATAAATTAGACAGAAAACATGTGCGGCATACACATATATTTCAGTACATTTTTACCCAACATCATCTAGCCCCAAACAAGCATATTATAGGCAAATTCAAAGTCAAAAAGCATTTATTCAGTAAAATACGCAGGAATCGTCTTGAAACGTCTTAAATAATAATGTAATAGCTTATGGGCACCAGATGACTGATAAAATACTTATATACTTTTTTTTATAAATACATAGCATACAAGATATCACCCAGACACAGAAAACTGTGTTCATCATACAAATGTTTGTTCTCGGTGAGGACACAGCACAGAAGGCAGGGCTACTACAAACTGAGCTATGACGGCTGTTAATTCATGTGGTCCACCTTCCTCATAGAGAAAATGCGTTAAGTACCATCATAGATTATAATAGACCATTATGAACGCAGTGACCAAAGCAGCAAAGAAAAAAACACTATAGAAAAACTTATATTACACGGGTATTTATCGCGTATTACCTTTTTTATTTATTTTCCCGACGTTTCGACTATGTTGCAATAGCCGAATATAAGTCTTCAATATGTGTTCCGATCGCGAAAGTTTAAAAAATACTACTATAGAAAAAGTACGAAATACGAACAAGTAAGTAATCTCCGCCTGTAGGCGCTTCAGACTAGCTATAGACCTTCAACATAATAGATAACATAATTGAACACATAAAACAGTAGCCGGTCGGTTTATATGTTTGTGAATGAAGCTATATGTCTTCCATGACGTTTATGTCGACCGTTAGGGAGCAGTCTAGTGGGGACGGAACAGGATCTCCTTCCAGGAAGGTGTAATAACTTCCTTGGCACTCATACGTACGTGGATGAAAGGCTGTTACCTTGGCGTGACTGTAGATTAGTTAGGAATATTTGCTTGTAGTGTATTCTGGAGTTTCATTATTTACATTATCATTACTTTGTAAAAGGATCATACGAAAAAACGGTAGGAACCAAACCAAACAAAAATAGTTTCTTGCCGGTTCTTCTAGGCTTGGTCGCGAGGAACTGGCGATTAGATTCACCTAGATTTAAGACGTTTCAAGATGACTTCGACTCTAATTTCTTCTCTTTAGGTTGGTAGAAACGGTATTATTAAGTTACTAGCAAAGGCGCGCGACTTCCTCCGTGAGAAGTTATTTTTAAACACAACGGGGATTGTACCCATTTAGGAGTTGAATTTGAAAATTCCTTTCTCGGGACACCTTTATGCACCGATACGAATAAAGTCTGAAAACTTCAGACTCTACGATCAGTAACTATATAAGAGGAAAGATTTGATTGTTTGTTTGTTTGCATTGAATAGGCTCCGAAATTACTGGACCGATTTGAAACATCTTTCACCGTTGGGAAGCTACACTATCCCCGGGTGACATAGGCTATATTATATTTTCAAAAAATTTGGGATCCTTACCCGTGCGAAGCCGGGACGGACTACTAGTTAATTATAAGAATCTTTATCCTGACACATATATACAATGTACAGACTAAATCGCGGGTCATCGAAACATGAAACTTACAGGGTGTTTCGGAAAGATGGCAAAACCGGAACGTAACTTTATCTGTCATATCTGTGTATTATATTCATCTACCCTCTTCTACTTACCATCCTTGTCCCTTACCTAAACCTATGGGTAGGCGGAAAAACTCTTGACGTTTCTACCACCGGTCGTGTGAGTCGAGCAAAAACCGCTCCTCACTTTTTAAATCGCAATCCGCTTTTCTCATCGCGCAAACGCGGCCCAATAACGTTTTTCAAGACACCAACTACCATCAGCGCCTTCCGCCACCATCAGCAAATCATCGGAGTGTTCCAGAGGAGAAAAGGAAGCTACCCCGCCACATCGCACAAAAGCCCCAGGTATTCCTTGTCTCTTTCCACTCCACAGGGTGTATTCGTCTTGGTGCGTAGAAGAAAGGAATTCTCGAAGTTAAACCCCTAAACGGGAACTGCGGAGATTGAACTTTGTATGAAAATAACTTCATAAGGATGAAATCGGAGTTCGTTTTTGCTAGTAGATACTGGATAAAATATTATCAAAATTAAGCGACAGAACTTAAAATAACACTTACATAACAATCAAACTATCAATATTACTTCTAAAGTGATGAACTAAATATTTTTCATCTTTTTAACAATTTATTCCCATAATGGTATCAATTATACAATGCTCAGTCTACAACCTTTTACGTTACAGAATGCGACAAATAAATTATATCTGACAAAAATATTATTTTCAGCTACTCAGTAATGCGTCCGCGGTTTATTTCAGGACCGCAAGCACTATGCACTAATCTGTGTTACCCTTACGGATATAACATGGCTTTCGTCATTGGTAGCATTTACATAATGTAAACAAAATTATGCTTTAAAGCCTAGAGTTTTAGGTTTGAATTGCAATGACTAGTTTATAGGTTAGTATGCAATGTATAGGTTAGTAGTAAACTACTTGATATATCATTTAGGTTTAACGAGTGTTTGTCCTGCGTCTCAGTGGGTTATACCTTTTGGTTTCCGTGTTTACAAAAAAATGGGTTTTTTTATAGTAAGTCTTCGGTGCGCGTGCAATTGATTATGTAAGCAGAGGTAGCTCTCAACATCAAGTGGCCCCATCCGCTTGTTTCATCATTTTTCTCTTTTAATTCCTGTTATAAAATATGTTTCGGATACTCCTACGTAATTTTTTTATTATCAACATTCATCACCTATCATTCAGTACTATCACTGTAGCGCCTTACCGCTGGCCTGGTCAATCCTTGGTAACGTTCTGAGAGGCCACCATTTACACGGGTGACCACATTGACCACTGGTGTCATTTACATGGGAGTACTTTCATGTCTCATGTTCTTGGTCACGACTCTAGAATCATGATAACACAAATGTATCAGCTTGCCAACCCTAGTACATTCGAATTAGTAGTAGTAGAGCTCTTAGCGAAGGTCTCGTCTAGGGAAGTACTACCACCATACCTTTTTTAGACGGCAAGCAACGCAACGTGTTCCAGCTTGAAAGGTGTGATATTCTGGTAAAATTACAGGTAAATGAGCCTTAACACTTGTTTACCTCAGGGTGATAGATGCAGAGCAGTGCATCATGGTGCTCGTGACCTGTGTGGCAATTCTCTGTTATAGATGGTAACCACTTAACATCAGATAGGCCATGTACGTGTTCCATCAGCAAGTAGTATAAAAAATTAAATTTTAAATACCTCTATATTTAGAAGCGAATGTATATGTCAAGTTTCAATGCTCAAAGCTTGTAAGGTTCAAACAATTTGTAATCTTAGGTTACGCTATCGCTATCATTAAATTTGTCTGTACTGGCGCTGGGCTACAAACAAGAAGGTAGTTGTTTACACTGAGTTGGCCGAATCCCAATAGCCTAGACTTCAAGTGAATCGCTCTAATGGAAATGTTTGACACACGACTTCCACTTGCCTCCACACGTAAATCTCTGCTCTCGAAACGTCATCTTTACGTCATCATTTGGGGTTGATGCCAGACATGTCGATGAAAGTTCTGCGTGCACCAACACGTTCATCCTATGTCCACAATGACGTGCACGATGGCGATACATTCTGTAAAGTGTTTTTATAAGTTCACATCGGAGGCTCCTATTGTAGGTTACAAAACACTTATAGTTAGGTATGATATAAAAAAATAAATAAAATTTTAAATATATATCCGTTAACTCTGTACAAATGTAAAAAAACTACACTCGTTTGGCTTTTACAACTCGACTATGAGTCAACTGAGGATATATTAATCGCACTAAAATAATTTAAACTAAACTTAACTCAATTATTAAATTAATTAATTATTTAATTTACTTAATGAATATTATTTTTTATTTTTTTATTTCATGAATATTGTATAAAACAAAATCATGTAAGTTCACTGATAATTTATTTAGTTATTAGTTATTGTATTGCATGAATATTATTAGTATTATTATTACAAATTGTTATTATCACCTTCTAAACGGGCGGAGGGCATTGGTACGCCATCATACAGGTTTCCCTAGTTTGGGTACCAATGCTATCTAACCAATGAAATATCAAGTATGTTATTATCAAATAAATTTCATTTCATTTCATTTCATTTCATGATGTACACTGTCACACAAACAGGTTGCACGCGATCAAACTTTCAAGAGTCCAGTCAGCGGAAATGTTATATTTCTCTGTTGCACACTACTCTATCATGATTCTACATTACTGTTATAAGAGTCATTGCAATTATATAAAGGTTCCGTGCAAATCAGTTAAATAGCGTCTGTAATGGCACTCGTTGCCATCAGCGCCCAGTGCCATGTAGGTCGCGATCAGTTCTGTACAACATTTTCTTTGGTACTTGTTCACACTGGGCAGCGCTTTCACACACTGACAGCCACACCCCCACACACATAATTCCTAATACACCTACAATGTCCACTCTTATTTTGAAGTTTATCTACGTGTCTTCTTTAGGGTTGGGTGCTGGAAGCTACGATACAGTTTAAACTATATGCTGTTTTTAGTGCTTGCTTATTATTTGTGCTCAAAGTTCTATGTTCACTAAATAAAAAAAAATACTTGAAGTTGTAACTATTATTAGGTCCTAGTTTATTAGAGAACCAATTTTCACTGTAATACTGTGATTTCAGCGATCGTGTTTGCGTTCTACGCTGTCTTCTACGCAGTCTTGGCAGCCATGTTCGCGGCGTGTATGGCCGGTCTTTTCTACACCATCGACGAGAACAAACCCGCTTTCATACTCTCCAGTTCATTGATCGGTAAGTATTTAGCCTTTGCTACAGCGATTTTTATGCAGTGTCTTTGTAGGTATAAACCAATTTTGCATTCGGTAGGTTGTTGTAATTTATACCAACTATCAGAATGTTTGACCTCTTGATTGACTGACATAATAACAACGCACTGTCTAAACATGGTCTAAACCTAAGAATATGGACTAAAGTCTAAACCATAACTTTAGTCCTTATTCTTAGGTCTTTAGTCCATATTCTTAGATCTAAACCACTATTCGTAGGGACTTGACATTTACAGGGTACATTTTTTTACGCACTTTGGTGCGCAGAAGACAATACTAATACTACTTGATGGTGTAAGTACTAAAAACAATCAGAAATTTAACCCCTATAAAGGGTGCAGCAGGGATTGAAGTTTTCGTAAAAATAACTTCATGTAAATCGTGCAGATTTTTAGTTAGTATTTGTTTTGCAAGCCCATACTAACTAACTTAATGCTTATTTCTGTTTTTAAAATATTATACAGAAACCCTATCAAAAGGAAAACCTCAGCAGTACGATAGACACTTGTTTTTACGTCATATGAAATTTCAGAAAATATTAAAACCACAATATTTCAGTTCAGGGCTAACAGAACGACCGTCTGTCCAAACGAAAATAGCCCACATTTCCATTGCCCTTCCAAAGCAGGGCCGACATACACCAACACATAGCCGACTGATGACTGATTCATTACTGAATAAACCTACGACGATAATAAAATAACACCGATAGTTTGCGGTCGTGGGTTCTAATGTCGTGTACCTATTTATGTGTATTATGTGCGCAATGCTAGTGTACTCGCAAACAGTAGAAGGAAACCTGAAGAAACCGCGGCTTAATGGCTAGCCACAAAAAAAAACTAGCAAAAATGTTTGAGACTTCGTCCACGCGAAGTTATTTTTATACAATTTTCAGCTCCCGCTGACCAGTTCAGAGGTTACACCAAGACAAAATTATACCCTGAAAATACCTCAAGTTTCTACGGTTAGTGGTTTAAGTTGTGCGGTGTTTATAATGACAGTCAGTCAGGACATAGATGATTATAATTGGTATAAATACTTACATTATTTATCAAATTGTGTAGGCACCATTTATATCATGAATAATATACTAAAATATAAGGGTAGTCAGTAGTTATTCACATAGAATAACAAGCTCATTTACGCAGCACCAAAAACAAGCAACGAGGACCACAAAAAAAATCCGTTAAAAACTTTACATCTTTGGAACATGCGTGTAAAACGAACCGGTTATGTTTTTGACGGACTTTGGGACAGCTGTGTCATATTTTAACAATTCATAAAGCTAAAGGAAACCAACAATAACACATCGCGTTGGTAATAATTAGCTGTATGTATATCCTGCACTTCATTAACTAGCGGATTGTCAACTTTACGTTAAAAGTAAATAGATAGGTAGGTAAGTACAGTAGCTGCAATATAATGTATATAATTCTGTAATGTATATAATGTATAGTACTACCACCATGCCCATTTCTACCGCCAAGCAGCTTGCTGTGTTCCGGTTTGAAGGGTGGGTGTGCCGGTGTAATTACAGGCACACGAGATAACACCTGTATGCCTTAGGTTGATGGACGCAGAGTAATGCATCGTAAGGGCACGTTTATTGCGTGCGTGATATTATTGATACTTTTTAGATAATCTGTGGTAAACGGTGTTACCACAATTGGTCTATATAATAATAATAAATATTTGTAGTCATTTTTACACAGCATCATCTACTGAGCATAGCTTGTACTATGGTAACCAGATGACAAATAGAATACATAAATACTTTTTTAAATACATACTTAGAATATTATATAATACCTAGACACAGAACAAACCGACTGACCGATGTGGCGCGGCGGGCGAATGTCCGCCTGCGACGCAGAGGTTGCGGGTTCGATTCCCGCCTTGGGATAAATGTTTGTACGATCTGCAAATATTTATTCCGGGTGTTCTGGGTATTTTCTATGCATAATAAAAAATATCTATGTATGTAATATAATATTGTATTAAGTTTATCAGTCATCTAGTACCCATAACACAAGCTCTGCTTAGCTTGGGGCTAGATGATGCTGTGTGGATCGTCCGGCATTATTTATTATAAACATCTATGTTCATCAAACAAAATGTTTGACTTACTAAGTATGTAAATAGTACTCAAGTGAAATGCACACATTGTGCTTCTGTTTGTTTACCCAAAAAAAAACCTAGGCATAGAGATCATGGCATGGTAGGACAAAACACCTAGCTTCGGTGTTGTTTTATTGATTAGCTATGATTGATAGACCTAAACCAAATTTTTATACTCTTAGTGGGAAGGAACTAGTACCTACTACCACCATGCCTATTTCTGCCGCCAAGCAGCTTGCTGTATTCCGATTTGAATTGAAGGGTGTGGGTGCCGGTGTAATTACAGGCACATGAGGCTTAACACTAGTATACCTCAGGTTGATGGATGCAGAACAGTGTATTGTAGAACACGTTCCTTACTAACGTGACCTACAAGGCAATGCTTTGTTATAGGCTATGGTAACCACTTAACATCAGGTGGGCCATATGCTTGTTATTGGTAATACAAGATTTAATTGTATTTTAAGGAGGGCTGTGGATTTTGTCTGATAAATAAAATGAAATAAAATAAAATAAAAAAGCTATGTTGCTTTCAAAGATGACAGAAAAGGTTTCCTTATTTACCGCTTTATTTTTACAAAGATGACAAAAAATATCTCCTCATTATACCGCTTTATTTTCACTGCATTTTTTAGTCTGTGTCACAGTGTTGTATTGGTTAATGAACGATAACTATTGATTAAAAAATCATTCGTAACATGTTAATAACCTCCAGTTTGGTGATTTTAAATAGAGGTTACGCCCTTGGAGATAACTTAATTATTTTATTTTTATTCTGATTGAACAGTGAGACATTTTAAAGTACCAAGACGGTTTTCGGATAAGAGCACAATGGCCCTTGGTTATTTAAATAGTCCTCTGATTTGGTTGTAAGAGACCAGTCTCTATCATGACGCGACCGACGAGATGAAGAAAGAAAATATGTTTAAAAAAAGATTTCTCAAAAATAATTTGGATGTGACCAAACCGATAAACCAACTTGGGCTCGTATTTTTTTAATCTGAGACGAGATTGAAATTAGAATTTGATTGTCAAAATTGGGTCTGTCTATCGTTTCGAAGAATACCATTTTGGAAATCGACACGATTGAAACTGGAATTTGAGTATATTACTTATTTATTATTATTTATTTACTTACGAGAATTATTTTGTTTATGGGCATAAAGATGATAAAATAATGATAGAAAAAGTTCTAGTGAGTCAACTAAACATGAAACTGGACGCCGCAAATCAATAAAGGACGTCCTCTAAATTATTTATGTTGGTCTGATTTTAAATGGGGCTATCGTATTACTAAATAATCGGAGACCGCAATCACATGTTATCACACAATCGACGGTTTTATAAATAACTAGCGAAACTTCAACTCCCGCTGTACCTGTTTGGGAGTAGATTTTCAGGAATATCGTCTTCGTACATCTTTACCTACATACCACGACGTATATATACCCTGAAAATGCCAAAGTCTTTACGATTAGTGTTTTATGTTCTGCTTTGCCTAATGTCAGTAAGTCAGGACAAACATTCTTTTAATTGGTATAGATTTATAAAAAAATATTCAAGCGTTATTAATAATAATAATGCTGGACAATCCACACAGCATCATCTAGCCCCAAGTTAAGCAGAGCTTGTGTTCTGGGTACTTACTACGAGTATACTCGTAGATGATGTAGTTCTAACTATAGACAAACAGAGTTATTTACGTGTTCAATATTTGTATAAAATAATGTACATTAATGTTGAAAATAAAAGAAATATTTTATTTACATCCTTAAATAAGTGTAACTCTTTTAGTGTAACTCTTTTTAGGGTTAAGCTCGCCTTTGTACATGACCGCTGGAAAAATAACTGTCTCTGTAATTTGTGTGTACAATAATGAATAAATAAATAAGTGCAACACTTATTTGTTATTTCCAGGTGACAACCCAGGAGTGTCGTTCAGACCCATTCCAGACAACGGCTTCGTGCTGTGGTACCACACCAGTAACATCACTGAGTCGCATCCTATCGTCGCGCAGCTGGACGATTTCTTTGAACGTAAGTCATAGCATAAATAAATAAATAATGCTGGACAATCCACATAGCATCATCTAGCCCCAAGCTAAGCAGAGCTTGTGTTATGGGTACTAATGACTGATATATTTAATACAATACTATATTACATACATAGATATTTTTAATTATACATAGTAAATACCCAGAACACCCGGAATAAATATTTGCAGTTCGTAAAAAACATTTATCCCAAGGCGGGAATCGAACCCGCAACCTCCTGCGTCGCAGGCGGACATTCGCTCGCCGCGCCACATCGGTCGTCATCGCAGTAAAGTACTTAGTAGTAGTAGAGCTCTTTGTGAAGGGCTCGTCCGGGGAAGTACTACCAATACCTATTTCTGCCGCCAAGCAGCTTATTAAGGCACATGAGGCTTAACACCTGCATGTCTCAGGTTGATGGACGCTGAGCAGTGCACCGTAAGGTACTTTTCTAACGAGCGTGAACTACGAGGCAATACTTTGTTATAGGCGATGGTAACCACTTAACATCAGGTGGGCCATCTGCTTGTTCCATCAGTAAGTTGTATAAAAAAAGGCTTCGCTTGTCATAAATCAATGAGCAAAAAAACATTGAAGGGTGGTCTAAAGTAGCTTTGAAGCTAAGTGATTAATCTACCTAATTTGTATTCTAAGCTACCACCTGATTGGAATATGTATAGTGTTTCCTGACCACACCTGTTGTTCACCATCGGGCGTGGCTCTCTCATCAACCTGATGAATTAAAACCCACATGTACAGTCAGTTGCACTAGAATGTAAACAATTTGTAATTTTCAAAATGGTTTTAAGCGGTGCTCAAAATATTTACACGACAAATGTTTTGAAAAATAGGAAATTAAATGAAATTTATTTATTTTTAAGTGAAGTCATCAACTACAACAACAACAGAAGTAGTACAGCTCTTAGTGAAGGTCTCGCGCTAGAATATACCAACTGATCTGTGAGGCTTGTCATTTGTGTATCTTGACAGGTTTCTTAGGTAGATCAATCATCTTGTATTTCGAAGACAGTTTTGTAGGTATATTTTCATTGTAACGTTTGATTTGTGGTTACTTTAATATTTAGCAACATCACGAAACATTCTGGGGTTTTACCTTCGCTTGCCAGTTTCACTAAACGTGTGATAACGTTATTTTACAGTGCACAAGAGTGAATCCTGGTTTTCCTCCAAGAAAACCTGCACCAGTCAGGATAACTACGGATTCCCAAGCGCACCCTGTTTCTTCATCAAAGTCAATAAAGTAAGTTTACTATACCATCACCCGACAACTGACAACCGCTAGAACAAAGGTTCTCAAATGATAACTATGAACCGGATTCCGGATACCGGATGCCGGATTTCGGTTCAACTAGACCAGTTATTAGGAACCAGTTAGTATTCTAGCACCGGTTGAGTAGGTCGCTAATAAGACATCTGAGGAGATATCTAATATCAACCGTGCTTGCGGGGATTAAAGTCATACCTACTAAGCAAAAAAATATGCTACTTTTTCAGATTTATGGCTGGGAACCTGATTTTTATGATGCTTCAGCACTCCCAGCAGACATGCCAGATGATCTGAAGAAACACATTGGAACTCTCCCTGCAGAAGAGGTAACATTTAAAAAAAAAATACTTTATTGCTTTGAGTAGACAGATTTGTATGCTGCATTGCCTAGCAATGAGCTCCCGTACCAAGTCGGAAAATGCATATATTATCTATGTAATGGTGTTCCTTTTACTTGTTTAGGTACGATAGTTTTTAAATCATTGAAATCGGTCCATTGGTTGCGAAGATATTACACATTTTGTACCAGCCAACCGCGGGGCGACCGGATAGCTCATGTCAGGGAATCGTGACGTCTCGATTCTCTTTCGCCCGCGCTCGCGCTCTCCACCATTCATTTATTAAAGTTCACTCGATCTGCGCGGGTCGTGTTCTGGTTTAAATTAATTTTTTTTTAATAAAACCGCGCGGGTTCGGCGGCTAGCGCTGGGTCATTGTGACATGACGTCACAATATCTCAACGCTAGGCTGTTCGCGCGGTCAGTGAGCCTCGTTCGGTATTTTGCCCATAACATAGTCAGTTTTGGCCGTAGAAAAAAAATTTTTGCACTTTATGTTTTAGTTTCTCAAGGCCTATAAAACTGCATTCACAGATAAAACTGTTACGGGTCCCCATTCAACATACCTACCTAAAACCGTAAAATCTATTTGTATTGAAAAAAATAGCAATCGTCCTTGGTTTAAAATTTAAAAAAAGAACATCATGAAAATAAAGAAAAAAGTTTTTTTACTGATTCGACTTGAATAAAAACTTCTTATTCATCGACTTGACAAAATTGTATGTCTATATAACGATGGACTGGCTTGTGTCTTACAGAAGAAAAGAAGAAATAACACATTTATTTTTAATTTATTTTAAATTTCTTACTACCATTTTTTGTGCTGCCAGCAACACAACTTAAAACCTCTTTTGTAATTTTCAGCAAAAGCAAGTATGGGTGAACTGCTGGGAGGAGAAAGAAAACAGCACTACCTTCGAGTACCCTTGGGGCCGAGGAATACCTGCATCCTTCTTCCCCTACGTCAACGCTGAAGGGTACAGGGCACCAGTAGTTCCCGTTAAGATGGTTGCGGAAGGTAATGCTTCGAAAGTGGAGGCTTCTTGGTTGGGATTATAATTACCTACAACATCCATCGACATACACTCAGTTTGTAGTAGCCCTGTCTTCTGTGCTGTAGGTGGTGGGTTCGATCCCCACCGAGAAAAAACATCTGTGTGATAAACAGAGATGTTTGTTCTATGTCTGGGTGTTATATGTATTTTATTACCTACGAGATAATAAATATTTTGTTATAAATTATGGCAGTACTTAACATCAGGTGGGGTATCTGTTTGTTCCATCAGTAAAATCAGTTCATCGTATAAAAAAACAATAATTGGCTCACTGTATTCTACATTCAAAGTATAAAAGTTATTTGTCGATAAGTACGAATTTACCCTCCGAGGTATTGAATTTACATAATATAAACGATACAAACTATTAATTGTAAACATTTTTGAAGTAATACTTCTAATGCGACTTCCAATAAGGTTGCGTTAAACGTTTAACACTACCATGGAGGGGGTATGAAAGCACTGTTCTTTCTCTCTTTCTCTCATAGCCAGTTAAGTTTCGTATATTAAAGAAGTTTTACTTCAGTCGTGTGGTAAAGCACACTCGTTTTTTATTCTTGCAGCGAAGAAGTTAATAACAGTGCGATGCAGAGCGTGGGCCAAGAACATCGTATACAACAAGAGCATAAAGGAACCGCGAGGGTACGCCAGGATCCAGTTCTTCGCTGATCAAGAAGATGTAGGAACCGACTCCTAAACCCAACCCTAGATCCTAACTTAGTTCACCAACACGATCGTCTTTTAAGTAGCGATGGCTTTTGGAAGACCTATTCTAGTTTTAGATATTGAAGTCTTAAAGACACTGTGCATGGGCAAATACTTAAGCTAAGTTCAAACTAATGCGTTCAGAGGGCCTGTAGGGTTCTGTATCTACTGTTGTTTTATTGTAGGGATCTACAATAAAACAACAGTAATTCTGTACACACGAAAGTGCCCGGCACGCGTCTGTCTCGTCGTGCCGCCTGCACTAAAGTGAAGTTAGCGGCACCGGGCGAACACTACCAACCAGGCCAAGCGCGAACGAAATTGATATTCGTAACGTAGGCATATTTCTATCTTTAATGAATCTGTACTGACATCCAAATTACACCGCATGTAACACTTGGCAGTTCGCAGTAGCAATTCATTTTCTGTAATCTTCGGAAACAACATGACTTTTACATTTTAACCATTTTCCTAGTGTTATTTTATGTTCTGACGTATAATTACGGTGGTATTTTACCCAAAACTACTTGAGGTCTTAGCACAAGTAAAATCAATTAAAATGAAAGTGTTAATGTTGACGACCGACGTGGCGCGGCGGGCGAATGTCCGCCTGCGACGCGAAGGTTTGGGGTTCGATTCCCGCCTTGGGATAAATGTTTGTACGATCTGCAAATATTTATTCCGGGTGTTTTGGGTATTTTGTATGTATAATAAAAAATATCTATATATGTAATGTACTGTATTAAGTATCGGTCATCTAGTACCCATAACACAAGCTCTGCTTAGCTTGGGGCTAAATGATGCTGTGTGGATTGTCCAGCATTATTATTATTATATTAAAATGACTGGTTGGTTCAGACAATTTTGGTGCCAGCTTCTATAAATGCCATAAAACTTTATAAGCCAAAATAATTTATAATATGAGAAATTTTCCTGTAATACTCATCGCTTTTTTGTCTAAATTGAGTTTAAAATTTATAATTAGAAAGTACACCGCCTTAAGTTTTGTTGAAACCAATTTATTATTTGAATTTGGTTTACTTTTTTTTTGTAAGTAATTATTTACTTGTAAATAAGTGTGGAACAACCATAGAATATAACTAGTAGTTTATTTAATTATAATATTTACTCACTCCAATGACTTTCGTTACTGTTGTTACATAATCGTATACTAACCTTATCATGACCGCCTGTTTCTTGTTTTCGATCAATGACACCCTTAGGTAAAAAATCTAAAAAAAATCTGAAGCAAAAAATCCCCGTCGGTAAAAAAGAGGTCCCTTGAAAAGTGAGCTCTTATTTTGTTTTTACAATTAGTGGAATTATTTACTAGGTGACATGGTTGTAATTAAAACTGTTTAATATTTTTTTCTCACTTCGTTAGTAATCAAATGTAGCTGTCTAAGTATATATTCACGCAGACAGCTTTTAGCTATGATTTTGTATGCTCCGTCATCTAGGGGTATCATTGATCGAAGTATTGGGTTTGTATTAAAATTTAGACTCTAAGGCGATCCAATATGCTTGATTTGACAGCGCAAATACGCAATATGCGTATTTGCCGTCTCTTTCTAAAAACAAAGACATACGTTTACTAAGTTTATGATGATGCAACTACGGAATCGATATTGTGTCACTGCCTAAACATTAAAACAGAATGCTATATTATAAAGTAATCATACTCATGTGAGGCGTTTTCAATAAAAATAATTGTTTAAATGTAGTTTATGGATAATGGATCTGATTTTGGTTTGCGTGTCTTGTCACGTTTTTATTTTAATGTAGGTACATAAACTATGCATATTCTATATTATATCACATGTAAAGCATGTGGATAAACTAAAAAATTGGTGAGATGTCCTTTAGTAAAAAAAACAGGGCTTTGTATCTATTGTAGATGATTAATACAGTATCAGGGGCAAGTTTTTCAATCACACTCCTATTTACGGGACGCTGTAGTGCCTGGGGTAGGGTTTTTATATATTAAGTAATCATATAATAATGATTTAATGTCCTTTAGTAGGTAAACCATAATGATTTTCGTTACATTTAGGTTTTTTTCTTAATGTTTGCCACCGTGGCAATGGCTCATTTACGTAAAATTTGAATTGTAACGAGGTAAACTAAATTCAATCTTATTTAGGTCAAATAAATACGTATCTTAGTATTAGAATACCGTATCCACATCTATCACAAACTGCATTGTCACCGTAAACCTTTGATTAAATTAAATGTTCTTTAAAAAACTTAAAATTTTTAAGGCTTGTTTTGACCTGAAATTAGTATCAAATTGTACATTACCTGTTAGATGTAAAGAGGTTAAGAACTCTTTAGGTAGGTAGTAAATAATATTCCATGTTGTTTGATTCCTGTAAGCGTTGAATAAAAACTGAAATTATTTATTGTTTATTTGTTTTATTTGCGCTTTGTCTTTCAAGGCATGGTTTTACTTACCAGGTGGCTAAAAACTAAACAGGCTCTTTGTTAAAGGGCTTTCCAGGGGACATACTACTGTACCGTGTCTATGTCTGCCTCCGAGCAGCTTTTCTGTATTTTGGTTTGGACGGGTGTACCGGTGTACAGGCACATGAGGTTGAACACCTGTACACCTGAATGGCAAGTGGACATACATCTGTCGAGTAAGTATACATAAGAGGTACATGGAAAATGAGCGATAGATAAACGTACATTATTATTTATTCTCTAGCTAACTAACGAATATTTCCCTAGGATTCAAGTACCTACCTACACGGTTCTGAGTAGACCCAAGGTTGGATGTATACATATAGGCGAGTATAAGTATAAACGAGTATAATCTCTTGTCTGTGGCAAAAGTAACGTAAGTATATGAACAAAATCATATTTTTTGGATTGAGCATAACTACAAACCTTAGATCAAATGAACTAAGCAACAAACATTGTATGCTTAGAGTATGTGTAATCATCTAGGTAGGTACCTAATTAATAAATAACTTTTTTCCTTAGAAAAAAACAAAAGGAAAAAACTAATTAATATTTTTAATTTTTGTCTGTTAAAAGTCATTATTCAAAAGTAGAACAATCACAAATAAAGACTCGACATTATTGCTGTTCCATAAAAGAAGAATAATTTTTTATTTTTGAAAATAGAACTAAAAGCGCTAAATGCGATCTCTTTGGTAGAATGCGTGTATTGCGTTACGGCTACAAAAGAAATAAAAAATGGCATTGGCGCGAAATATGTTAGAATTTTCCTTTATTTACAAATCGAGTTGATTGGTGACCGTAATATATTTTTCTCTATTCTCTTTAAGTAGTAAAATTACAGTGTAACACACGGTGCTAAAAACCTATTATAACTTAGTTTCTATTTATTCCACCGCTAAAGCGCGATAGTAAAGTAACTTCGTAGATCTGTCGCGGTCTGACGCTAGCTCCATCCAATTCAACTTTTTTGCGCCTTTTTTTATGTCATCTACCCTTCAGCATTGGTCTGACTGCTCTTCTTATTCCTGCAGGCAATTGCTCACTTATAATTTTAAAAATCCAGAAGTCAACGACTGAATTTGAACTCAACATCTTAGAATCGGAAGGTGGGATTACTACCATTAGAATACCACTATAGTACCTACTATTTGCATACTACTGAAAACGCCAAAAATAGGGGCAGAAATAAAAAGCTACTTCTATCTTCTATATTCTTCTGCGTTATTGTACAAATTATTTTACAATAAGTGATAAATTACTGTTTTATCAATTCCTTACGCAGCCGCAATTAGAGGCAAAAACTCACAAAGCGCTCATAAAATATTAAGCAAGTGATGCTAGTAGTATCGGTAAGAAGAACTGACGTGGTCTGGGCGCGGTGAGGTCGCTGGGCGGGCGGCGAGCGGTTGCAGGCAGATTTGGGCGGATACAGACGGCGGTGGAGTGCAAAGAATAATGACGTATAGAAAGAATCCAGAGTGTTCTGAAATAATCTGTAGATAATGATGTAAGTAACAGTAGTTGTAACTGTTTTCTTTATTACCAGGAAACAGGGATCTAAATTTAATTTTTAAACATTTTAAATAATACACGACAACTCGGTGGTCTACCAGTAAACAAGGACTTAAAGGTTTCATTTAAAATCAAAGGTTTCAAAATAAACCCTAAAACCTTATTTAGTTGTAGTTTCACGGTTTAAAATAGCGAAACGCGGCGACTTCGTCTGCGTAAAGTTATTTTTATACAAACTTCAACCATCACTGTACCCGTTTAGGGGTTTAACTTTGCAAGTTCCTTACTTAGTAGGTATATCTATAGACAAATAAACCCTGAAAATGACTAGTCTCTACGACCAGTGGTTTAGGCTGTGTGTTAATTTGATCATTTTTTCCTGTGAGCGATTGTGAGGATCGTAGATTACAGGTAGGGTAGGCAAACTCAATCTAAAATACTTCTGATAAATCTGGGGGCACGGCCGGGCCCCCGCCAAGTCGAGCAAGCAAAATCGGCACGGCTGTACCATCCTTTTCTCGATTATCTTTACCTAAGCTATCATCAAACTTAACATCAGGTGGCTTCATCAGCAATTATAAAGCCGCAAAGGAGTTGAAAATCTATACCAATTAAAAGCATCTTTGTCCTGACTGACTATAGCTGACTAGCTTACAGACAATTATTGTTTCTTAGCAATACAATCATTTATTTATTAAAAACTTTTGCACAAAACTATAAATGCATTGTCCAGTCAAAAAGATAGTGTGTTTCCAAATAAAACTATTATAGTTGATTGGTTTTTATAGTGCTTACCTGCACTTAAGGAAATCACAAAGATTTTTATATTATCCCTAAAATTATTTTCCTTGAGCGGGATTTGAACCCACAACCAAATTTTTTGGGTTTTTTGGGATAATATAAAAATCTTTGTTATTATAGTTGAGTTGATTATTCAAGTTAGAGAGCCTACCTTTTCTTTGCGCGGATCTGAGTGATGCGTCGCCGTATCTGCTGGCCAGTCCAGCACCAACGCTCGCTCAGGATGGGCGCGGATAAGCCGAATGGTGTGGTACACTCCACCGTGGGGTACAACCGACGGCCACCAGACCGGCCGTTCCTTCAACGCATCCAGTATGCAGTGTGGGATCCAGATGAGGGCAAGTTCCTGGGACGCACACCGCATAGATGGGGTAAGTGATAATCGAGGCCTTTGGTAGGCTTAAAGACTCCATCTTCAGGCAGATTTTACCGGCTTAAGTGAACTTTAAGAGGACGTTTATCAAAACTTTCATAGTCATCCCATACAAAAGTGGTTCAAAAGATTGCATGATATTACAGACTTTCAACAGATTGCACTAAGAGTACTCCAATTATATATAATAGTCCAAATTCTAGTATCATGGATTTAAAAAAATAAAGTAAAAACGAGATAAAAAATAATTTGAAAGTAAGAAATTAAATGATCGCGTTCATGTCTTTTGAATGGGACACGCATACATATACGTACCAACTATCTTTCAATGTTCATTTTGTATTTCAAAAGAAAGATCCGTAGAAGAACCAAGGTCACAGACAAGCTCTTAGAATCAAGCAAGTTAAAATGGCAATAAGCAAGCCATATAGTTTATACAATCGACTACCACTGGGCAATATAGGCTAAGGGAATATAGGCTTTTGAATGGTCAGGACCGGTCAAACCATAGGATTCCCTTCCATCCGATGAACCGACGATATTGTCAGGATCATGGAAAGTAGTGAATGGATTTTTCTTCCTGATATCATGTAGGGGATAGTCCAGAGGCAATTCACGTGTTCTTTTTGGCTGAGACGAGATTGAAACTGGAATTTGTAGATCAGAATTGGGCCTGTCTGAAATGTCGGTTTCAAAGAATTCCATTTGAAGATTGAAACGATTTAAACTTAAATTTGATGATATTTCGTTACAAGCGCCTCAGTTAGAGGATTTCTACAGGTTGATGAATGAATGATAGTACAATCTTCAGTCAGTAGGTAATCTATAAGCTAATAACCAGTTATAAAAGAAAAAGAGATTTTCTTAATCAAATGTTACATCATTGTTAGTGTTAGAGCTGAATTTTTTTGCAATGAAGCAAATATTTTACGGACTGACCTAATATCATGTTTACTTTATTTCGCTGCGAAACGTTTACTGCATAAATATTGAGTTATTGAATATGATTCTTGTTATTTTAAACTCCATCGTGAGTTTCAGGAAAAGCACAGTTGGATTATGTTGCTAAGGAAGAGTTCTGCAAACGGACCTAAGTGTAGTGTAATACAGTCTTTATGTAGTTGTATTTTAAATCTTATATGTTCTTTCAGATAGGTCTCAGCGTTACAATCAATATTTAAAAAAATAGGTGATTTACAAACTGTATATTGTAGTTTCTAGATAGATAATTATATTTATTGCATAACTAGCGGCCCGTCCCGGCTTCGCACGGGTAAGGATCCCTAATTTTTTTGAAAATATAACATAGTAGTCTATGTCATCTGGGGATAGTGTAGCTTCCCAACCGTGAAAGAATTTTTCAAATCGGTCCAGTAGTTTCGGAGTTATTAGTATAGATAATATGCTTTTCGTATTTTGCAAGATAAAATTGCAACTTTAGTAATTGCCAATAGTTGCAAAGGTTCAGTAAAAGCCTACCCTTCAGTTTTCAATTACGTTCTAGAGCTCATAAAATGTAATGGTTCCGTTTACCACTCCTTCACATCGTGGTCGCGGGGAACTGGTACCTAAATTACCTAGCTATTAGACTATTAGGTGATCACTTTGATTCTATGGAATAAATGCCTTATGACTTTGACTTTGAGTGATATACGATAGTAACTTTAGCTTCGTAGACCCCATATGTGAATACTATGCCCATTTCTACCGCCAAGCAGCTTGTTGTGTTCCGGTTTGAAGGGTGTGGGTGCCGGTGAAACTATAGAAACATGGGGCTTAGCACCCGAGGTTCAATCTTCGTATTTTTTTGGAGTTGAGACGAGATTAAAACTAGAGTTTGTTTGTCTTCTGACTGACATAACAGACAACGCACAGACTAAACAGTCGAAGAGATTTGAAATTTTGAGAGTATTTATTGAGTATACTATTTGAGAGTCTTGGTACGTATAGGTGTACTAAAAAAGAAATTCCCGTAAATCGAACCCCTAAACAAGTATAGTGAGGGTTGAAATTTATATGAAAATAACTTCTCTCACTTCTCCCGTGCGTTTTGCAAGTGTATCTCTTAGTGCACCCGACTGTATGTTGAGTACGTTACAGAAGATTCCATACATTAGGAAAGTCTGAAATAGCGTTTGCAAACCGGGCATGGACTGTTTATTCTGCTGTGACGTCAGCAACCACTATATAATAACTATGTACCTACCTTTAGCTATAGTTCATGGAATTTCCCTTAGATTTGGGAAAGTTGGGAATTGCTGTCTCGTTATTGGAAATGTGTCAACTTTGACGCGTACACGTTGGTAGTAGGTGCTTGAACGTGCTTTGTGGTTATGAATAGCGAACTCTATAAACATTTATGTACCTGGGTACGTACAGGATGTTTAAAGAGAACTTACGAAAACTAAAGGTGTTAAAGAAAAAGAAAATAAATAGCATAACGTCTTCAGTTAAGCACTGGCATTGCGCACATAAACTTTTCTAACAGAAAAACCCATTGGTGCATAGTCGGACAAACCAACAATATAATAAAGAGTTACATACAAAAATTGAGTTTTTCAATAAAATGGTTAAAATGTAATAGCATTGACAATGAGAAAACCCACGCAAACAAAGCCATATGCAATCGTTTGTTCGTAACAGCACATTTTTTCTATGGTAATTAATTGAAAATCTACGTAAACGGCCTTACTAACCATACCTCCATACCACAGATCTGATACAAAAGTCAAAGTCAAAGTCAAAAATCATTTATTTAGTAATATCCGCAGGGATCATCTTGAAACGTCTTAAATCTAGGTGAATCTAAGCGCCAGTTCCTCGCGCTTTCCAGTACAGAGTGTACAGACACTGAAGTGGCAAAGATTTTTCAAGGTATTTTACGCAGGACGATTTCATTGTGATAACCCCATTATCAGACTTCATCATCAAGTCGAGGAAGACTTGACCCCATCATCAGACTTCATCATCAAGTCGAGGAAGACTTGATGATGAAGTCTGATGATGGGGTTCATCAGACGACGAAGGTGTACCTACTGACTTTGCTCCAACTTACTATTGTACAGAGATACAGAAAATATTATGTGCATCACATAACAGAGGACCTGTTCATTCGGCTTGCAAAACGATCACTAAATGTATTTAGTAAGCCCTTAAATACATTTAGGAAACTAATTACGCATACCATCTTTCACGAGGAAAACTAAATCGTTATTCCGCTGACGTTAAACATGTTTATCTTGGTAAAGGTGATTAGTTCAATAAAATTAAATCAGATTGTTGTGCAAGCGGGCCTTAGAGAGTAGACTTTTTCCACCCTGTATGTAGATATGGTAGTTACTAGGTAAATAGCCGTGTACGTTCTAGGCGAGGCTATTTCTGCTGTAAATTTTACTGCATGACGTAGGTATGTAGTACTTACTACAGACGTTGAAATCACTTTTGTGGTAAAATCTATTACTGAAAGAATATGACGTGGCTATGAGCGGTTACATACCTACTTCCACACACCGGCTCCTAAGTAGACTAGTGCCTAAGCAGGCTAGTGTGCCTATTTCACATATCGACTCCTAAGCAGACTAGTGTCTAAGCAGATTAGTGTGCCTATATTTCACACATCGGTTCCTAAGCAGACTAGTGCCTAAGCCTGCCCTAAGGAGTGAATACAGAGATGACGGATGATAGAGGGAAGTGGAGAAAAAACCTGTTGTGCCAACCCCACATGAAGTGGGATAAGGGCAGGAACATTATAATTTAATAAGCTGTTCATATAAACAAATACAATTAAACAAGTAATATCAAAAATTTAAATTAGGCGAACGGGATTAGCAACTGGTCCCCCGTCGGGAACTAATGGGAAAAAATCCCGTTGGACCGGGGACGAGGGAAAATGAGCCTCTAATTCATTCTGATGATGATTGTTCAATAAACCGATACAGTCCTTTCAGCTCCACAAAGATTTCGTTATGTCTTCATTAGCACCGGCAATAAGTTGAACCACGTGTTAATATACTGCGAAAACAGAAGGACGAGAGTCAGAGACCTGTCAATTGAAGAATGAATAGGTTCTAAGTGGTTAAATAAATATCTTACATTGCAGTAAATTGGCTGAAGAGTCTACTCTTAGAAACGATAAACGAAGTTTCGTATTGTCGTTTTGAGTTATACCGCGCGGCACGCAAGGATGCATGTAGTAGTAGAGCTTTTAGTGAAGAGCTCGTCCGGGAAAGTACTACCACCATGCCTATTTCTGCCGCCAAGCAGCGGAGCGTGTTCCGGTTTGAAGGGTGTGGGTGCCGGTTTAATTCAGGCACATGAGGCTTAACACGTATAATGCCTCAGCTTGATAGACGCAAAGCAGTGTATTGTAGGGCACGTTCCTAACTAACGTGATCTACAAGGCAATGCTTTGTTATAGGCGATAGTAACCACTTAACATCGCGAAATCTTTCGCGCCGTATAAACACGCCTTTAGACCAAGTAAACTGTTTTGCACAAAAAAATATTAACTTTAGCTGACTCTGTATTAAATGGCTCCATGTTTATTGTTGTTTTAACGTATTCTAGTATAATGTTCCAGTAAATAAGTGGGTACTAAGATATACAATTTAGGATAGGTATACAAATATTTTGCATCTAAATCTGTATTGTACCTAAAGCTGTTTTTCTATTAAGCTCTCTAAAATGATGTATGATATTGGTTCCAGGAGTGATCGGTCTGATATACCTGGTGATGTACATCTGCATCATCATTTTCTTCTCCATCTGCATGTGCGGGCTGCTGGCTACCATGGACGATCGGATACCATACTTCACTCTGGCTGACTCCATCATTGGTAAGTTTACCATCTTGTATGTGTGTATGTCCACCATTTCTGAATAGGTGGTCGTGTGGGTACCAAGTTTGAGGTCGCGCCGATGTATTTGACGTACGTACTAATCACACACACTTATTTGAAACAAAAAACCCCCTAGTAACAGAATATTACAGAACCTTGGTAAACTCACCCAAACAGCCAGACCGAAAATAGAAAAATAAATACGTACGTTCATAGAAGGCCAATCCCAGGAACTATAATTCACGCATTTCATGTTTTACGATAATGTTTCTACTAAGAGCTAAATCTGATTTGGTCCAACCATGAAGTTTTTACCTTTTACCTTTTTGCTGGGTACTGATGCAGTGATCGTTATTACTACATCTACGTCCTTCTCTTGACTATAGACTCGCGGCTCTGGGTCATCATTTTGTATGCCAAAGTTGTGATTATGTGCTAGTTTGATATTCAGATACTGTGGGGTAAAAGCCGCTTTAGATTCGCGGACTCTTACAGACATTTACTCACTTATATGCGCTCTCTTTTTCTCTGTCACATTTTCATGATTAATACGTATTTTAGTCATGAGCATAGATGATTCATTGGATGAGTTCTTACCCTTGGTATGCAACTCCGAAACCAAGCACAAACACCAAGAAGAACAACAAAAGATATCAAGCAAAAACCTGCACGCACGCGGGCCGTACATAACAAGGTAACATAACAGACCGGCCCAATTTTGACAATCAAATTCTAATTTTAATCTGGTCTCAGCTCCAAAAAATACGAGACCTGGGCCTTTAATTAGTGGCTACTGATATGACAGATTCGGAACTTCAATGATGACCACCTCTGATAAGGAAGTTGTAACTGTAGGTTTAGAAGCAGGACCCTATTCAAAAAAGAAAAAGTTAGTTACCTATCCAATTGCTCATAATTATTTTGATATTTCAGGTGATAATCCAGGCATGGGGCACAGACCACTGCTGCTTGAAGAAGGTGCCCTTATCTCGTACAAGGCTGATAATTCTTCGGAAGTTAAGAAATGGGTGGATAACATCGAGGAGTTTCTAGCACGTGAGTTTAATTAGATTTAATGAGATGAATCGTGAATGGGGATTGCAGTATGTTTCAATTTGAGTTTTTATTTTCATTAGTGTTGTCTCTATTAAGTAATTTAAAAATTAAGTCCTAATCAAGATAGTCAAAGTTAAACGGTATTTAAAAAAAAATAAGATACCACCCAGAAAAGTCTTATAAACTGAATGAATTTAGTATATCTATTTATTTCATTTCATAAATTCATAGTGAAATGGGTACATAATACAGAAGTCCAATTAAAATAATATAGATCAACCCATAGTCAGCTTTACAGCATGCAATTATTATAACTTATAACATTATGAAGTATATCTATCAAAACAAATGTCAAATAATAAATGTCAAGAATCAAATTTGTCACATAAATAATCTTGATTACTATAGTAGGTCTTCTGTAAAAGTGAGCTTTTGACTTCAATTTTAAAAACTTCTTTGGAAGTTATTTTAATTATATTACAAAAATATGAAGGTTGGTGCTTACAAATTGGACTACTTCCAATATACAAAGGCAACGCAAGGTTAGAACGCCTAGGTTAATAAAATATTTATTTAAATATTTTTGGAATACTTGGATAATATTTGGTTATCTTGAGTCGGTGCTTCTTGATACTAAAAGTTCTCAGGAGATATCTACAGTGCCTGGCTAATATTGTCAAGTTATTAACACAATGACACCGGTTTGGTTCTCTACTATGTTTGGTTCGATCTTTATATTTATAATGGTTATTGAAGCCTTGGTGTTTAACCATTTAAACTAAAATATTTTAACAAAAAAACCGACTTTCAAATAAAAATCATCAAAATCGGTTCACTCAGTCAAAAGTTTTGAGGTAACAAACATAAAAAAATACAATCTAATTGAGAACCTCCTCCTTTTTTGAAGTCGGTTAAAAATACGCATAAGCATGATGTATAAAAAGGCAATATGTCTTACCAAGAGCATAAAAATTGATTCTTAAAGTTCTTTTCCTCATTTCCAGCATACAGGAACAAGTCTCTTCTGGTCACGCAGGGCGAGAACCAGCTTGAATGTGGAGATGTAAAGCCGCCAAGAAACGAGGTGTGTGACTTCAACCCTGCCCAGTTTGGACCTTGCTCCTTGGAAAACCAGTACGGCTATGCAAATAAGACGCCCTGCTTCATCATTAAACTGAACAGAGTGAGTCTTTTATTTGATTTTTTTATTTATTCAATCCCAAATGTTTTTTCTCGGTGGAATTGAACACACCACCTACAGCGCAGAAGGCAGGCCTACTACATTTTGAGGCCCAATTCACATATTTTTTTGGAGCTGAGACGAAACTTAAACTAGAATTTGATTAGGCTTGTCCTATATGTCAGTTTCGAGGAATACCATACCAAATAGATTGACACGATCGAAACGTGAATTTGACAATGTTTCGTTACAAGAATTGAGTTTCTGAGCTGTGACGGCTGTCACAATGTACTGTTGAAAATTAAATTAAATAAATAAATAAAAATAATAAATAAATAATGCCGGACAATCCACACAGCATCATCTAGCCCCAAGCTAAGCAGAGCTTGTGTTATGGGTACTAGATGACTGATATTCTTAATACAATACTATATTACATACATAGATATTTTTTATTAAACATAGAAAATACCCAGAACACCCGGAATAAATATTTGCAGATCGTACAAACATTTATCCCAAGGCGGGAATCGAACCCGCAACCTCTGCATTGCAGGCGGACATTCACCCGCCGCGCCACATCGGTCGTCAAATTAATGTATTGAACTGTATGCTTATCTGGTTTTACGATCTGTTTCAGCTTTATGATTGGGAGCCTGTATTCTACGAGGATCCCGATGATTTACCGTCTGATATGCCTCCAGACCTTAAGGACTACATCACCAACGCTACAGCACAGGAGGCAAGTTATTTTGATCCTTAGGTGTAAGTCAAAGTCAAAGTCAAAAATCATTTATTCAGTAATATCCGCAGGGATCATCTTGAAACGTCTTAAATCTAGGTGAATCTAAGCGCCAGTTCCTCGCGACCAAGCCTAGAAGAACCGGCAAGAAACTTACGGCTTGGTTCCTACCGTTTTTTTGTATGATCCTTTGAACCTCCTGTATCATCCTTTCCTGTATATAACCATTGAAAAACGCACTTTGTTTAGTGTTGCAGTAACAATCCTCAAACAGAGGCTAAGCAATAGAAAATTGAGTCCATCTTCCTACATGTAGTCGTGAGTAGCTTATAGTAACTTGCTACGGCCGTGCGACGGTTGTTATCATACATAAACTCTCCGTAACTTTATCCTTATTATTCATAGAATTGTATAAGTTCGGTAAAGACAGGTCTAGGGTAGAATTATTTATGTTTCTTCTGTTTAGCTTTCTTCTTTGAAAAAAGATAGCAAAAAAGAAAAATCTGCACTTGATAGATGTGTCGTGTTTTCGTGAGCTACAGCTTAGTAATAGCTGTCAGTTATTTTAACGAACCTCTATTTTGTTTTTGGTTTTCCTTACGTGTAAGTTAATTTGCAGCGTCGCAAAGTGTGGGTGTCGTGCAAAGGCGAGCGGCCTGCGGACAACGAGGCTCTGGGTCCGTTACGCTACTACCCATACCCTGGGCTTAAGGAGACGTATTTCCCGTATGACAACACTCCTGGATACCTTAGCCCTCTTATCGCTGTGCAACTCACAAACCCAAAATGTAAGTCGCATAAAACCGTTTAATTTTTCCGGATCGAATTTCCTTCTAGCTTGCACATGCATTCAAATACATTTGGCTAGATTTGGCATACATTTTCCTGCTTTGGTATATATTATGATAAAAAAAATAGAACCTTATTATAAATTCAGTCTTGCATGTAGTGCATTTTGTACGAATAATCTTTTATTCTGTTTTTGTATTTTTTGGAACGTCTGTGATTTTATACGAGAGATTTTTGCGTCCTAACTGAGCAAAAACAAATACACATGAGTGAGTATACTTATCACCAATATACTGCGGTCACCAATCAGCCTGCCAAGCGTGGTGCCTACGGTAAGCCTTTCTAAATATTAGTGAGGCCTATGTCCAGCAGTGGACTTATTTATGCTGATTGTCTACTGGAAAAAGTATTAAAAGAATCCAAGCATACCTTGTAAACAGTCTTTCAACTTTATTTTTCAAATTAAGGTTTCTTAGTAAGCTTTTTAACTTTTTTGTACTTAGTGAACCAAATCATCAACATTCGCTGCCGCGCATGGGCGCAAAACATCCAGTACACGGAGTCGCTGAAAGAACGCCTCGGCTCCACTCATCTGGAGATCATGATCGACTGAACATGGACCAATAGAAATAAGTCACCCTTCCACCAAACACAGCAGAGAATAATCGTCCAAAACCAAATATTTCACGTAATCTTTAGCAACATGTATACGATACCATCACAAGAATTTGTAGTGATCATAATTGGTTAAGAAGCAATTCTCCTGCTGCTTAGGTGGATGATGGGTTCGCCCTTAGGAAAACCACATCAAGGGCCAAACATGTGAAAAATGTCTTTCTGGGTTTTTTTAATTTCATAGCATGGCTCTTGGCGCTACTACTACTTCTTGCATTGGGCGTTAGTCTAAGAAAATATGTTTTAAGTCTTTTGTGTTTTATTGTGGGGAGGCAGTTTTTATTTGTAGTAAGCCAGTGTAAGCCAAAAATATAGGTAAGCACAAGTACTAAACGAAATATATTATTTTGGGATACTTATATAAAAAAATACCACTTACAAATATTGCAGTCACTTCTTAACAGGAATAAAATTAAATTGACTGCCTCCCGGATTGCTTTTATATTTGTCTCAAAATGTGTTTTCTCGAATGTTTGTACATTTATGAGTAGTTTTTTAAGGACGAGAGATTATTCTATTGTAAAACCCAGACCACCTAGTCAAATTATCATTGTAAGTTTTACAGCATTTATTAAAACTGTGGTATTCAACAGTGTACTTACCTATTTAAAAAAAAATGTTTTATTTATCATCATTATTATCATCATTTAGGTGCCGTAGGTGCGTCTGGAATAATTGGAAGAACAAAGGAAGGAATGAATGTAAAAATGCAGAACAAAGCTTTTGAAAACTACATTTATTGAAATAAATTAAAATTATTGTCTCACTCGCACTTCACCACAACTTATACAAAATAACTTACGCGCCTCAGCAGTAGATGAAACGCACATTACTAATAGGGCATCTAACTTCATCGATGCTTACATAGCAAGTCAATTGTATCGATCGTCACATCAATATACATTAAAATTAAAGGAAGAGAAACTTGTACCAGTTTCCACAATAGTATTACTATGAATCTTTGCCTTTTGGATATGCACCGCATTGGTAAGTGTTACGTTTATACTGACAGGCATCCACTTATAGTACTCTCGTAGGATATTGGAATGGGGCATTACACGGACTTTGGCAACTGACTATGCCCAATTCCTATATTCCTAATTCTAAGAGCATCTATTTGTAGCCCATCAGATTGATTGTCAGATAATCTCTCATCTGATTGGGTGAGAGTTTACATTGGTAATCTGTCACCCAATGAGATGACAGACTACGATCCATATTGTTACTAACGGATGGAAATATAAGAACTAGGATCAGATTATTCGCAAATATCACTCACTACATTCCATCGTCATTTACTCAATCATGGTCTTGAAGCCTGCAGGTCTCTGCAACTCTTGAAATGATAAACCAAGCTTTGTATTGTCGTTTTGAGTTTTATTGAGAGGGGGTAATCTATTCCACAGTCAAGAGGTAACCGTGAGATTGATAGTTTGTCATGTCATTATCCGTACAGTGAGTCACCAAATAGCTCAGTCAAAACAGGCCCGAACAGACCTAAACAATGGATACGAGGGCATTTTCGTATCCGGAATCCGTTAGTGAAGTTTATGGAACGAAATTGTTGTCTTCGAGCACAAAAAATCTAAACCCTAGTGAAGCATGATAGCAACAAAAATATTGGCGTCGTTTGTGACAGTTTGCTAGCGTGTTATACAGTAGGGTGCTCAAGGTTTGGGGAAATTGTTGCTGCTTGGCATGTCGCATAGTGTAACTCAAAATGACAATACGAAACATCGTTTATCGTTTCTAAGATTTATCCCTGTTGCAGTCATCGCATTTGGTTCTACTCAATCATCACTTCGATGTGGACGCTGCCCATGCCTTCGTGCCGGTCGTACACGATGTTATTCGCCCACGCGCGGCACTCGATGTTGATCAGCATACCGGCTAGAATGAAAATACTGATTTCAGGAGTATGAACGTGTAGTTATTTTTCTTGACACAGAAACGTTTTGCCGTTTGAGAACACTGGCATTGCGGACATATATTCGATGGATTTGACTCACAACCGGAAGATCAGACGAGTATGTGTATAATCAAAATCCCTCTTATATCCCACTAATATTATAAATGCGAATGTTTGGATGGATGGATGGATGGATGTTTGTTCCTCTTTCACGCTCTAACCAGTGGACCAATTTGGATGAAATTTGGAATAAATATAGATTGTAATCTGGAATAGGACATAGGTTACTTTTTATCCCGAAAAAATAACGGAAACGGGAAAAAAATGGCACGCGGGCGAAGCTGCGAGTGGCCTCTAGTTAAAAATAAACTCACTCTTAGGTCTCTGCAGATGCACAGCTACCAGTGGGCTCAGGTAGCCTTCCTGATTGGTGTACGGGAAGTAGTACCCAGGGAAGCCACGGTATTCTGGCAGGTACTGGATGGGTCCAATGTTCTCTCGGTCTGCGGGGTTCTCCCCTTGGCATGACACCCATACCATGTTTAGCTGGAAATATCAAAAATCTTATAAACATTTAAAATTTTATAAGAAGCTCAGTAGTTTAGGCTGTGCGTTGTCTAATGACAGTCAGTCAGGGCAAAGATTCCTATAATTGGTATAGATTATTATAAAAAATGTTCTAAATAATGGCAGTGCGAACATGTTTTAAAATATTTATTTTTAATTATACTTCAAAGGTGCTTGGCTCTAAAATTTAAATTCCTGCGCCTGTTACCATCTTCTTCTTCCTGTTACCATAGCCTGTTACCATAGCGTCCCGTAAATAGGGGGCATGAATGTAAGGGTCATAACTATTATAAACTATCTAAAACAGATGAAAAGGTACTTTTATACTCAACGGGCAACTAACTCATGTTTGCATGTGCCACTGAATACTCTGACTTTGACTTTGACTTTGACGCCACACATTTTCAAGGATCTTGAGCGAGTGATCGACGCAGATCTTAACATGATTAGGGATTACATATTTCACTAACAAATTTTTCTTCTGCCCCTGTTTACGGGGCACTGATTGGCTGATTATGATTTAGGAAGAAATAGGCTCGAACCAAACCCACTACTAATTTTATTTTTTAGAAATATAAATACATAACTAAGTTCTTTGATGATTTACATAATCTTTACTACCAGTAGGTACTGAAACTACTCGTATCAGACCTAAAAATAATATATATTGTTATGTAATAATTTGGGCACAAAAAAATAAAAACAAAACTTTGGGCTCGTCCGGGATTTGAACCCGGGACCTCTCGCACCCTAAGCGAAAATCATACCCCTAGACCAACGAGCCAACTGATTATAAAGCCGAAATTATCAAACACCACGTTTTGGTATCTTTTATTCGTTCAAAATGTTGAATGGCAGGTTATAAATTATGATAATTAGTACCTACCTAACAGTTTTTTACTGCTTGTTTATGGCGTCAATGTTTTTTTGATAACAGTAGGTGTTATTTTATTATTGAAATATTATCTATGTATAATAAAAAATATCTATGTATGTAATATAATATTGTATTAAGTATATCAGTCATCTAGTACCCATAACACAAGCTCTGCTTAGCTTGGGGCTAGATGATGCTGTGTGGATTGTCCAGCATTATTTATTATTTATATTTATTAATATAGTTTTTATCGTATTTATTTATTATTATATATTTATACCTTGAGTACGTATAGGTACTACGCATGAATATGTCCAGTGTTAGGTAAAAATATGCAAAGCGAAAAATAAATACGTAATTGGGTATCAGTTAAGAACCATACAAACAAAACCTTTGAAATTCATATTTTCTTGTAAATATTTTTCCTATTGCAAGAATTGAACCCGTACCACTCGCGCTTCTGTCGGATAGTCGCCAGCTTTAGATGTCAAAGTGAGCAGTGGAATCTTACAAGCTTGGCAATTTATAATGCTTTGTTATAGGTGATGGTGGGCCATATGCTTGTTCCACCAGCTGTCACTCTTCAAGCCGGAACAGAACTCTACTTGGTGACAGAAACATGCATGCTGGTAATACTACTCCGAACGAGTTCTTCACAAAGAACCACTACTACTAAACTCACATAATTTTTATCAAACGCTGTTATATTCTTGATATGCTCCTTCAGATCCACAGGCATTGCTTTCGGGAGGTGGTCTGAACTGTTGTAAAAGTTTGGCTTCCATCCAAAGATCTTGTTTAGCTTTAGGAAGACGCATGGAGTGGATTTGTGGTAGGCGAAGTGGTTTTCTTCAACGCATGGGCCCCACGCGCTGATGTCGACGTCACAGACCTTGCCGGTGCCAGGGGGAAGGTTGAAGTTGCAATTGAAGATGTTCTGACCAGCACCGCCGGACTTGTCTCGCTTGTAGGCTAACAGATAAATAAATAAAAATAAAAATGTTTTATTTTAGACAATATCGAGTCCATATTTTACGAGAATGCACAATACATTTTACACAAAACACAACACTACAAATAAGAAGACAGAGAGAAATAAGACAAAGTAGAGTTTTTTTTGTTTATAATTTGCTGCATATGGCCCACCTGATGTTAAGTGGTTACCATCGCATATAACAAAGCATTGTCTTGTAAGTCCCGCTATTTAGGAACGTGCCCTACAATCACTGCTCTGCGTCCATTAAACTACACCACTAGTGCTAATAATCAAATAGTTAGGTAAAATTAAAATTTAATATTCTACTAAAGTATTTTGAGTGGGTTTACGTAGAGTACGTGCATGTATTGATAGAGATACCAAACTTGATACAAAATTAATAGCAAATCTAACAGACCTAACTGCACTATCTTTGTGGTAACATTAGGAACAGAAATCAATAATCTTTATTTAGATACCTGTGAGAAAATTTGAAACCTCCTTCACCCAGAACTTGTAGCTACCGGGGTCATTGCCCTTGTACCAGATGACGCTGCTAGCGACCTCTGGCGGCATCGGCCGGAAGCCGAGCCCTGGGTTAGTGCCGATGATGCTGCTTTCAAGCTGCCACTTCGGCTGCCGCGCGTCCAGCAGTTGAAGGAACGTCCACATGCAAATGGCTACCAAGATTGCCAGAGCCAGGTAGAAGAGGAAGTAGAATAGGCATATTTTAGCTGTAAAAACATAGATTATACTGAGTAAAATTTAAATTTGAGCCAAATTCAATATGCAATGTTAGCAACAAAAAATACCCTGGTGATTTTTTGCTAGTATAATTGCGTTTGTCGAGTAGTGTTTGGATGAAACTTGTAATATATGTTTAGTTATCTGGTATAAGAAATAGCAATTTTTTGGAAAGGAGCCGCGTGGAGATTTCTGTATTTACTCAATAAACTGTTAAAAGCAAGTAAACCACACTTTACTGTTCCCAAATCTCTTAGTAAATCAGTATGTCTGTCGTAAATCTTTCAAAGATGTTTCAGTTTCTTTCAGAGTACCTAACCCACTCATTAGCATTGAGCTGAGTACCATAAGTCCAGTTTTTTCTGTAGTAAATTGGATTCAAACCTACGACCTTAAGACCGTGTAGGGTTACACCGCTTAACCAGTCTTTAATCTCTTTCATTGACTCAGACGAGTTGACCAAAATCTGACCTCCACTTATGTAATTAAACAAGACAGACTCGGTCTCGTCTGGTTAGATCTAGCGTACGGTCTCGCGCGCAGGATGTGCCCCATGATCTCATTGTGGCAATTGCGGTGGTTGCGACTTCCGCTCGCGATTGTATACTCCTTGCACGAGTGTGCGACAAGGTTTACTTTACCCATGAATATGGGTTAGACGGGGAAGGGTTGCTAAGTAAGTTCATGGTAAAAGGAATTAGTCTTCCAAAACTTTAAGAAATACATAGAGTTGATAGGATTATTTCGTCATATCATCAGCCTAAATAAATAGACTGCTAGATAAGGGCTTCCCCCATATTTGGAGGGGTTGGCCGTAGTCACCACGATTGACACGTGTATTGGTAGCCACGGTGTCGATGTTTAGTGATCAAGAGATGTTCTGCCAATCTTAATATTATTTTCCTTTACACGATATTGATTATATATATTATTAATGATTAAATGACTATAAAAATCTATCTATAGATAAAATGCTTAAACTATTGCGGTCTTTAAGCAAAACAAATTGATATATTTTCACAAAGTAACGCTTTTGAACAAATGTTTAATGACCTAAGATAACATATAAAGCAGCCAGCATCTAAGAAAATTTGGTTCTTAGCAAAAGGTAGATTTTAAGACAGCGTTGTTGGGAACAAAACAGAACACACAAGAGTTTAGAGAGTGATAAACTATGAAAAAAAAGTTGAATATCGATCTCGGCTGTGCCTAGAATATAAAAACACGATTAAAAACCGAGCTAGTGCCTAATACTATATAATACCACTTCTGTACCACTAAGAGATAGGTAAAGACTACAAATTCCCAATTTCTAACGATAGGCACGTAGGATCCTCTTTTATTTCATTATCTTTAGCATGTTTCTACGTACCTACACACAAAATAATAAGCAACCTTTTTGAGTTAATAAACTATGTTTACCGAGAGTACTACACTGGAACTTCAATAGATTAACTATTACTATTTTGTAAGAAAAATCATGCATAATTACGATTTATGTCATAATTTTCTTACTTCCTTTTTAGCTTGGTCGCACGAAACTGGTGCAACACCTACCTAGATTCACTCAACTGGCTTTGATAGATTAGAGAGATAACTATTTATTGATTGAAGTAAACAGTGCAGTAATATAATGGGCGGCCCTATCGCTAAAAGCGATCACTACCAGGCAACCTTAGGATGGATAGGACTGAACATAATAAGAGATGGTTACTTACACCAACTGCCTGTAGTTCGGCCGCAGATTTGCTTGGTCTTCGGGTTCCAAATGAACCGCTTGACCCTCGCCGCACCAGTCAGCGTTGGTTCCGTCTCCTTGTAGTACAGGTTGAACCGCTCCAGAGACGTCAGATCGGACATGCGTTTCGAAATCTTCTTCACCGTCATTTTGACGGCTATTTACTGTAGAACACACAATAGTAAATTAGTGGCATATACAGCGTTGGGAATTAAGGTTGAAATAGCCTGGCTTGAAACTTAAAGCTTGGTATAATCAAAAACAAATCATTTAGATCTTGACACACTAATAACTTGTAGGCGATGGTTACCACTTAAATTCAGGTGTATAAACAAAACTTTAAAAATTTTGAGGTTTGTAAGATGGATAACATCCATATTACGGTTTCTTGGTCACCAGAGAAAGGACTTTAAATAAAGGACTCTAGTCCCCCTTGTCTTGCATCAGAAGCATAACAATAAACTTGAGTGTTAGAAAGAAATTTGGCATGCACCAGTATTTGTAACCTCTTAACATATGTCACTACTTTTTAGCACTGCATTTTGGATGTAAAAACCTATAAAAGAAACATCTATAGATACATTGCGTTTTATTCGTATGTGTAAAAGATGAAATGAGTCGGAATAACTATGAAAGTATGCCAAGCTTGCTTAAGGTTTTGAAAGTCCTACCTGAAAGCACCTCAAGTGAGTCCTCAGGTCCTGAGAAGCGCGGGTCTGGAGCACGCGGGCCAATTCGCGACTGCGTGGACGCAGCCCGCCTGTTGCTAGGATAATGGGACGGAACCATGCACAAGTGAACCAATTCAAAATACTAGACTGAAGAATTATTATGGTAATAGTGCTGACCCCAAATTTGAGCCAGTTATTTCTTGCATAAAACTAAATAAAAGTACCACTAATAAGACCTAGAGCATTCACATTATATTAATCTTGTAATAAGTTCCCTCGATACAGGCCTAGCCTAGAACTGACCGGTATTAATGCATTTCTGTCCTGCATATTTTTTTTTCTTAGTTGGTTATTTTTGTTATATTTGTTTTTTTTTATGTGTGGATTTGAATGCCTTTTTTGTGTAATAAACATTTTTTTCACTTCATCATCATCTTCCTGCCCTTATCCCACTTCTCTTGTTCAAAAAGGCCAAATACCAGAGCGGGGATAAAATAGCATTTCATCCTCTAGGGGAAAAAGTTTTTTTTTTTAATTTTTTGTGTGTCAAATGACAATGAGCCTACAAAAAGTTTTTAGTCATAAGTAGAATAATCATGAATAAAGACTCGACTTATTACTGTTTCATAAAAAAAGAACTTCATTTTAATTTTGAAAATGGAACTAAAATCGGCGATTTCTGGTAGAATGCATGCAATGCAATGTGTTACGGCTACAGAAGAAACCAAAAAAAGACATTGGCGCGAAATCTTTATAATTTTTCTCTAATTGCAAATTGAATTGGTAGTGACCATAATTAATTTAACAATAGTGAAAATGTTGGTATGCTACAATGACGGCCTTTTTGAGCAAGAGAAGTGAAAAGTATAGTGTAACACACGGAGCTAAAACCCATTAAAACTCGGTTTCTATTTACTCCCTCGCTAAAGCTCGAGAGTAAAACTACCTCGTATATAATGGGTCATTTTAGCTCCTTTTATAACAATCTACTACTACTTTTTTCTACTTTTATTTTCATTTTTGCACAGCACGTAGCCCCACGCTAAGCATAGCTTGTACTATTGGAACCAGGGGGGAGGCCAGTTGGCCTAAATAACCATGGACACCGCAAAACTAGCGATAGGATTGCAACCTGTCACATATGGAATACTTACTACTACAAAATGTGAGTATAATCCTCATAGAATCTAGTGTTGGTGCTCCTTGGTCGTCAGAGATCTGAAGAGATATCTACGGAGCCTGGGATCGGGTTTTTTGTTGTAATTTTAAAACTGAAAGCCGTTAAGTATTGTGAGATAAAGCCGTCCAGCCGCCCCCTCACATAGAAGCGACGGCAGAGGCGGTGGCGGTCTTCAATTCACCTAGTCACAATTCATGCTTACGAGTATCACTCTAATCTGGACCTTTGCCTTGGATGTTCAAGGATCTAGGAGGTGATTCTCGTAACAAAATACCGTCAAATTCAAGTTTCGACCGTGCCAATCTCCAAATGGCATTCTTTGAAACTGATATTTCAGACAGGCCAAAAAAATTACGAGAATTTTAAATAATAAATAGGTGGGTAGGTTAGGTTTTGAATTATGAATTTTTAATACCTTAGAAGTTGTTAAAGTTTATGTAATACAATAGTTTCTTTGTACAATTTACATTGTAGACTACACAAGTTTTAATTATTATTATTGTTGAACCTTGTAAATAAACCTTGTGCTTGCTGTGTTCCGGTTTGAAGGGGGTGGGTGCTGGTGCAAAATTACATGCACATGAGGTTCAACACCTGTGTGTCTCAGGTTGATGGGCGCAGAGCAGTGTAGTGTAGGTTACGATCCAAACAAATGTAACCTACAAGGCAATGCTTTGTTACAGGCGATGGTAACCACTTAACATCAGGTGGGCCATATTCCTGTTCTATCAGCAAATTGTATAAGTAAATTATTGTGTTTTTTCACTATTAAAACATAAATAGGGACTGCATTTTGCAGATTATCCGTCCAGTTAGGTAAATATTGGCGGACACAGAAAATCAGAAATATTTATAAACAGCTTCGCTATTTACAGACCGTTGCAAATCATACTGAATCAAGGCATCATCTTCATCAAGCTGGCTGCAATGTAATCCTTATGCCACTCACCAACACGTCGTGGGCTTTGAAACCATTTTATTGAAAGAGAGAAATTTATGAAAATCTAATTTTAGGTTTAATCTCGCCTCAGCTCCTAAAAAATATGAGGAGGAACCACTCGCACGAGCCGGTTTTTTTTTATTTATTTTCGTATTTAGGCTGACGATGAATTTGTCAATATAATGGTTAATTTCCTTAATATTTCTCGTAGCATTGAACAAGTATAGTGCAAACTGTATGAGGGTACGCCTAGATGACGTGGGCTCGAGCGGACGCGGTCCATTGTCGTGGTGTCGCTGTGGCATCCTGGCGGCGACCTCTAATGCTCACTTACTACTTGTATGATCAGACTAGCCTACAGCACACGCCTTATTATGGCATTTTAGTAGGTAAGGTTCTTAGTGAAGGGCTTATCCGGAGAAGTACTACCACCAGCCCTATTCCTGCCGACAAGCATCTTGCTGTTTTCCAGTTTGAAAGGTGTGGGTGCAATTACAGGTATATGAGGCTAACAGTATGCCAGGTTGGTGGTATGCAAGGTAGTACATCGTAAGGCACGTACCTAACGTGCGTGACCAACAAGGTAGTACTTTGTTATAGGCGATGGTTATTACTCATCAGGTGGGCCATACATGCTTGTTCTATCAGCAGTAGCATAAAAAAAGTGTTATACTACTATTAAAAACTAGTTTGAAATGACACATGAGGCTATGCCTCACGATGACGGACGGAGAGCAGTGTAGTGTCTTAGGGCACATTCCTAAAGAACGTAACCTCCGAGGTAATGCTCTGCATCAACATCAGGTGGTCCATCAGCATGTTAAATCAGTAGGACGTATAAAAATAGTTTTGATTTGTTTCACACCATTTTTCCCTAACCATGCTTGTAATGGGGTCATGTTATTAAATGCCTGTACAATTCTATAGAATTATATTCCTCAAATTACTAACAAGGAGGTTTGTAATTCTCCGAAGGTATCACTAAAGAGGTCACAGTTATAACGCGCGTATTGTCAGATTGGCGCTGAGCGATGATTTCGCTCGATAATTTGTCAAAAACGACGAAAAGAACACCTCGACCGTGCGCGGGCGCAGCGTCAATCATAATCGGAACGGACATCTATCGGGTTGGTAGGGATGGCAGTTTATACTAATTAATCGATGATCGATGGTAGTGATAGTTTTTAAATTGAAAAAAAAACCGTTATAGAACTCAGTAAATATCAGCTTCCACATGATGTTTCTTCATCGTTTCAGAGCACTAATACTACATTTTACGCATTAAATTCATCTATTTGGTAAAATTTGGCACACGTTCTACAAGAACGAAGACGACAATAATATATTGTCTGATCCACGACTCAAGGAAATGGCAGAACATTCCCTAGCATATTTATTTAGTAAAATAAAAGTATCTTGCTTGAGACTTGGCCGCGTTGGTACCTAGTTAGATTCACTTAATTTTTTAGACGATTCAAAGAGACTGATCTATTTTAAATTAAAAAAGAATACTTGGGTTATTTGATAAATCTACATAGTATCGATAAGGTCCGGCGCAGAGTACAACACTAATTTTAAGCAATTATAGCGGTACTTGACCAAGGGGTGAAATAACTTGTGCGCTGTTCGATATGCGATTCATGATGCGTGTTTCTAGGGGTGGTACACATGGTTCCTAACTATTCTAAAAATCTTTGGCTAAATAAAAATAGTTTGTTATGTACAACATGTTATAGATATGTTATACTTATGTAGGCATCCCATACATTTTGCATAATTTTAATCTATGTTAAATTTGATTGTTTATTTGTTTGTTTGCATTGAATAGGCTCTGAAACTACTGGTACTATTCAAAAATTCTTTCACCGTTGGGAAGCTATACTATCCCCGGGTGACATAGATTATATTATATTTTCAAAAAATTAGAGATCCATACTAAAACCCGTGCGAAGCCGGGACGAACCGCTAATAAAGAATTAAAGTAGTTTGTGGTGTGTTTAATGATTTATAGCCTTTTTTTTCTCATTCGACTTCACACTATCTTTTTTTTTCGATGAAACAAGTAAATGGTTGAGTTGGTATTCTTTATTTATTCTGTATTCAAAATATGCATTAATTTCTTTCTTTTTTTTTATAAATTTAAGGACTTTGAGTCGCCGAGCGACTATAAATCTTATCAATTAAATCAACTAACCCGTATTGTCTATAAATTCAAATACTTGCTTGTGCGTCTGTTCGTAGCGACTAGTAGTATCGTTCCGATCACATTCATTGCAAGTGGCAACCCTGACTAAAAAAATAAACTTGGAGGCTGTATGTGCGTTACAGAATGAATAACAGTACAATCAGCGCATCCAAAATGGATATAAAAGTGTGTCCTTGAGGCAGTTCCGCAATCTGCTGCAGAACTCCGACGCATCATGGCTGGACTTCGCAGGACGCCTATAATTGTGAGTTCCATTTTAATATAGAAACACTTAATGGGCCATGGTCATGGTCATAATCTAGTGGGCGTGAACCCCGCTTTCTGATCCTAAGGGTTCGAATCCAGTCGTGCACCAATAGATTTTTCTGTTCGATATGCACAATACCAGTGCTCTCAAATGGTGAAGGAAAACACCGTGAGGAAACTGGTTAGTATTCTAGCAGCGGCGGTGGGCTTGCAACCTGTCACGTATGGGATACCAGCTACTGTAAAATGTGGGTGTGAGTGGGGAATCGAACTCGCAACCTACATTAGCCCGCGGCGGCACATCGGTTGTCAAACATATATTTGCTAAATAGGTAACTATTAAAATTGTTTTTGTTTATTTCAGATGCTCATCATAGCAATTCTCCATCACACGTCTCCATCTACGGCTTTAAAATCTCTTAACATACCTGAAAAGATCATCGGCGGGGTCATTGATATTGTCCAAAACCATAAGAACAAGCCGTCTTCCCAGTCAAGCTTTCAACAAAATGCCAATTCACAGCAATCCTTTACGCAGCAAGGACCTACGTACCAGCAACCATGGACCGGAGCTAGCACGCAGAGTAACGCAGGATTCCAAGCTCAGATCCAAGGGCAGGCTCAATATGCTAACAACTATGGGCACTACGGTTCTAGTGGCTCCGTAGGAGTTTCCACTGGAACCTATCAAGGAACGAATTCCTATCCTAATTCTCCGGGTTCTTATCCAGCCAATGCGGGTACGGGACAGTACCAAAACTTCCAGAAACCAGGCCCGTACCAACCTTATCCGAACCAGCAACAATTCCAAAATCAGAACCAGAATCAAAACCAGCAAGGCCAGTACCAGAATCAGAATCAAAACCAACAGCAGGGCAGTTTCGAACAATCGCAGAATCAAAACCAGTATCAGGGACAAACTGGTTACCAACCATCAGGGCAGTACATATCAGGAAACTATCAAGGGTCAGGACAATACGTCCAGTCTAGTGGTACCAATCAAAATCCAACAGGACAGTACCAAGGAGTAAACCAGAATGGTCAACACCACCAAACTGGTTTTGTGCAAACTACAGGACAAAACCAACAAGGGAACTACCAAGGCAGTCAACCCGGAAACTATCATGGTAGCCAGACTGGTAATACGCAGGGTAGCCAGACGGGCAACTACCAGGGTAGTCAGACTACGCAAGGTGGGCAGACTGGAAACTATCAAAATGGTCAGACGGGAAACTATCAGGGTGGACAGACTGGCAATTACCAAGGCAGTCAGACCGGAAACTACCAAGGGGGACAAACTGGTACTCACCAAGGTGGTCAGACTGGTAACTACCAAGGTAGCCAGACCGGAGCATCAGGGCAAAATAACTTTCAAGGAAGTCAGAGCACTGGTTCAAATCAGAATAATTACCATGGAAGTCAAACCAGCTCAACAAACCAAGGCAATTTTCAAGGTAGCCAGACGTCTACCTCCAGCTCATCAGGTCATGGAAACTACCAAGGCACCCAAACCAGTCAGACTACCAGTCAAGGAGGACAGTCAGGCAGTTTCAGCTCACAGTCTTCTGGCCACCAAGGTACCGCAGGACCTACTTGCGTCTGCCAAACTTGGACTAAGCCCCCCCAAAAACTAGAAAAGCCTGTGCTTAATGAAGCACCATTGGCTGATATACCAGTGCCCGAGAAAATTGTACCTGTTACCGTGGATACAATCGAACCAACGCCTGTGCCTAAATACATTCAATACTGAATGATTGCTGTAAGTTATTTGCAAGGCACTTAGTTTTTCGCCAGGCACCTAGTTTTAGTACTGATCTCTTTATAGGACGCTTTCGATGATTATTTATTCTGTAGGTAAATTAATTAAATGCTCAATTTTATTCGTATATTTATTTTTATTTTGGTACCAAAGTGTCTGATGAACTCAGGAATAGGTACCTAGTAACTGATCAATCATACTAACTATTCCACGAACCGGAAGACGATGGGTAGGACGCTCTGCTACTCGATCGCGATGTATCGATGACATTGTAAAGATCTCAGGAAGTGGGGATGGAAAAGGTTCAAAGTCGTTTTTCCTGAAAATGTATGGGTTAATTGAAGTTATATAAGATCGTAATCACCACACGGTCTACGTAAACGACCGCTACAGATTTATAAATGCCTAAAGTCTTGAGTAATGTCCAAAGAGAGCTTAAATATTTTAGCATAATCCTATGAGAAAAGCTCATAGCGATAAACCACTTATGACTAAAGCAGAAGTCTAGATTGCGCCGACTGACAAAATGAAATCAATTTTTATATAGACCAACAACCGTCATGAACCTAATTTAAGTAAAATCACCTCTAAAATAACAGCTATAGAGTCAATTTTAACGCAGGCTGTTCGTTCTACAACCCTATTTCTCAACCAGTTTATGAAGAACTTCCTCGTTGTTCAAATCTCGTACATTTTCACCGAAACGAAGGGCAGGAAAAGACTGGTAGAGGCCATGAAAATTCGGCCGGCGGGAAATAGGTTCTCAGCGTGCGCGCGCCGCCTTGCGTAATCGTTACGTAAGGAGGGTTGCAGGGGTATGGAGGGGCACGAAGAGGGGAAGTATCGGCGGGGTGAGACGCGGGACAGTTGGGGCGAAGCCGCCGGCAATCGATTCCCATCCGCAGTCTGACTTAGCTCTCGACAATGGCGGACAAGAGCAAAGTTGCCGAGCAGTACTACACTCCTCCACCAGACCTGGGAAAATGGGAGTCCTTCAGGGTCTTCCTGTGGAACTCCGAGACTGGGCAGTTCCTGGGCCGCACGGGAGGCAGTTGGGGTGAGTGCTTTACTGCATCGTTAGAACAAAGAAACTATTTTGGAGGGAAATCGATACGGGTTTTCCGGTCACCTGAACCGTTAATTATCCATATTATGCGTGTATTTTTCAGAAAGCATTTTAAATCTCAAGCCTTAACGTGATTTTGAGAAGTAGGGTATAGGGTGGTCGTTACGTAACTGGTTTTCATGACTGAAATCTTCAGGTTTTCTTATGAAACAAGCTTTTCTTGTAAAACCTTTGATACCTATATCTAAGTGATTTCTGGAGCTATTTTTATTCATATTTAAAAATGAATCTATTTGGTGTTTTAAATGTCATTAGTTCATGTTACTGATAAGATTTCAGTCACTATAATTACTGCAAATTAACAAGTCAGTGACTCGTTATCTCGCAAATAAATATAAATTGAATTAGGAACTTGCAGTAATCTTAAAATAGTAATGGCGGTCAAACCATCTGACATAGAGCTTACTAATGAAATAATGTAAATGAATTGGTTAGTAAATTTTATATCAATAAAGGTTTACTCTTATTCATAATTTAAAAAAGATTTTCACCATAAAAAGAGGGTTTTGGAGAAAATTGAGGGTAATTCGATAGGTGGGATGCGCGCGCAGTGTCCTTGCGGTATCGATCCAAGGACGGGTGTGGACGGAAATACCCGACTTCCCCTCATAAGAATCTAAGCTACACACTAGCGTGATTATTTTTACCTGCAGATATTTTGACTAACAAATGTCTGGTATCAAAGACACCTCGCCATTTACTGGATTCTGGAGGTCTCTAGTATTAGTAGAGCTCTTTGAGGGGCAGTACCATGTCTATTTCCGCCGCCAAGCAGCTTGCTGTGTTCCGGTTGGAAGGGTGTGGGTGCCGGTGAAATTACAGGCACATGAGGCTTAACACCTGTATGCCTCAGGTTGATGAACGCTGAGTAGTGCATCGTAGGTTTTTTTTTTTAATACAACTTGCTGATGGAACAAGCAGATGGCCCACCTGATGTTAAGTGGTTACCATCACCTATAACAAATCATTGCCTTGCAGGTCACGCTCGTTAAGTAAACCGCAATATTGTTCATAATTTAAAAGTAGACAACTCATTAAAATTTTAAAGCATTATTAGTATAATGACTCGCGTGTAGTTTCAGAATATCTTCAAAAATAATGTCGTTGATAGATAGTGAGAAGCTGTTACGGGTGATGATTGAAGAACCACGGTATCCATACTTACGATAAATCCGTTTAGGGATAGTCCAACAATAGAACAAGCTTATGATCCACCTGATGTTAAGTGGTTACCACAACCTACATCAATGCTTTATTTGGACACGTTCGTTAGCTTTGATGCACTTCGTCCATCAACCTGAGGTATTGGTTAAGCCTCATGTGCCTGTAATTACACCGGCACCCACACCCTTTAAACCGGAACACAGCAAGCTGCTTGGCGGCAGAAAAAGGCATGGTGGTAGTACTTTCCCGAACGAACCCGTCAAAGTCAAAGTCAAAAATCATTTATTCAGTAATATCCGCAGGGATCATCTTGAAACGTCTTAAATCTAGGTGAATCTAAGCGCCAGTTCCTCGCGACCAAGCCTAGAAGATCAGTAAGAACTCAACCACTGTTGGTTAATATTTGGCTGGAGACCTGAGCCTGATTTTCGGAGGTAGCTTAGACTGTTTTTTTTAAAAAGGTAAAGCATAAAATCACAATAATGAAAATGCAGTGATAACTCATGCAGGTCACGAGTTCACGACACCCCCTGGTGCGCATGCTCCAAGGGGTTTCCACCCCACAGAAGAAAATAGTAACTACACGGCCGCGTCACTACCATGACCTACACTGTTGCAGATCATTTTATTTTAATTTACTGCAATAGGTAGCTAATATAGCATTTAACTTTTTTTATTCAAATTACTGATGGAACAAGCATATGGCGCACCTGATGTTAAGTGGCTACCATCGTCTATAATAAAGCATTGCCTTGTAGGTCATGTTCGTAAGGAACGTAACCTACAATACACTGCTCTGCGTCCACCAACCTGAGGCATACAGGTGTTGTCTCATGTGCCTGTAATTTCACCGGCATCCACACCCTCCAAACGGAACACAGCAAGCTGCTTGGCGGCAGAAATAGGCATGGTGGCATCCACACCCTATAAAAAAAGACCCTGACGACCGATGTGGCGCGGCGGGCGAATGTCAGCCTGCGACGCATGAGGTTGCGGGTTCAATTCCCGCCTTGAGTTAAATGTTTGTACGATCTGCAAATATTTATTCCGGGTGCTCTGGGTATTTTCTATGTATAATAAAAAATATCTATGTAAGTAGTGTATTGTATTAAGTATATCAGTCATCTTGTACCTATAACACAAGCTCTGCTTAGCTTGGGGCTAGATGATGCTGTGTGGATTGTCCTGCATTATTATTATAACTAAGTGATTTAAATCTAGCTCAGTCTAGCGCGCATGCCTGACGTAGAAGCACGGCGCATACTCCGTGACCTAGGGCACCTTCGCTCGATGCGGCGGTGCAGGGCGGGGTTCGTAGAAACCCCTCATACGAACTTGTGAATAGGTAATCGGCCAATACCAACTGCAGTTTACTTATTGCCTTTTACTGACAGCGAACACAGCTCAGTAGTAGCCTTCTGCGCTGTATTTTGGGTTCGACCCTACCGAGAAAATTTGGATAAAAACTTGGGTTGAAGTTCTTTATGCTAAAACTGATAGATGAGCAGAAGGACCGATGGGAAGTAGTCAACGTCACCTATGGAGATCTGAAACATCAGAATCAATGCTGATGCGCTGCCAACCTTTTAAGTTTGTATGAAACTAGCTTCATCGCTAGGCTATACCTGATTCTCTCGATCTTAATAACAAATTCAAGGATGTCCAAGGCTGTGGCCTGGATTTAGAAATTGGCATGGCTCCGATAACTCAACACTGGCACTGTACTAATTGTCGCACCAATTGTCATAGCACGCTATCTTAGGAACATTTGATTTAGGTCATAATTATTATAACTCGATGCCTAACGAGGCGGTTACGGGCCTATTTAGTCGTACCACACAAATCTATATACCAATTATACGAACCTTTGTCCTGTGAGCCTGTTTAGGGTGACGCGAAAGATTTCAGTAACTCGCAAGTACCTTAGTAGCTGTTTGACGATTTTCATATAATTTTAAGAAACTGCAACAAAGCAACTTTGATTGTGGAAACTATTAACTTTTGAATGGTTGATAGTTGCTTCAATCGTCTGCAGAGCCTCTAAAAGTAAGAAGTTAGCATGCCTACTGTATGTTCTTGAATAATTGCAAAAGCATGTCAACTTCCAATAAACGGATAATGAGTAAAACTCGGTCAGTGTTCGATGACAATTCGGTAGGAAACTCCTATTGCCGCCAATTATCAGATCGTATGCACATCGGTAGCACACGACATACTCTTAGAAATAAACATATGCACCATACATTATTAATACTAAACCAAGAAGTAAAATTTAAGGTGAATCTAGTTGCTTACTCTTGGATTGACGAAGCTTAAATGCAATCTATCTCATTTATACCAATAATAAGAATCTTTGTCCTGATTCACTGACTGACTGACATTAGACAACGCACAGCCTGGTCGTAGAGAATTGAAATTTTTTGGGTATATTATTTTATCTTGATGATGTATTTGAATACTTGAATAATTATAACGTACTTATAAATAGTTTAAAATAGACTTCATACTCCTTGTGGTGTTTATTTATGCCCAAAGTTTCATTAAAATTATGGACATTTGGAGGCTCATAATTGTCAAGTTATAGATACGGAATAAAGGTACAGATTCAGAGTGATTTTCAGAAAGAAACTTGTGCACTATGCTATAATTTCGAAGCTGAGAAAGTTAAATTTAACGTTCCCAATCTTGTTCACAGCCAAAATCCTTCTGTTCTACGTGATCTTCTATGCCATCCTCGTGGGATTCTTCGCGGCCCTGTTGGCCGTCTTCTACCAGACTCTGGACTCTAAGACGCCCAAGTGGCAGTTGGATAGTTCCCTAATTGGAAACAACCCTGGTACGTTATAACTTCTACTGCGTTTTCATTTATTTTAAAAGGCGGCTGAGTTTACTTTTGGTGCTTGTCTTTTTAATCACAGTTTTAAGAATATTTTCTGTATACAATTATGTGCTGCGTCTTTTCTCTGTGACCAAGCCTAAAAAAACAGGCAAGAAACTATTTAGGTAATTCTTGGAATGAAGCTAGTTGGAAATGTGAGAGCAGTAGGTATGCATTATGCACATTAAAAAAAGAGTTGACTGAAAGATGCTGCTGACATTAATTAAGGAGGTAGGAGGTTTTATAAAAACCCACAAGGGGTTTTGACTAGAAAAGCAGTTATACCACCCACTGTACTTAAGCCTGTCTAAATTCATAATATCTTTATATTCAATAAAATATTAACATAATTATATTTGATCGTATGCTGTTTACAGGTCTAGGTTTCAGACCCATGCCTGAATCTGCCAATGCGGAGAGTACTCTGATCTACTACCGCGCCAACGACAAGGGATCCGTGCTCAAGTGGGCCAGCATCATCGACGAGTTCCTTGACCGTAAGATCTTTGAACTTTGATTTTCATTTCTAAAATTTTATTTTAAATTTGAGCTTTTATCATCATGATCACTTAGTCTACTGCTAGAGAATAATAAAAATAGATTTTCTCTCCTTTAAACAATATAGTTTTGCAGCTGTACAGAACTCATTTTTGTTCACAATAAGGCCAAAAGTTTTCACATAGGTGACTATTGACTTTTAAATTTGTTTGTACAGAATACCGCAAGAAAGGCACCGGACAGGCTGAGACTGCTGGTGCTGAAAACCGCGTGCCCTGTTCACCCACTAACGGACAAAACCAGCTTGGTGAAAAGCAAGTGTGTGATGTGCCGGTCGACGACTTCAATCCTTGTACCCCCGCCAACCAGTATAACTACGAAGCAGCCGGCCCTTGCGTATTTCTGAAGCTGAACAAGGTATACCACGTACTTCCTAACCACACAGCATAATGCAAAGTTCAGCACATCATTAACACCATGTCTGTAACTGTCTTAGGGCTGTTTTTAGAAAATATATCTCTGGTTCTGGTTTGGCGGAAAAGGTTTCTTAGTTAGGTAACTCCAAGGTCGTACCAGATTAGCTAATTATAGCAAAGTATGAAAATAATGAAGAAAATAGTATAGCATGCAAGCAATGCAGTAAATACTGATACTATTAACCGCAGAAACAGCAAAGTTCAATAAGAACTATGTGAATCAATGTATTTCTTGCTCCAGATTTTCAACTGGTCACCAATGCCTTACAACAGCACGGAGGGTCTCCCAGAGAAGATGCCTGAGGATCTGAAGCAGCACATCAAGATGGTCGTAAGTATTTTTACCCTACGGCCTGATGCCTTGAATTTATGACTTTCCATCTCGATAATATTTCCCAAAAATAGCATTAATTCCAAATACTCAGATTTTTAATTGCTATGTGCAAAATCTTCCTATTGTAAAGCTGACAGAGTAAACTTAGCTTCTCGAATATTAAAAAACGAAAACCAGCTCTGTAGGCAAAACAAGCTTCTGTAATCCATCAATACTTCATATTTTATTCCAGTCTGGCAAGCCTGAAGCGAACACGGTGTGGGTATCCTGTGCTGGAGAGAATCCCGCTGATGTTGAGAACATCGGACCCGTGCAGTACATCCCCCGGCGAGGCTTCCCCGCGTATTACTACCCTTTCACCAACAAGGAGGGATACCTCAGCCCTTTGGTCGCTGTGCTGTTTGAGAAGCCGAGGAGTAAGTGCAGACTTTTTTGAATTTGCGTCGAGAAGGCCCTGACTGTACTGCCTGTCTTTGGCAGTCTAAGGTTTTGTACTGTTCTGTAAAACTTTATCTATAAAACTTAGCAATAAGCACAGAGTGAAGAGTAGAGAGAGAGAGTACCTACATAGGTGTAGATGGTAAAGGTTAGCTCAACAGAGTGAACTAATAACTAAAATTGGATTTTCTTTTCCGCAGCGGGTGTCCTGATCAACATTGAGTGCAAAGCATGGGCGAAGAACATCCAGTATGATCGCTACGAGCGGCGCGGCTCGGTCCACTTCGAGTTGATGGTGGACCGCAACTAAGTCCTCCACCAGTCGGCCACCGACCGTTGGCTGGCTCCAATCGACAGCCACGGCTAAATCGCGGCTGGGCTGTGGTTGGACTCAGCCACCACAGCAGGTCATCGACCGCCAATTGGCCATCATCTTACTGCCAAATAGTTGTTTGTAGATCTCTGCTGATTGGTGGTCACCGGTTGAGGGTTACGCCGCTTTTTATCGCGTGAATGAGTGCGTTGATGCGTGAATGAGTAGGTAATTTTAATCATTGTTCTCATGAAATGTATAAAGATGAGTGTGAGGTTACAGGTAGGTAGGTGGGTATTTACGAGTTAGGAGTTCAGCTAGACGCAGTAGCCAATTGCCGTTAGGTCGTCGAAGTGCTGGCGTCGGTCCCAGGGGCGGATCTGGAGGGCCACAGCAATAGCCACATAGTCGGCGTTTATTTCTATTCGTTTTAGAATAAGCCTCCGGGCGGATGTTTGTTTCACGCTTCAAATTTATTGAAAAATTAAATTATTGGTATTTATTACTAAATTATGTAACGTTTTCTGGACGAGATGTCAATAAACACGCAATAGTTGGTTCAACTTTAGGATATGTGTTGTTTTATTTTATTTCAAGATCCCTTACCTTTCCCTGTACGTATTTTTTATAAGAAAAGTGACTGATCAAGCAGTTGATCTACAAGCAGATGCCAGACCAACTTACTGTGGAATAGGTTACCGAGGCCCCTGTACAGTGTACCTGTATGTTACCTGTAAGCCACAGATTAAGCCTCTTTTATTTTCATAAACTTTATCTGGGATGAGCTGTAGTACCGCATTTGCTATCATAGAACATGGTAAGTGGCTCTGCTACTCTGAAGATTGACTATACTATGCATTTCGATAACAAGCCAACAGACGATGAGAGTTAAGATGAGTGATATATATTATATTATAGGTGCTTATACTTATATTATTATTATATTATAGGGATTAAATTCGTGATGCTATTTATTTTTTATTATTTTCGATAGGTAGACACCCACCTATTGAAAAATTAAATCATATATGTATTACCCATGTACAGTCAGCTGCACTAGAATGTATACAATTCGGAACTTACAAAATGGTTTTACGCGTTTCAATTAATATTAACAGGGCAAAAATTCAAAAAATTTGTAAACCTATCAGCAAATTTCAAGATTTTTGAGTTTTTACTGTTTAAGAGTTTACTATATATAAGGTTGTGATACTGTTTTGAAAGTTATGAATTGTATACATTCTAGTGCAGCTAACTGTACCTACTTAAACTAATTTAAATATAATAATTATCGTACCTCCTAATATTTGTTAAATATTTTTTAATTAGGTAGGTACGTACCTAATAATTGTTTACAAAACGTACGCGGCCTGTCAGGCGATTTATAGCAACAGAGTGACAGCGCGGCGCCGGCGGCGGCGAGCGGCGCGGCGACGCCAAAACATTAGGTATAACTCAAAAATAAGCGCGAGTGTCGGAGCTGTGATACAGTGCATAGTAAGTAGGTACCAGTGAGAAACTACATGCTGTAGAGATATCTCCGCGTGTTGTTAAACAAATAAATATGGAGAAGAGAACGAAAATCATAGTAACTGTGGTTGTGTTCGTTGCTTTAGGTAAGTTCTTATCTTTATAGAGCACTCATAATAAATAGGTCGTGATTTAAGTTATTAATACTTACCACAAAATGTAAATATTTTGAGTTGCTGACACGCTTTTGAATTAAATCATAAATTATATCAATATTAGATGTTTGTAGTTTATTGTATAGTGTTTATTTAAAAACTTTGCTTCTATTATTAGTTGTAGAGTATTCATTAATTTCCCTTTGTTTAGAATTTAGAAACCAGTTCTCAATTTTATTTTATACTTACATGAAAGTAAAGGACATACCTACTGTATCAGCATTCATTGATTCACTAACTATCTACTTGATATGACCCGGAATGGGTCAGTTTATATGTTAGATAAACTCCAAGAAAGTAATAGTTTAAATGACGACTCAGTGTTCGTCTGATCAGTATGCGTATGCGCAACCTTGAAAGCGGACATGTTTCTATGTACACATAGCCACATGGCATATTCAGAGATGGGCGCTTTGTATCAACCCAAAAGGTTAATACCGGGTTTATTCACTATTTACCCTATTTACCGACACTTTCAAAAATAGCAGGTAAAAACGATTATAAATCCAAATTCTAGATTGTTTAAATGCTTGTTTGTTATAAAATGGACAACATACCTAAACATAAGTGACCAATGTATCAAAGATTTATAGAGCCTGTTTGCGATTAAACCTGAATTTTACATCAAAAAAATCTAAATAGTAATAAATAATGTAATCTAGTAAGGTTTCAAACCATGATAAATCGTTAGACGACATAATTTCAAGCTAAAAACGTTTAGGGGTCAATTAGCCTTGGTATCGATGTCATTTTTTTTAATTAGTATTTTTTAAACCTTATAATATAACATCATGGCGTGAACAATATAGATATTTATTGATTGAAAAAAAAACAAACAATAGACGAAAAAAAAATCACAAACATTGCGAAAAATTTTTGTCTAGCCATCCTCAAATAAATCTCATTCTATACTAGCGTCTAAAAAAAGAAACGTGGAATGCGTAGATTATCAGAAAACTTTTCAATAGACAACATTGCTTCCGATCCCGCCAGTATCAATTGTTTACTCCAAATTACATCCAAATCGTTCTACTGGTTAGAGCGTGAAAGAGTAACAAACATCCATCCATCCATCCATGCATCCATCCATTCTTCCAAACTTTCGCGTTTATAATATTAGTAGGATAATTATCTCATTGCTCAAATCTGTGGCTTAAATTTTGACACGAAAATTTTACATGTGATAGTTCTACCGATTCACCTAGATTTAAGACGTTTCAAGATGATCCCTGCGGATTTTACTGAATAAATGCTTTTTTCAGTAATAAACTTTGACTTTGACTTTAATTTTCAGGTATCACTGCCATTGCGCTGAAAATAATGCTATCCCGTCCATCAGAAATTAGTAAGTTAAAAATAAAAGCATAATAAATATTTCTATTTGGTTTCACATTTTTTGTAACTATGCTCTTAGTAGACCTCCCCATTCGTAGTGTGTTTTATTCCCGCTCGTCCCCATATTTCGTCATTTCGGAGGCATTTACTCCCATTTGAACTGAAATAAACCTTGTTCGTCCTTCAGACCAGCAGAAATATAAAAAATGGAGACATGCCAATTCATGATAATTATAATGTATTTTATTCTTTTATATAATCTAGGCTGACCAGCAGTTTACTGAATATTATAATACAATAACTATCGGCAGAGGCAACTGCTTAACATCAGGTTTTTAATTTATTTAGTTTAGAATAAAATGGAGGGGAAATGGACGCCACTGGGGACAAAATGTTGGGACGAACGGGAATAACCCCCGTAGCGTGTAGTGTAGGTACAGAGAACTTCTTGGTTTTAGCGTTGGAAGTATGGCCGCGCCCTAGTGACACGTCATCTAGGCCTTTCATCCAGTACAACTCCGTTGATCCTGGTAGCTGGTCCGTCTGGACAACTCGTATCACTGAACTCCTTAAAGGTAAGTCATCAACTCATAATAGCAGCCTTTCCATATGTACCTAAGATAAGATGGTTTGTCACCACGCTTGGCAAGCGGATATGCGACCGTGTATCGTTGTTTAGTGCTCTGAAGATACTACTCCCCAGTTCGTGGTGCGTTCTCTTAGTAGCCTTTTACGACAGCCATAAACGAAGCCGGGGCAGGCCGAGGAAACGTTGGCGTGACGACCTCGATCATTTTCATAAATTCTGGTGGAAAGCGGCAGAAGATAGAAAACAGTTGAAGGAAATGGGGGAGACCTTTGCCGAGCAGTGGGACAGCATAGGTTAAATATATATATATAAGAAGTAATGGAGGAATGAAGTATGAGCAGCCAATTCTAACGATGTACTGTATGGTTTTGGAAGCGTAATAATAATAATCAGTAATAATCTATTTATTGGTAAAGTGTAAGTTTATAAGTCAAAATTTACTTATTTACTTATCGCCATGTTGTATTAGATAGGGATTACTATTATATGTACCTAGCCCTAAACATAAATAAAATGACGTTCAGAAGATATTCCAAAAACTTTAATTTATAAGGTTCATTTGTGCGATGATGTTCGTTTATTTGGTGCTTTGTAAGGTCATTTAACAAACTGTTGCAACAAATCTATTACAAATTAAAAGAAAGGATCAACCTTTGCCACCAAAATATATTGATGACGCCCATTGTATCAATGTTTTTAAAGGCCTTAGTAAACTTATGTAATCATACTTCATACTAATATTATAAAGAGGAAAACTTTGTTTGTTTGTATTGAATAGGCTCCGAAACTACTGGACCGATTTGAATAATTCTTTCACCGTTGAGAAGCTACACTATCCCCGGGTGACATAGGCTATATTACATTTTCAAAAAAATTAGGGATCCTTACTAAAACCCGTGCGAAGCCGGGACGGACCGCTAGTCTACATCTACACTAATATTATAAAGAGGAAAGCTTTGTATTTTTGTATTTTTGTATTTTTGTATTTTTGTATGTTATGAATAAACTCAAAAAGTACTGGACCGATTTTAATCATTCTTTTTTCATTAGAAAGCTACATTATCACTGAGTAACATAGGCTAAATTTTATTTTGGAAAAAAATAGCGTTCCGTAAAATATTTGGGTTTTTCAGACACAAGGTGTAAAAAATCAACCAGAAAAGTTACTTATTTTGCGTACGCTGCCTAAACTATAAAAGATAGAACCATAAAATGTTTTACATAATTGTAGATCTTATAAATATCTACAAAAAAGTCAGCAACACACTATACCTATCTATGTCGAGTGAGGCACAACAACCATTTTTTTATTTAAAAATCTTCAATTTTTTTTGGACTACATTTAAACGCATTTATTTTACTCATACTATTAATCCTTATCGAAATAAATTATTTTATCACTAAGTACAGTTCATGTAGATAATATTTGGTCTTTTAATGATTAGAATTGGACGTTTGGTTTTGAAGTTATGGCGAAATTAAAATATTACGTTTTCTGCTGCACGGCCCGTTGCGAAGTGAGCGTCACTAAGTTGGGAGTGCGCGTGCAGGGGAGTAGTTTAGATCTATGAGTTAGGTACCCGCGCGGCTCTGACGCGAGGTCGGCTCCCTACGCAGGTGTTTTATAAAAAGGACATTAATTCATAATGTCATATAGTTTTATGACAAAATCTATACAAATAAATAAAATTGAAGTGTCTGTTTGTAATATTAAAATAACGCTTTTTACTACATGCATAGGAATGTATATACGATACATATACCAAAATAGCATTTTTTTAAATTTTTGTCTGTCTGTCTGTCTGTTTGTTCCGTGTAATCTCTGGAACGGCTGGACCGATTTCGACGGTACTTTCACTGGCAGATAGCTAATGTAACAAGGAGTAACTTAGGCTACTTTTTATCCCGAAAAAATAACGGGAACTGATATAAACTGCCACGCTGGCGAAACTGCGAACGGCCGCTATTTTATGCCGTATTAACGCCATCTGTTGGTGGCATCGAGTACTACTTCAGTTAAGATTTGTAAGTAAACATGTTTACCGCCCAACGAAGTGGGCACCGGTCAGCTAGTAAATTATAATATTACATACGAATTCGGAAGTGATCTTATTACACTCGGTATAGTGTCCATAATATAGTTTTGCAGTGATATAGAACTCATTTTAGATCATGGTGAGCCTAAAGTTGAAAAGATTTAAGATTTTTAAATTTGTTGCTATAGAATACCACGACCAAGGAACCGGACAGGCTAACCCGGCTGGCGCCGAGAACCGCGTGTCCTGCGCACCCACCATCGGACAAAACCAACTTGGTGAAAAGCAAGTGTGTGATGTGCCGGTCGACGAGTTCCATCCTTGTACCCCCGCCAACCAGTATAACTACGAAGCAGCCGGCCCTTGCGTATTCCTGAAGCTGAACAAGGTATATCACGAGTTCACCAACCACACAGTATCATGCAAAGTATAGCGCATCATCGACGTCCCACTATGTCTGTTATCTGTACCCAAGGGCTGATTTCAGAAAAAAACCCTAGTTTTTGGTTGTATATTATTTGATTGACGGAGAAGGTTTCCAGTTAGATAACCCCAGGGTCACACCGGACTAGCTAAGTTATAGTAAGATAAAAAAATTAACAAAATATTATGGCATGCAAGCAATGCAGTAAATACTGATATTATTATCTGCATGAACAGTAAAGTTCAATAAGAACTATATAAATCAATGTATTTCTTGCTCCAGATTTTCAACTGGTCACCAATGCCTTACAACAGCACGGAGGGTCTCCCTGAGAAGATGCCTGAGGATCTAAAGCAGCACATCAAGATGGCCGTAAGTATTTTTACCCTACAGCCTCATGCCTTGTACTTTAGACTTTTCATCTCGATAATATTTCCCAAAAATCCTTGCATTAGTTCCAAATATTGTATACAGATTTTTGTATTACTACTGATGCAAAATGTCCCTGTTGTAAAACTGAAAAAGCAAACTTAGCTTCTCAAATATTAAAAAACGACAACCAGCTCTGTAGGCCAAACAAGCCTCTCTAATCCATCAATATTTCATATTTTATTCCAGTCTGGCAAGCCTGAAGCGAACACGGTGTGGGTATCCTGTGCTGGAGAGACTCCCGCTGATGTTGAGAACATCGGACCCGTGCAGTATATCCCTCGACGAGGCTTCCCCGCATATTACTACCCTTTCACCAACAAGGAGGGATACCTCAGCCCCTTAGTCGCTGTGTTGCTAGAGAAGCCAAGGAGTAAGTGCAGACTTTTTTGTATTTAAGTCGAGTAGGCCGTGACTGGAGCCTGTCTTTGCCAGTTTAAGGTTTTGCACGGTTGTGTAAGGTTTCTATACTTAGACACAACTTCCATGCGTATCACGTACTAAGCGTATACCTTACGCTGAGCAACTAGCACAGATCACAGAGTGAAGAGTATGGGTGGTACCTATAGGTTAGCTCAATAGAGTGAACAAATATCTAAAATTAGTTTTTCTCTTCCGCAGCGGGTATCCTGATCAACATCGAGTGCAAAGCATGGGCGAAGAACATCCAGTATGATAGCTACGGCTCGGCCCACTTTGAGTTGATGGTGGACGGCAACTAAGCCCTCCGCCAGTCGGCCATCGACCGTTGGCTGGCTCCAATCGACAGCCACGGCTAAATCACGGCTGGGCTGTGGTTGGACCCAGCCGCCATAGCAGTTCATCGACCCCCAATTGGCCATCATCTTACTGCCAAATAGGTAGGTGTTTGTAGATCTCTGCTGATTGGTGGTTACCGGTTGAGGGTTACGCCGCTTTTTATTGCGTGAGTGAGTTACGAGTTTGGAGTTCAGCTAGACGCAGTAGCCAATTGTTAGGTCGTCGAAGTGCTGGCGTCGGTCCCAGGGGCGGATCTGGAGGGCCACAGCAATAGCCACATAGACGGCGTTTATTTCTATTCGTTTTAGAATATGCCTCCGGATGAATGTTTGTTTCACGTTGTTTCAAAGTTATTAAAAAATTAAATTATTGCTATCTGATAAAACTAAATCGTGTAACGTTTTTTGGACGAGATGTGAATAAACACGCAATAGTTGGTTTAACTTTAGGATATGTGTTGTTTTATTTGATTTCAATGTCCCTTACCTTTCCCTGTACGTATTTTTTTATGAGAAAAGTGACAGATCAAGCAGTTGATCTACAAGCAGGTGCCAGACCAACTAACTGTTGAATAGGTTACCGAGGCCCCTGTACAGTGTATCTGTATGCTACCTGTAAACCACAAGCTAAGCCTATTTTATTTTAATAAACTTCACCTAGAAAGAGCTCTATCCTATCGCTGTCATAGAACATAAAAGGTAGGTTAGTATGCTTAAAAGTAGGCTTTGCTGCACTGAAGATTTACTATAGTAAGTATTTTGATAAAAAGCCGACAGATGAGAATAAGATAAGTTAAGTAGAAGTAGAGCTTTTAGTGAAGGGCTCGTACGGGGAAGTACTACCACCATGCCTTTGTCTGCCGCCAAGCAGCACTGCGTGTTCTGGTTTAAAGGGTGTGGGTGCCAGTGCAATGCCTGAGATATACGAGTACCTAGCCTCTAGTGTCTGCTTCAAGAGGATTTTTTAATTAGAGTGAAATAAAAGTCATTTATGCTTTTATTTTCCAATAAAATAACTCTCAGCGCCTGAAACTTTCCTTCTAATGTATCTTTGCTGCTAGTTCATGGTTCAGTGACCGAGAGTTTGGCTTTGCGCTAACAGATGGCGCTACTATACTGTGTTTTTACCATAGAATAAGGTTACTTAATTTTCAAAAATACTTTTTTGTTCTTTTTAATAATTTTTAATACATGCTTAGCGGGAACACACGGCAAGTAGGTACACGTAATACGTAATGTCAGTTTACCGATATCGGATTTTAGAATAAGGACTAACCTTTTAATATGGTCTAGGTACTTAATTTTCAAAAATATATTTTTGTTTTTTTTAATAACCACGGCAAGTATACGTGATACGTAATGTCAGTTTACCCAGATCAGATTTAAAAAAATATAAAAATTTACTTTATATGAACACAAAGGGATGAAAATAGGTCATCGAATATAATGACGTAGTGGGTAAAAATACGACACGACCCCATGGCGCGACAATCTGGCGCCCGGAGTAAAATAACGTCAATCTGACGTGAAATGTATTAGTTTAGCAAAAGTAGCTTTATCTTATACCGAATGTTTTAGGAAACTTGAACTTATTTCAACCGACCGATGTGGCGCGGCGGGGAATTTCCGCCAGCGACGCAGAAGGTTGTGGGTTCGATTCCCGTCTTAGGATAAATGTTTGTACGATCTGTAAATATTTATTCCGGCTGTTTTGGGTATTTTCTATGCATAATAAAAAATATATAATGTATGTATTGTATATGTATATCAGTCAACTAGTACCCATAACACAAGCTCTGCTTAGCTTGGGGCTAGATGATGCTGTGTGGATTATCCAGCAGATTGTCCCCACTTGGTACCAGATATGGTACCTAGTGGGGAAAACGTCAACAATGTTTTGAAGATTCTCATAATCCCCACTGGTGGGGACAGCTTAGTAGGGATTATGATAATAAACCGATATAACTAGCTGACCCCGCGAACTTCGTTCCGCATTATTTTTATTTACTATTTTCATTACTTATTATTCTATTCCGGACGAAGATAAATCCAAAATCATAAAAATTGACCCAGCCGTTTTTCAGTTATAAGTGGTGTAACGGACACGACTTTATTTATGTATAGATATCGCACCACAAATTAAAAACAAAAGCACATCGCATCGAGTAAAACTTTCGCATTTAAAATACTAGATCAATGGGAAAGTAAAATGTGAAGAATTACGTCACACACAGCTTACGTAACTAATAAAACTGGTAACATTTTAAGACAAGGGTCCACCACTGCCAGCGACGCTAGCATGTACGTACCAAGCCGATTTCTATACTTCGCCACGGCATACAGTTTAAAGTAAGCACCAGTGAGACGCTACATGTTGTAGTGATATCTCTTACGTGTGTTGTTAAATAAATAAATATGGAGAAGAGAACAAAAATCATAGTGACTGTGGTAGTGTTAGTTGCTTTAGGTAAGTTCTTATCAGATTTATAGAGCACTCATAATAAGTAGGTTACACACATAACACAGGTTTTCAGCCTATCTCGAGCACCAGTCTTACACAAAACAGGTTTTTCTACATTTATACCACCAAAATTGTACCCCTTACAATAAGGACCTTTTATGTTTGAGAAAAATAAATGAGTAGGTGGTGATTAAAGTTTTTAAAAACAATTACATAAAATATAAATATTTAAAGGTGCTGGCAAACTTTTGAATTACTTAAATCATAAATTATATCAATATTAGACGTTTGTAGAGTTGTATTTTTATTAAATTAAACACCTTACTTTTTATATTATTCTATTATTAGTATTAGAGTACTCATTAATTTCCCATTGTTTAATAAGAAACCTCTTTATTTTATTTTATAAATGAAAGTAAACGACATACTGTATCAGTATTCATTGATTCACTACATACTTAATGACCTGGAATTGGTTAGTTTAAATGGTAGATAAACTCCTTAGGAAGATAATATTACGATTTAGTGTTCGTCAGATCAGTATGCGTATGCGCAACCTTGAAAGCGGACATGTTTTTGTGTATAGGCACAGTATAGGACATGACATGATAACAACACACCTTACAGAAACATCCGAGTGTGTGTCCCTGTCAAACAGCTACCAAAACCCACGTGCTAGAGAGAGAGAATACATAAATTGAGGTCAATATAGAGATGAACTCTACCTAATTACTGTCTAGTACTACTAATTATAAATGGGTTGTCATCGTGGCCGTTATATCGGTATACCTACCCATAGGTTCATAAATACACAGGTTTTACAAATAGGTAGGTATTTATAACCAATTTACATGTTATTTTAAAAAATTACAGGTATCACTGCCATTGTGTTGGCAATAGTGCTATCTCTCCCATCAAAAATTAGTAAGTTGAAAATAACAATATTCATATTTCATATTTTTTGTAACAATATTCTTAGTAGACCTTCGTAGTATGCGTTATTCTTGCTTGCCCCCACATTTCGTCCCCAGAGACATTTGCCCCCATTTGAACAGGAATCAACCTTGTCCGTCCCTGATGAAGACCAGCAGAAATGAAAAAATGGGCCAAATGCAATTTCATGATATTAATATGTATTTTATTTTATTTATTTTGTATTTTATTTATTAATATGATTTAGGCTGAGCAACAGCTATGATAGCTTATAATAATACATTAACAGTTGTAGAGCTCTTTGTGAAAGGGCTCGTCCGGAGAAGTACTACCGCAGATGTATCATCGCCGTAGGTACCTATTTTTGTCGCCAAGCAGTGATGCTCGCATTGCTGTGTTCCGGTTTGAAGGGTGAAAATACAGGCACATGAGTCTTAACACCAGTATGCCTCAGGTTGGTGGACGCAGAGTAGTGCATCGTGCATGGTAATATATTGCTATAGGTGATGGTTACCACTTAACATCAGGTGGGTCATCTGCTTGTTCCATCAGCAAGTCACATTAAAAACACAACAGTTTCTGCCGTAATTTAGTTATGTTATATTTTTTGTTTTATTTTTTATTGCTTATATCAGATGGGCCATTTTTATTTGATTTAAGTATTTTAGAATAAAAAATGATTTCAAACGCCACTGGAGACGAAATGTTAGGGCAAACGGTAATGCCCCGTAATGTGTAATGTACAGAGAATTTGTTGGTTTTAGCGTTGGAAGTATGGCCGCGCCCTAATGACACGTCAACTAGGCCTTTCATCCAGTACAACTCCGTTGATCCTATAAGCTGGTCCGTCTGGAACACTCGTCTCACTGAACTCCTTAAAGGTAAGTCATCAACTCACAATAGCAGACCCTCCATATGTACAGTCAGCGGCACTAGAATGTATAAAAAAATGCCACGCGGGCAAAGCTGCGAGCGGCCGCTAGTATTGTATAATTAAGGATCGGTGGATGAGGGCTCTGCGAGGTAATGCAATAATACGTTACAGGCCTCTCAACATTAGATTGGCCTTCAGCTTGTTCCTTTAAATTTCCACATCTTAAAAGTCACAATATTAGTACGGCTCTTTTTTTCACATACTATTGCACATTTATAGTAAAAACTAAATCTAAACTAGGTATGCTATTTTAGATTTGCATGTTTACTTATTATGCTGTTTCACAGAATACAGACGTGACGGGTATCAGTCACAATATCTGCAAGGGGTAGAGCGCGTACCTTGCTCTTTCGACAGCCGACAAGTCCTTGGGGATAATCAAGTCTGCGATGTGCCGATAGAGAGTTACTACCCTTGCACGTTGAACGAAAACTTCCAGTCGACCAGCCCTTGCCTGTTCTTCAGGCTTAGCAAGGTAGAGTTATAAGAAACAGTATCATTGCACTAGAATTTTGATATATACGTTTATTTGAAATACACACACACATAAAGAAAGTTTCATCCAATTAAGAGATTACAAAATACCTCCAAACTAAAAGAAAACAAATGAAAAATCAGAACAGCCCTCTTTGAATCGCAATAAAACGTGGTACCTGGTGTTTTATTGCGATTCCTTCTTCTTCTTTTATTAAATGGCTTTTCAGCGGCTGAGGGTTGCCACGAATTTGCCAATGTCGAGTGTTTACTAAACTTAGAACAAAAAGGCGGAGATCTGAGTACGATATGAAGGGATATTGCGATTCCTAAATTGAACCGTTCAGTTATGACAAGCTCGATGCGATAAAACAATATGAACCGTATCACGACGAAGTAATTGTCATCGAATCTGTCATAATGGAACGATTGAGCTTTGAACCGCTCTAAAACTGTCCTAGTAAACAGCAGATACCTCGTTCTACCTTTTCCAGATTCGCAACTGGATTCCAATACCTTTTAACGACACAGTGGCAGGACTACCCCAAAATATGCCCGAAGATCTACAGAGTCACATCAGATATATCGTAAGTGTTGTAAACAACTGTATAGTATAATTTGCACTTTTGCAGTATCCCCTGGATTTGTTTTTAGCATTATAGACAGATTTTATTTTCTTTTTACCACTTACTGATGGAAAAAGCAGATGGTCCATAAGTGGTCCTGAGTGTGAGTGATATGATAGGTACCCAATTACCCATGACATAATATACAAAGCAATGCCTCAAAATCAACTTTAAGAGCTGCGCAGGTCAATAAAATTTAGGAAAGCGTTCTATTATGCACAGCTCTGCATTCATTACATGTGTCGTCCATGCATCTGAGGTTATTTATTCATCAGTATCTATATGTTAGTCTACAGGTTTTTATTTGTCAAGTTTTTTGTTTTAGAATGGAGCACAAGAAGCAAACCTTGTGTGGCTATCCTGCGAGGGAGAAGACCCTGCCGATAAGGAGTTCATAGGGCCTTTGCAATACTACCCCAGGAGGGGCTTTCCCACTTACTACTTCCCCTACACCAACAAGGTCGGCTATCTCGACCCCCTGGTCGCGGTGCGATTTGAGAATCCAAGTAGTAAGTCTAAACATTAACATCTACAGCTACCTGCAGTATAATACTAATATGATGTTCAAATTGTCCATTGATGATAAACCCAAAGGACGAATGATTTTGCCCGAGCCTTCTCTATCATCTCACCAAATGGCTGATAGAATACGTTATATACGTCTTTCTTGTCATATAACTAAAATACAATATAACACTCGTCTGAGTTCACAACACAAATGTTAACCCTCGGTGGAGATTGAACCCGCACCTGCAGCTCAGAAGATAGAGCTACTTCCGACTGGGCTGAGAGACCGGTCTAAGCGGAGACCGTCGTAATACGCTTGTTCGCTTTAATTTTGGCCCCAATAGTCCAGGTTTCAGGCATAATACCTACCATGATAATTTCCACTTGCTAATTCTAAGAGCCAACGACTCAACCCTTCTACTAATGCTAGATCAAAGACTCATACCCCGGTTCCTCGGTTCTTTGACTTTTAGTCCTTATTTTATGGCTCACACCCATTTTAGCTCCTAGAAGCGGCGAAATGCAAGAGCGAAAACAATACCGTTCTCAGCACTTATTAGTATTTTTGATCATCTTCCTGAAACATTTTTAATTGACCTCCACAGGGGGTGTGCTGATCAAAATCGTGTGCACGGCGTGGGCGAAGAACATCAAGAATGATATGAACGAGCAACAAGGAGTTCTTCACTTTACACTTCAGATAGACTAGAAATTAAAAAAGTCAAGGATTTCGTGCTACAGTGTATGCTGAGGCAGCTAGGTGCTATAAAAATTATGCTACGTGTAAGCAACAAACATCTTTAACCGTTAAAATAATCGCCGTCTTTCTCTTAGCTCGATCGAATGGAAAGAACGTGATCCTCAATCTTTGACAGTAAACTGAGGCTAATATTTAAACGCAAGTTTAGTGCGAGTCTACTTGGGTTCAAGATTTTATCGACTTGAATAGGTACTGAGACCTGGGCTTAATTCGCGTATCGAAATATCATCAAATTCTAGTTTCGATCAGGTCAATGGATTCTAAATGGATTTCTTTGAATCTGACATTTCAAACAGACCTAATTCAAAAAAATTCTATTGGTCCTCTCCTAAGTTTTCGATGTATAATGTGAACATTAATATTTATTATTTATAAATAAAAAAGCCATAATTTGACGAAACTACCATCGATTATCTTATCTGTATTTTTAGACAAATAAACTTTTTTACTTTTTTTCATGTGCCTTTGTTTTATTTTATAACAGTTAACTTAAACTGCTCTGGTTTTTTTTATGTTACTGCTGGGGGAACTTTTTGTATTTAACCTTGGGTTATCCAGGGTTAAAAAGTTAAGCTAATCATGGTCGATACAAGTAGGGCTTAGCATTTTGCACAATATTGGCAATACCTGGCGCCAGTCCGTCGGTTGCTCCACAGATTACTGTAACAGTGTCTATTAACTTCCACCCTGTATAGTAACGGTGACCTACTCTACTCGTAAACTTTTGTTGTTGTAGGGGTGGTTATTTTGACTAGAGTTTGCGTAATTTTGGGTTATTGTTTTGTTGACGTAAAGCGACTAATATAAGTATTTCTAATAGTACAAAATACATAGTCAATACCGTGTTACATGGTGTAAAAGCATAACACTCTACGTTACAGTTTGTCACAGCTACAAATCTGGCAACACTCCTTTGATGATGTCATGCACTATCTTTGCCTAGGGTTGCTATTGTGTCGTTAACCTACATTACGTTGTAAATTGTTGCAATACTGAAAGGCACTAAAGAGCACTAGTGGCTTAGTGGTAGCAACCCCACTGATCCTAAGGTCGCGGGTTCAAATCGGTCTCTCAACTGATTAACAAATTGAGAATAGTGAACGCTTCTGTGGAAAACGTTTACAGAATAGCCAAGTACCTAAGGATTTTTCTGTTTGCAAAAAATGTCTATGCTAGTGCTGTGAAACAGTGAAAAAGCTTTTGGCTTAGTTAGCTTCGCACAGGTATTAATAATAATAATAATAATGCTGGACAATCCACACAGAATCATCTAGCCCCAAGCTAAGCAGAGCTTGTGTTATGGGTACTAGATGACGATATACGTAATACAATACAATACATAAATAGATATTTTTATTATACATAGAAAATACCCGGAACACTTGGAATAAATATTTGCAGTTCGCACAAACATTTATCCCAAGGCGGGAATCGAATCCGCAACCTGCGTCGCAGGCAAACATTCGCCCGCCGCACCACATCGGTAACATTATGCGTTGTATCAGTAAGTTGTATAAAAAACTGAGAGTAAAGTGAATTTCGTAGTAAAATTGGCTTCATCTATGACATCATAACAGTATTTGGTAAGATAACGTAGAGGCTGCAGGGCGCCATAGAGTCGCCGACCTCGAGGGCGCCAGGCGGTTTGACGCCACTGCTGGGGAGGCTAGGGGATGAATGTACACCGTACATTACTGGTCGGCTTAAACATACTACGAAAAAAAGAATTACAATAAACAGTATAGATGAACAAGCAAAATTGATTCACATTGTAATTTCCCAGGCACGGTTGATATAACTAGCCCCAAACTAAGCAAAACTTTTACTGTTTATAGTACAAGATTTACTTAACTTGGGCCTAGATTATCAGCTATCTGGTTCCTAATAATAATAATAATAATGCTCGACAATCCACTCAGCATCATCTAGACCCAAGTTAAGTGGAGTTTGTGTTATGGGTACTAGATGACTGAGATACTTAAAACAATACATTACATACATAGATATTTTTTATTATGCAAAGAAAATACCCAGAACACCCGAAATGAATATTTACAGATCGTACAAACATTTATCCCAAGGCGGGAATCGAACCAGCAACCTTCTGCGTCGCAGGCAGACATTCGCCCGCCGCGCCATATCGGTCGTCAGATGTGGGAACACCTGAGGCCCAATTCTGTGTTTTTTGGCGCTGAAACGACATTGAAAGTAGCATTTCACAGTCAAAATTGAGCCGGTCTGAAATGTCACCTTCGAAGAATACTACATGTGTGGAGATTGACACCATTTAAACTTGAATTTGACGATATTTTATTACAGAAAGGCCTCTGTTGTTTTATTCTTCTAAAACTGTGCAAAAAGTCGGAGAACCTCTTTTGTTTTCAACCCAGCAATGTACGCAGTCAACAGATACATTCGCACTCCTATGCAGGGAGGGATCCATGCCTCCTTATTCAGTGCGTCACTTGCTGTGCTGAATTCTACTTGATCTGACGTGCTCTCCCGGACTTACAACAGTTTCAAAATAAACCATGGGTGTTGATAAAAAGACAGTGAAGATCATAGTGATAGTAGCTGTCGTGCTGCTTGTTATAGGTGAGAAAAAGATTGAAAAAACTTGTCTTAAAATTAATCATAAAGTGATTGGTCTTATTTTTAAAGCGTTCAAATTTGTGGATTATTACTCCCGGGTCGTCGGCCAATTGCCTACGCCTAATTTCGCGATTTTTTGCTAGTTCATCAAAAGGCGTCCAGCCGTCTAAGCGTCCAGCTCATCACATTATTGTTATTTTGTATAAGAAACATACAAAAAAAGAGTAGAAACCAAGTCGTAAATTACTCGCCAGTTCTTCTAGGCTTGGTCGTGAGGAACTGGCGCTTAGATTCACCTAGATTTAAGACGTTTCAAGATGCGGATACATTTGGCGGATGTCAAAGTCAAAATCAAAAAGCATTTAGCTTTTTGATTTTGACTTTGACATCCCGCATCGGCGCACAAGCCTCCCCAATGTAGAGATTTTGCCCAAGGGTGCAACAGACTCAGACATTTCGATCTTCATCGAAAGATTATGGCAACATCTGGTAACTTACCATCAGCGAAGGTAAAAATGCAAAACCTTGTCACCTATTCCTCCAGTTTACTTCGCAATTTTAAAATTTTGCATCCTCCTAGGCCTCTAAGGCACCAATACAAAATATCTAAAATTGTGGATTTTAAACTTTATTACCCCAATGTGAAGTTTGTACAACAAAGTGAAAACTGCACGAATTATTACGGTTTACGATTTGTTTAAATTTTTACAATCTAGAACTAGTATAATCCAACCGAGTATTGAACCCGGGCGATCAGCTGTCTTGCCTAGCTTCTTCAAATGTCGAAGTACCCGCGCTTCTTAACAATACAAACATAATTGTATGACAAAGAATTGAAGTCATGAATGCATGTCAACATTATTATATATCAAAAGAACATGAAAAAAATTCAATTCGGTACAGGTATTGATATAATATTTGTCCAATCCGTTACTTTGGATTTAGAAGTTTCAGAATAAATAATAATACGCAAAAGGTCAGTCAGTGCTATCACGTATACCAACCTGTTAAAAAGGGTAGTAGGGTACCATTAAACAAAGCTGGAATTTTAATGTCTGCCTCCCTAAGTATAACCAGAAGCTTTTGTTTGCAAACGCGACATATGTAAGGCTTCTAAAGGGTTTAATTACCTACTTTGCAGGACAATGATCTGCGTCGTTATTTATTCTATCTTCTGTGCTGTAATAAAAGAGTAGAGCTCGATTTTCACGAACTTCATTCCTTTTTTACATCCTTTTTAGGGATGACAGCTCAATAGAACCCATACTAAGTTTAAAATTGGACTATAAGCTAATTCTGCAAATCGCATCAACAGTAGCTTTTGCGTGATATCCTGCCTGGTTTTGCCTTTCCTAAGTACTTTAGCAAGATTTCAAAAAAAAATCTGTAATGTACAGAGTCATTACAGTTTTTTTTTTTTTTATTAATGTTGATGCGATTTGCAGAATTAGCTTATAGTCCAATTTTAAACTTAGTATGGGTTCTATTGAGCTGTCATCCCTAAAAAGGATGTAAAAAAGGAATGAAGTTCGTGAAAATTCACATTAGTCTTGTTACAGGCGGGGTCATTGGACTTGTGCTGGGACTAGTGTTACCTCGACCTTACGTTGGTAAGTACTCCATTTACTACATCTTAATCACAAGATGTTGAGCAATACCTCAGTTTTTTACAATTCCATCACTTCCATAGCCTTCATCTCTGAGACGTAGAGGTGTTACGTCTGATGTGACTGTAATCGCATCTGCATTTAGGATGATGGACGCAAAGCACTGCATCGTAGGCCACGTTTCTAAAGAACGTGACCTGCGAGGTAATGCTTTGTTATAGGTGACCCCCTAACATCAGGTGGGCTATCTGCTGGTCCTACTAACAAGTGTATACAAACATCCCTGGATTATGCCCTCATTTTTCGAGCGACCACGAACCGAAAGACGAAGCGTAGGATGTCCGCCTACCCGATAAGCTAACGTCATTGAGTTAGGATCACGGGAAGTCGATGGATGGAAGAGGCTCAAAATCGTTCTTCCTGGAAACGTACAGGAGAATTCTATGACCAACAGGACTTCTACACGCTGTTGATGATGATGATGAGTATGAGAAGGTACCAACGTGAAAGTTATAAGCCGCGGCCTGAATGCTAAAATGGTTTAAAAAAACTAAAGTTAAGTAGTTAGTTGACGGTGTGGCGCGGCGGGCGAATGTCCGCCTGCGACGCAGGAGCTTGCGGGTTCGATTCCTGCCTTGTGATAAATATTTGTACGATCTGCAAATATTTATTCCGGGCGTTCTGGGTATTTTCTATGCATAATAAAAAATATCTATGTATGTAATGTATTGTATTAAGTATATCCGTCATGTAGCACCCCCAAAACACAAGCTCTGCTTAGCTTGGGGCTAGATGATGCTGTGTGGATTGTCCAGGATTATTATTATTATAGTTGAAGTTTATCAGATCTTGAAAAAACGTATGTCCTCAGAGTTGGAGGTGTGGCCTCGCTCCGAGGAGTACAACTGGAACCAGCCCGTGATCCAGTTCCGCCCTGGAGACGCGGGGAGCTGGCACATCTGGTACACACGGATCAACGACTTCCTTAGAGGTAAGGTCTTACAACTAGGTTCCTACGTCTCAGTGATACTCTTCACAAACGTCGCAGGTACTTTGCCTTGTAATAATACTAAAATAATAAATCGTATCAAATTGAGGGACATTGCCTCGGTATCGTTATGATAAATTAATATATTTAGCTTGAAAAATATATTTACCAATTTCTTTAAATTTTATTTTATTTACATAGATAATATAGATAACTCTTTATTGATTACCTCAAGTAAAGTACACATATTTTATAAAGAATATAAAGTAAACAATGCAGTAATACAATTAGTGATACTTGTTAATACTTGTTAATTAGTGTAATTGGTGTGTTTTGTACCGTTCTAATTAACTCATTAAATAAATAAATAAATGGACGGCCTTATCGCTAAAAGCGATCTCTACCCGGCAACCTTTGGATGGACAGGAACGAACATAATATGAGATGGAGGGGAGTTAAGTGCCTTGGTGGTCCAGGCATAGAATAGGACCTGGATATCCCTCTCGTGGCCGACTAAGCTGTAAGGATGGTATAGGTACTGGACAAGTCTACTCTATCTAAAAACTCTGTCCTAGGCACTATAGCGTCCTGTAAGTAGGAATATGAGTGAAATACCAGTTTCCCCTGACGCTGTATAATTTGTAATTGCTGATGGAACAAGCTTATGGCCCACCTGATGTTAAGTGGTTACCATCGCCTAACAAAGACCACCTAGATTTAAGACGTTTCAAGATGATCCCTGCGGATATTACTGATTAAATGATTTTTGACTTTGACTTTGAGTGTAGTACCAAGTACCATACCAACACGAGATTCTGCGAGGATGTCTAAAGGGACCCTCCTTCAATCAGAGGTACATTTGGTACGTATCTACATTTTGCAGTTGTTAGTATTACATACGTGACAGGTTGCAAGCCGATCGCCGCTGCTAGAATACTAACTGGTTTCTCACGATGCTCTTCTTCACCGTTTGAGAGCTCTGGCATTGCGCTCAAAAAATTTTTAAACAGTAAAACCCATTGGTGCACGACCGGATTCGAACCCACTACCCTAGGATCAGAAGGCGGGGTCACTACATACACTACACTACACAGAATTTTAAGTAATATTTTTTACCCTGAAATAAAAAAGGTAATGTTGACAGGCTATGTGTATTACCGAAGTTTACCCTTGAAATAATAGCAGATCACAAAGTTTTGGTTTTACCAAACTAGATGGCGCCAGTAGAAAAATTAGAACGCGCTATCGGTGCGTTTCGGGAAATTCAGTACGTCTCTCTCAGTACCTATTCTCGTTGGTAGTACTTCCCGCAATTATTTACAAAAATTGCAAACATTTTTGAAAGATGACATTCTGCATTAGAAAGTCACTTGTTATACTTTAGTAAAATGTAAGATATTGAAAATTTAAGTAAAATATTATATTATGTATTGATGTCTTGTGTAATAAATAATAATATTTTATATCGACTACGTGTATGTGTGTGTAAACTTAACTTATCAATCTTATAAATAAAATAGTAATAGGGTCCCGTTTCACTCTTTGGGTACGGAACCCTAAAAAAAGGCACTTAAACTTTAGTTCGATTCCCTAATAGTAATATCTGTATTAGCTAGCTGTGGTTGCCTTTAGATAAAAGCACAGGACCTTGTATTATTATTTGAGTTTAGTTTTGAATTTTGTGTAGGTACGTATTATTTCTTTCTTGGCGATTCTAAATAAATAAATAGATTTTCGATTCTATTCAAGTAACTTTTGACTAGTTTGTTGAGAGTATTGGTTCATACACATGTTGTAAAAAAAATCATGCTGCTTCTAGTGGAACAAGCATTCCTGATGTTAATGTAACCATTACTTAAAATAAAACATTGCATTGTAGGTCACGCACGTTAAGTACCTACATGTCCTACGATGCACTACCCTGCGTCCACCAACCTGAGGTATACTGGTGTTAAGCCTGATGTGCCTGTACTTTCACCGGCACCTTTGAAACCTTATCATCAGGTGGGCCATGCGCTTGTTCCATCAGCAAATTGTATAAAAAAAAAGCGGAACACAGCAATGCGAGCATCACTACCTACTTGGCGGCAGAAATACGGTGGTAGTACTTTCCCGGACGAGCCCTTTCTCGAGCGAGCTCTATTATATCTCATGTCAATTCCACGTTGTACATCTTAGCCCAGCTGGTGATTGGTTGAAACCTTCTCTCCAACAGACTATGAAACTTCAGTTCCCGAAGACCCCCCACGGGCACCATGCTCGACACATAACTACCGTGATCAGCATATGCGCTCTGACGCTTGCGCCATGGCTATGCGCATGTGGGGGCCCTGCACTGCTGACAACTTCTATGGATACCTGCAGGGGTCTCCCTGTGTGTTCCTCAGGCTGTCGCATGTAAGGAACCATTACTTTGTTACGCTCTCACACCTAAACTGCCGCCGGACCAAACTAGGTGACAATTGTGGTACTTACTTAAAAAACATTTTTTGCAAGCTGATATATTTTCTAATTTATTACTTACCTATTTCTGGGACCATACCATAGGCTTGAATATACACTAGTAACTCACTTCTAAGCAGTACTGTGAGAAATCATTTATTCATGCAACGCCAATTTATTCACAAACGGAAATAATGATGAAATATATACCTACTTTATATAAAATTTATTCTGTGTGGTGGTCATAGTAATTTGGCTTTGGTCACCGCCAGTCCTGTGCCTGTGTCTGTCTGATGAGGGGAAGTTAAAAAATAAACTGATAGAATGCACCAACGGTATTTCCTTCTCTCTTTCTTCCCAGATCCACTACTGGGTTCCGGAGCCTTACAACATGACGTCATCGCTGCCACTGCCCAACGACATGCCTGAGCAATTGAAGACACTAATGGTGAGATACAAATTAAGCATCTAGAGGTAACTTCTAGGAAAAAGTATAATCTATCAAAAATAATGTGTGGGAAATAAAGTGTTGCATCGTAGGTCACCCTCGTTACGTTACACTGAGCACAGCGTCCATCAACCTGAGGCATAGGTACAGGTGATAAGCCTCAAGTGCCTGTAATTTCACCGGCACCCACACCCTTCGAACTGGAACACAACAAGCTGCTTGGCGGCAGAAATAGGCATGGTAGTAGTACTTCCCCGGACGAACCCTTCACTAAGAGCTCTACTACTACTAAATGGGATCAGAGGAGTGATTGTGTCGTGCTAACAAACTTCTATTCATATTTGACACTTGCAACAGGAGCATGTTAGCAACGGAAGATACGCAAACAGGTGGCTGATACTATCTACCCACAAAGTAGGAACTGCCTCAGCAGCGTCTGTAGCGGTGTTGAGGTCAGTTCTGGTGCATGTATGGGGGCAAGTGGGGCAATTCAGTAGTTCCGTTTCACCTATATCTACAACTCACGCATGTAGAATTAAGTAGGTATTTTAGATTGTTGTAAATTTTACAGCTTCAAAGACCAGCCCATCAGTACGGGGATTACGTCTGGGTGTCGTGCGAGGGCGAGTTCAACGCTGATAAGGAGAATATAGGAGCGATCATGCTCATCCCTTACCCTGGGTTTCCAACCAGCCGCCTGCACACGGCTGACAGGATCCCCTACTCCACTAGGAACATGCCGGATCAGGTGCAGGGGCCATTGATTGCTGTGCACTTTGAGCATCCACGGCGTAAGTTTGATTGGTTTGAAGAGCTTCGGGTCTATGGTTCATATTGGTCACTGAGGTGTTCAATGCCTCCAATAACCAAAAATACGGACATGTCTATGTCTATTGCCCTCTCTTTTTAACATGAAAATAACAATCCCAATGTTAAGTGGTAGCCATTACCTATCGGGTGGACCATATCTTTATTCTACCAGAGGTAGCATAAAAAACACATTTTGTTGTTATTACACCAATCTGAGGCACACTGGTGTTAAGCCTCATGTGCCTGTAATTTCACCAGCATGGCATCCACACCCTTTGAGCCGGAACACAGCAATGCGAGCATCGCTACTTGGCGGCAGGAATAGAATTCCCGAATTAGAATTAAAAATAGGATACCCTAGCGCAGAGCTCTTTCACAAAGAGCTCTGCTAGGGATTATCTTTTAGTCTTTACGTACAGATTTACATGTTTTGTTAAGCTAAATACAGTTTCTTTGGAACTCTGGTTTTAATTTCTCTTTTAGGCGGAGTCCTGATCAATGTGGAGTGCCGCATCTGGACTAGAGACATCTTCTACGACCGCTCTAGTCGGTATGGACGCGCGCGCTTCGAGCTGTTTGTGCAGTAGAAGAGTCAATTTCCCTAATGTTAATGTGTTGCCAATGTCTTGTGAATAGATGTGGCTAAAGATGATGTGTGTGATTATTTTCTAGTACTTAGGCTTCTCAGTCATAACTTTGTTGTTATATCTGGCAATACTGGTGGGACCTACTTACAGGTACCTATAATCGTTGTGTAGAACCTAGCAATAATTTTGTGAATAGCTTTTTAGCTTTGTATTCCGGTTAAAAGACTTTTATGACTTTGATATCAGTTGATAGGGAATCTAGGTAACCTGCTGGTTAGTGGGTAGGTACCTAAGCGGGTACTTCCTGGGGACAACTGACTGAGACGCAGAAAGTGCGGGTTCGATTCCCGCGATGACACTTGTTTACAATGATCTGCTAATACAAAAGCACTTTACCCACAATCTATTACTCCTACCTATAGTGTACTGTGTTTGGTGTGGTACCTAGTGTAGATAACTGATGTCTGTCGGCTGGATATTGTAATAGTCTCTAGATGAAATATTCATAATGTCTGATTGCAACAACATACGTACCTACCTACCTGCCTAATCTAGTAAAGAAATCCTCACTGCACCTTAGTATACCTACTTACCTACTTGTCTAAATTAAATGATGACTGCTCCACTACCTGTTTGTTTGATTTCCATGTCTATCTACTCACTTTTTTATACAACTTGCTGAAAGAATAAGCAGTCCCACCTGATGTTAAGTCCTAACCATCACATCGTCACGTCATATTAGCCGATGTCCACAGCTAGACAGTTAGTCATAGACCTCCCCTAAATTTGGGGGAGTTTGCCATAGTCACACCGCTTGGCAGGGGTATTGGTGACCGCAGGCTCGGTGTTTGGTACACAAGCTGCTGCTGACCATTTCCTGGAGCAATCCCTTTGTTGCCTGTTACGATATCCATGGAAGGTAATAGAGGGATCCTATTCTAAGCCGGGACCGCCACATCCATCATAACAAATTAACACCTCATAGGTCACGCATGTTAAGAAAGTGCTAGAAGCTTGCACAGCCCTGCGTCCATCAACCTGAGGCACACAGGAAGCCTTAATGTACCTACCTACCTATAGATTCACTGAAAGTACAACCTTCAAACTTCATGAGAATCTTCGTCCTGGCTAAACAGGCTAAGACACTGGTCGTAGAACGACGTCTAAAAACATTATAGTTAGGTAATAACGTAAATAATTTATCGCTATTACTTTAATACAAGACTCGAACTAGAACACTACCTAACTGGTTTTTTTCAGTTAGCATACCTAGTTTGTTTATAATGTAGGTGGTACCTATAAGAGTTGTTTAAGTATATTTACACAATTAGTAAAGTTGTGAATAAATAAATACAACACAATTTCTAACGTCGATATTAGGGTTTCAAAATTCGCGCTTAGAGTTTTATTCGGTTAGTAGCACTGTCTCGGTATTGGTCTTTGTCGCTCACCCATAGTATCTATTTAGAGAAAAAGGAACAAGCTATGTCGTGAATCAAACCTGTTTTGCCAACATCCTAATATATATGATTACCAACATACATAAAGTCTTACTATTATAGTAGTTTTAGTTGTCTGCTGTGTTAAAGCCAAGTAGATAATCAATTACTTAGACATGTAACGGATGGATAAGGGTTACTGCTTGGTATTCGGCCGGATATTCGACCTATACGGTACTTTTTTACCTTTCCAGTAAAAAAAAAAGAAAACTCTTGAATTAGGATAAGTTAGCTAAGTAGGCCTACTTATATTGAATTTTGTTAAAAAATACAGATAATGTTTTGTAAATATTAATAATACTAATAATAATAATAATAATGCTGGACAATCCACACAGCATCATCAAGCCCCAAGCTAAGCAGAGCTTGTGTTATGGGTACTAGATGACTGATATACTTAATACAATATATACATACATAGATATTTTTTACTATACATAGAAAATACCCAGAACACCCGGAATAAATATTTGCAGATCGTACAAACATTTATCCCGAGGCGGGAATCGAACCCGCAACCTCCTGCGTCGCAGGTGGACATTCGCCCGCCGCGCCACATCGGTCGTCATATTAATCATGCTTTAAAGATATGTAAATATTACATACGCTTTCCTTACAGAAATTGCTTGGGTTAGAATTTATTGACTTAACGTAGAAAATGTTTTTTGTCAAAATAGTAGAATTTAGATTTTGATAGCTGGCAGCTCTACACAGCTGTCTACTTTGACGAAGCAAAATTTGACATATTTCAGTTCAGCATTATAATTTCAATTTCACTGCTGTTCTGTTGCCACCGCTACTGGATCTCGCGCACCGAGCTTTGTATTTATTTGTTCATTTTTCAAGATTGTTTGTGATTCAATAACTGTTCTTAGGCATAAAGTGTTACAATAATGCAGACTAAGATTGGATTGTTGTTAGCGGCGCTCTGCGCCTGCTGCAGTCTTGGTAAGTAAAAAAAAATACTGTTGTAATCTCAATGTACCTACGAGTAGGTGTATATTCTTTGTTGGTTTTATCGCGCTGTAGTTATAGCGGGGAGCGTTTATGCAGCCCGGGGGCTTTGTTGTCGTGATTGCGCGATGCTGGCGCAATTATCGACAAGGAACAAATTCGTTCAATGTTCAAAGCAATGGAAATTTTGTTCCAGAAAGATATTTCCTACCCGCCTCCGGCCTACTAGTACTATTGTGAAGTCGTTAGTGGACTTACATTGAGGATGTGATCCCTAAATGTTTACTTACTAGATATTACCTAAAGTGAAGTTTGTAGGTACATGATCTTTTTGGGTCTTTTCCCTAAATATTTGTTGTTATGGAACAAATTAGCAGTTTTATATATCTAGAATTTCAAGGCCAATAACTAACATGGAATGATAACAAATAAAAAATCCATTTGATTATTTTCAGGTCTTAGTGCTGATTTACCAAAACCAGAAATCATTAATGTGCCCTCAGTCACTAAAGGTCCTGTGACAGTTTCTGATAAAACTGATGCTTCAAGTGATAACAGCACTAAGGTGGAACCAGCCACAGAGGTTTCAACTGTTCCTTCTCATCCAACCCCTGACTCCAATGCATCCACTACTCTGCACCCTACTCCAGCTCCTACTCCAGCTCCTACTCCAGCTCCTACTCCAGCCCCTACTCCAGCCCCTACTCCAGCTCCTCCAGCCCCTAAACCGGCTCCTACCCCTGCACCAACGCCACTACCTCCACCAGAGCAAGGAACATGGTCGTTCGAGGATGTCAAGAGCAATGTGACATGCATTGTGGTCCAGTTCGCAGCTCAGTTGAATGTCACCTACACTAAAGCTAACAGTAAGTGCTTTTAATACCTATAACATTTTATGATAGCCATAGTTATTTTTTGTGACAGGTACTCAAACTCTTCAGCCTTCGAGAAACACAGTTAGAATCACATTAAACCTATCGGACTTGTAAATTTTTTATAGAAGTGAATACACTAGAGCAAACTTTGTGTGTTTGTTTCTCCCATACAAAACGTCTGAGACAGGTGATGCGGGTCTATGTGGGTTGTGTCTAGTGGGATTCTGTGTGTACTTATTTTTTAGATGATTAAATATAAAGGTTCACGTTTTGTCAGTGTTGTTGACTGAAATAGCCTGCCAGATACCTTTTAAAAAATAAACTAGGAAAAAAACCAAGTGCACTGACAATAAATTCTAGTTTTATGCTACCTACCAGTATACATGTAACCAACAAGTAGTCCGTCCTGGCTTCGCATGGGTTTTAGTAAGGATTCCAAATTTTTAAAAAATAATATATAGTCTATGTCACTTGGAGATAGTGTAGCTTCCCAACAATGAAAAAATTTTTGAAATAGTTCCAGTAGTTTTGGAGCCTATTCAATGCAAACAAACAATCAATCAATTATTTCCTCTTTATAATATATGTATTGATAATAATTTGTCACTCTCTGTTATTTGTGAGTCACGGGTCAGCCAGTCTTTAAACCCAACGCAATCAAGCACAGATAAATGTATTTTGATAAATGCAATAAAAATACGCATTTCGATAAATCTCGAGATTAGGGGTGGAGATAAATTTCACGACATTTTACAATAGGTAGAGGGGGGTCGAAAATTCGTCAAAACCATATTTTTGTGAACGAACGCCTTAGAGGTATGCCTTGTGTACATGATCGTATAAACGTCCTTGTGTATAGTGCCTCCGTATTAATAATATCAATGTGTTGGCGGGGACGCGTAGTGGTGTATTAAATATATCTACCAATAAAAAATAGAAAGAAATAGATTTACGATTTTTTTTCCTGGGCACGAAAGATACCCCTTCAGATTTCTTGATACTAAGAAATCTGAAGGGGTATCTTTCGTGCCCAGGAAAAAAAATCGTAAATCTATTTCTTTCTTTTTATTTTTTACGCTTGGCTTGCAACCTGTCACGTTTGGAATAACAACTACTGCAAAATTTGGGTATGTAACGTACTAAGTGTTAAATTTGGACGTAGGTACCCCTGACTACCTTAGACATCCTTTAAAAATCTCGAGTAGGTACAAAGAGATTTGAGAGGATGTTGACCGTACTTGGGGATTCAAGTCGTGATGTTATTTTTATATATTTATAGCCAGTAGATAGATATAAGATATATCTTCATACGAGACCGCGCGACCCTGAAGTGACCTATAGCAAATTGCTCAGTGTATCCGTGTACGCCTCCGAACCTGAGTTGATCTGCACATCAATTACTAGCAAAATGAGAATGTAACACTTTCGACGACAGCCGTCACAGAAATATTTCAGAAATATTATTGACAAATCAGGGGTACGTCACAGCTCCGTTGGTTGGCTCTGGCTTCTGTGCTTTAGGTTTTAGGATCGATCCCCACCGAGAACAAATATTTGTGTGATAAACAGGTGTTTATTGTGTCTGGGTGTTATATTGTATTCTATGTGTATGTATTTACAAAAAAAATTTTATTATAGTAGTTAACTGGTTTCCTTGTTACACATTGGACATTACATACATATTATACAAGCTTTGCTTAGTTTGGGGCTAGATTGCGTTGTGTCAAATGTATGTCAGTATTTATTTATTTTGTACCTTAAAAAGTGGACAGTCAGTGTCGAAAAGTTTTCAACGAAACTTGAAAAAAATCCAAAAATATGTTTATAAAAAATAAGTCTAAACTTGTAAAATTACTTTAACTTTTATTTGATTGACGTATATTTTGGTGATTTTTTTCCTGTTGTTTCGATTTAAAGTCTGAACTACTGAACTGATTTTGATGAAGTTTCTATAAGACCACCTCTAGAGAGTATCCTTTCTAAGAATTTTCTGCTTAATTGTTGGTGAAATCGGTGAACATACATAAAAAAACAGTCGAATAGAACCTTCTTATTTTAGGTGAGTGTAAATTTATATAGGTACCTGGGATTGTTATTGGTATAAAGAAAATATTATGCAGTATTCTTTTCTCTAAACGCCATTCTATCAAAGAATATGATTATTATTTTATATTTTCTGTAATACCACGTGTGGCGTGAGACATTGAGAAATGACTCATCCCAGGCTTATACTACAGTTATAAGATGCCAAGAATATGTATATCGTACTAGCTGACCCGTGCTCACTTCATCGGGCGGTAAACATTTTTACTTTTAATTTTTGGGGTTGATATTTGACTTTGCTTTTGATTGGTAAAAGAATTTTCAAAATCGGTTCAGTAGATCCAGAGATTACCCCCTTACAACCTCACAAACTTAACCTCTTTATAATCTTACTTCCTACTAATATTATAAACGCAAAAGTTTGCAAGAATGTATGTGTGTTACTCTTTCACGCTCTAACCAGTAGGCCGATTTTGATGAAATTTGCAATAAATATAGATTGTAACTTGGATTAACATATGGGCTACTTTTTATCCCGAAAAAATAACGGGAACGGGAAAAAACTGCTACGCGGGCAAAGCTGCGAGCGGCCGCTAGTATTAGTATGGATATACCTATGTATATCTACCAGAGTTCGTTTCGTACATGTTTGTGTTGTTTTTTATCCATACCTATTTATAAATGCAAAATTGTGCCTGTCTATTACGTTTTCACGACTAAGCCACACGCTTCGGAATTAAATTTGGTACTCAAATTTGCATTCTATGTATCACAGACTCCAAGGAATTTGTAGTTATTCTATCATTCATAAACCAGGTAGGTCGGTCGGTGAACCTTGATTTTGTTGTAGTATAGCTCTTAGTGAAATCTAGGGGGTTAGTCAGAGGTATGTCCAAAAAACAGCATTCTGCAATGGTTGGTATTCTACACGTGTCAGGTTGCAAGCTTATCACCACTGCTAGAATGCTAACTGATATGCCTCAGGTTATAAACAAACATTAAATTGATAAATTGACAATTGGGTCGAAAAGGATTCAGTTCAATAACCTCAAATTAATAAAATCTTGATAAACAGTTGTTAGTCGCAGGCTGCGTTTGTTGAGCTCTGCATTTGTTTGCATTACAAATACCTAACTTGCTATTACTTTGTCTTTCTTGTAGGACGCCCCTCCCCCACTTCCCCTGCCGATACAACAATACCTAAGTAGGTACATAACTTCTTCATTACACGTACGGTACACTCTTTCATACATTCCGATCATGTAAAATTATGAATGTAATAAAATTTAAATTGATTTGAACCTGCGGTGTTATCTCATGTCTATCTATAATAAAATGAAACTAGAAGTCGAAAAGTCTGTAAGTACATTAAAAATATTTTTCTGAATAGTGCTTAAAAAGGCAAAAAAACTTCATAAACTTAAATGTTTGTACGATTGTTTGTACACGCATCACGAAAAAAACTACTGAATTAAAAAAATTGATGCAATTTGCAGAATTAGTTAACTTATAGTCTAACTTAAAACTTAGTGTGGGTTTCATTAAGCTGTCATCCCCAAAGCGGGTGTTAAAAGTGGATGAAGTTTGTATAAAAAATTTAAAAAACAAACGCAGACAAAGTCTTAATAAGTACTTAATAAGAAATAGTTTGACGGAGTAAGCAGATAGCCCAGTCGAGGTTGAGCGGTTACCTCAGCTAATAAAAAACTCAGGAAACTGAAAATCAGTATATACATCTCTGTGTATAACTATATGGTGTCTACTACATCAGGCGTTTTGCAATTCATTAACCAAAATGAAGGCTATGAAACAAAGAGCTTACCATTTTACAAAACAGGTTTTATTCATGAGGTACGGAATAATATTTGATGCGAACACAGTCACAACATGTTTGCTACAGCGGCTAAATCTCTTTTTTATAATTTATCATTTGTACCAGACGAATCTGTAATTAGTTGGACCAAATCCTTCACTCAATTGTGAATTACATAATAACGTCAGAAAGTCAGAATTGGACCATTCATTGGATTGAACCATTTTTAGTAGTAGTAGAGCTCTTAGTACATCAGGTGGGCCATATGCTTGTTCCATCAGCAATTTGTATAAAAAAAAACTGATCTGAGACTAATGCCTCGTTCTACAGCCTACAAGCTCCGTTAGTATTAGCACTTTGGGTCCCCGTCCCACTAGGGACGATTAACCGAAGTGCTGTAACAGTGGACACCCGAGTGGGACACCCGAAGTGCACCCGAGGTGAAAGGGTACCCTTTCGTCTCATTGTGCGAAGTCGTGCGAGATTGATTAGTAAAACATATTTCCTGCTTGAAAACCGTCTTCGGAGTACCTCAGAGCATCGCAGAGCAGAGTATCTTAGAAATAAATACTTTATTTAGATTAGATAAGTTAAAAATACATTGATTTTGATATAATTTAAAACCAAACGAACGATAGACAACGATTGGAAAGTATGCCATTGTGACCTTAGCGTGACTCAATTTCTTTGTCTCGCTAGCGTTACACTAACTTGCTGAAACTAGAGTACCTACTTAAGATAATGGTGTAATTTGACTCGAGATGGCTTTGTGTGGAGCTCAGTTTTATTTTCTACCAAATTTTTTATTTAATTGAAACCTTTTTAGTAGTAGAGCTCTCATAGTGAAGGGTTCGTCCGGGGAAGTACTACCACCATGCCTATTTTTGCCGCCAAGTAGCGCAGCGTGTTCCTGTCTGAAGAGGAGGTGCCGATTAAATTACAGGCACATGTATGCCTCAGGATCCCACGCGCGTTCCCAACTAACGTGACCTGCGAAGCAATGCTTTGTTATAGGTGATGACCACTTAACACCAGGTGGGCCATCTGCTTGTTTTTATCAGCTAGTTGTATAAAATCTTAAGCTAGGTGTAATATGACTTGAAAGTAGTAACAAAGTTTTTACTAAATTTACGCTATTTGATTGTTTTTTACAATATAAATGAGAAAGTTTGTAAACTTCAATGACGAATAGAGGTAAGTTGATGATTGGCATGACTCAGTACTGAGGCAGCAGAATCAGGCCTCATCACTTCCGGGAAAGAAGTCTGTCGGAATAAATTAATGATTCATGGAAAAATTATCAACTATACATGTTTTATGTTTATCACAGAAAGTATTGTGCCACCCACGGAACAAAGAGATTTATATTTCTGTAGTGCCTCTGTGTCTCATGTCAGACTTATCGCCTTGAATTTTTCCCTACGACGCAAAGCAGAGTTGTTTTGTTATTGATTTAATGTGTGTATTTGTTTCAGTCATTGTAGCTCTCAAACAAATATATAGTTTTTCAAAGTAGAATTGTTCCGTTTAAGGATTATCTCTTTTCTACCGCAAAATGTGAGCGTGTGCTAAATGTAATATTTGAACGAAGCGCCGCCATTTTAGATTCGTTTCTTAATTAAACCATATTTTATTTAGTGTTACCATTTTGAAAGTTATATGTAACTGTTTTAATGCAACCGACTGTACTTTACTTAGTCAAGAAATAGGAATGACTCTTTTGAGGTGAATTTTCATTTTGAATTTCAACATGCAGTCTTAGAAATGAGGCAGTGTTCCTACTTTTGCAGCTTGTGTTGTTTTATCGAATGTGATAATAGCAAATTGTCCTGATGTTGAGCGGTTACATCTAACTGTTGTATTACCTCACATAGCACGTGTCGATGTCGTGCATGCGGTATTGTACTGCTTCCATCCGAGAAAGTAATAATAATAGTATTGCTGCACAGTCCACACAGCATCATCTAGCCCCAAGCTAAGCAGAGCTTGTGTTATGGGTACTAGATGACTAATATACTTAATACAATGCATTACATATATAGATATTATTTATTATACATAGAAAACACCCAGAACACCCGGAATAAATATTTGCAGGTCGTACAAACATTTATCCCAAGGCGGGAATCGAACCCGCAACCTTTTGCGTCACAAGCGGACATTCGCCCGTCGCGCCACATCGGTCGTCAAAAGTGGAAGGTCTATCGTATCCATAAGCATTTAAAAACTTTTGTTCCAGTGACTAACCTCGCGTACGTGATCCTGAACGTGCCCAGTAACGCCAGTGTGGTGAGCGGCAGCTGCGAGGGCGACGACCAGCTCATCACGCTCAGCTGGCCGGTGGACAACAGCAACGATACCAACACCATGACTCTGAGCTACCATAAGAATGATACCACCAAGTCCTACGGACTGAACAGCCTGAATTTCACGCTTTCTCCCGATGTCTTCGTTAACTCAAGTGAGCTACACATTATTTATTCCATAGAATCACTTATGATATTCTTATATGTCTAGGTGAATCTCGATGTCAGTTCCTCGCGACCAAGTCTAGAAGAAGAATTAACAAACTTACGGCTTGGTTCCTACTGTTTTTTAGGATTCCGTACCCAAAGGGTAAAACGGGACCCTATTAATAAGACTCCGCTGTCTGTCTGTCTATCCGTCTGTCACCAGGCTGTATCTCATGAACCGTGATAGTTAGAGTTTAAATTTTCACAGGTGATGTATTTCTGTTGCCGCTATAACAAATACTAAAAAACAATAAAATAAATATTCATGGGGGCTCTCATGCAACAAACGTGATTTTTTTGCCGTTTTTACTATAGATAATGGTACGGAACCCATCGTGCGCGAGTCCGACTCGCACTTAGCCGGTTTTTTGTGTGATTAAGGCGCACAAATCTAGCCTGAATGTACATCGGGGCTTAACTCTAGAAATTGCTGAATCTTGTTCTTTTGTATCCTTTGTCAGCTATTTGAAATGCCTGAAATGACCGACGACAAGCAAGTCGTCTGCTGGTAAATTGGATAAGCAATTGCCGCTTTCATTTATTTTGTCGTCTTCTTTGCAATATAGGTTGCTTCCAGCTGAAAATGCGTGGGCAAGGAATTGCTTAAGGTGATGCTAGCCAATTTTTATTCTACGCTGTGGGGTGATAACTCCACTGTTTGACAAGATACGTCAAAAGTTAAGCATGATATTAGATTGTCTCGTTGTTATCTATGCTTGTAAACAATATTTCGTGTAAAATAAAGTAAAACAGAGTAGTTATGAGCCTCACAGGATTTGTGTAGACCGGCCTAATAGCTTAGTCAGTAGAAACTGCCTTCTGGTTGTGAGTTTGATCCTCACCGAGGATAAACATTTGTGTGATGAACATAGATAATAATAATAAAGCTGCACAATCCACACAGCATCATCTAGCCCCAAGCTAAGCAAAGCTTGTGTTATGGGTACTAGATGACTGATGTACTTATTACAATACATTACATACCTAGATATTTTTTATATAGAAAATACCCAGAACACCCGGAATAAATATTTGCAGATGGTACAAACATTTATCCCGCAAGGTGGAAATACAACCCGCAGCCTCCTGCGTCGCACGTGCCACCATTCTCCCACCGCGCGACATCGGTCATCAAATAAATACTGGCATACATTTCCCTCCTCAGCATCGAGCACGGTGGTGGAACTGACGCACGGCTGCGAGTGGCAGACGCCGCTGGCCACGTCCTACCGCTGCAGCCCGGCCACCCGCATGAACCTCACGGCCGCCAGCGGCGCCGTCGCAGCCCTGACCCTCTCGCATCTGCAGGAGGAGGCTTTCAGAAGCAACAATGGCACCAACTTTAGTGCAGGTCAGTCTCATTCCACCCAACTAAACTCCACTGAGAGCCTCAAGTGGGTACGATAAGAATGTTAGAAATAAAGCAAAAAGTATTGACAAGAAAGAAGAGCATGAATTACAAAAAAAAAACACCAAAGTGCCAAACTATTTTTAATATTAGTAATAAAACATTGTGAGTCCAGTAAAACATGATCTACATAAAATAGGTTTCACATTTCACGTTATCGCACGTCTGGCGGTGCAGATAACGGTTGTTCATTAAATAATACCTATCATTCGGAACGTGCTTTGTGTCGGAAATCATTAACTTGTTGTAGTTTTCATTGAAATTTGTTGTTAAAACATGTAATAGTCGGATAGTTTATAATCTAATCTGAAATTTGATTGAGTCGATATGATTAAAAACTGAAATTAGAAGTATTAATTATCTCTATTTGCTTTATTATCATTAGAATGAATGAATTGACAACAGGACTTACCTCCTATATATTTGTAGGAGGTAAGTCCGTAATTCGTAATCCGTAATTACCACGCTAGTACTTAGGAGTTGTTGCTGCCAATTGCCTTTTTAGGGTTCCGTACCTAAAGGGTAAAACGGGACCCTGTTACTAAGACTTCGCTGTCTGTCTTCGTGAATTTGTTTGCCGTTTTAAAGAGTTCCACTCCTTGGCAGTCGAAATCGATTCGTGCGATAATGTGGAATATCAACCATAAAGGTTCCCATATACGTAATCATAGGCCTGGTTGCGACAACCATGGAGGGTACAAAACCGGTACAAACACAGCTTTTTTTTTTGAGTTAGAATTTTTAAGTATTTATAGTTCTATAGACTTGAAAAACAAATCTGGATTTCTACTCTACAGTCTTATTGCAAACGCCTATACGAAACTTGGTTTCATCATAAACGTATTACCATTTATTTCTTTTATCTGTAGTATTGCTTAACTAACATTTCAAAAGTTTTCATTAAATTCTACTGTACTTTTAATTGCGTGATTACTAAGTAGTTACTCACTAAGTAGTGAGTACTCGTGGTCTAGTAGCAACACCACCTTTCAATCTGAAGGTCACACTGGCTTACCGGTCTTGAGTACCTATAGACTTTTCTATTTGATAAATTTATGTATACTATGTTAGTGTTCTCAAACGGTGAAGGAACACATCGTCCGGAAAACTAGAGGAAACCTGGCAAGCCTTCCTAAAATCTTGTCCCAGACACTTCGTATATGGGGCATGAGTTTATAGTTGTCTTGACGCGCTTTACATTAAAAAATACTATTGGCATTGAGGGCCACAAACCAAGCTAAGGTTCTATGGGAACCTTATAGGAGATTATAATACTTATAAATATTTCTATATTTATTAATATTATAAAGAGGTAAAGTTTATGAGCTTGTGAGGTTGTATGAAGGAATCTGCAAAGTAAGTCGGAGAAAAAACGATCGAACGAAAACGTTTCTTACGAATGCTGTCTTAACAATGAGGGATATAATTATGATTGAGTTGTAGAGAAAAGTTGTAGAGCTTGGTACTTTTGTATTTAAGTCACAAAAAGTAGTTACTATATTATAAATAAATTCAAATTGAAAACTGCAAAATATGAAAAGGCCTGTTTACTTCTACTTACTAATGTTATAGTAAAATAGTTTGAACTTGAAGCAACCAATATAGTTACGTACGTAGTGCTCATATAATATTGTGAGGTTAGATGCGTTTCTTATCTATTAGCATATAAAAATAGTAATGTTTGTTTAGCTGCTATATTATCTGCGGGCACTGAATCACCGGACTGTTCTGGAAAGTAACTGCGCGTGGGCATTGTATCCTGTACTATTTTACATAAAAACAATATGGTCTTTGAGCTTATATAAGAATACTAGCAAAACGCGCATGACTTCGTCCGCGTGAAGTTATACGCGGTTCATACAAACTTTGATACAATGCCCACGCGCAGTTACTTTCCAGAACAGTCAAGTGATTCAGTGCTCGCAGATAATAATAGCACTAAACTAACATTATATTCACAAACAAAAAGTTTTTTTTATACAACTTGCTGATGAAACAAGCAGATGGCCCACCTGATGTCAAGTGGCTACCATCACCTATAACAAAGCATTGCCTCGTAGGTCACTCTCGTTAGGAACGTCACCAAGCAAGCCGCCAAGCAGCTTGCTGTGTTCCGGTTTGAAGGGTGTGGGTGCCGGTGAAATTACAGGCACATGAGGCTTAACACCTGCATGCCTCAGGTTGATGGACGCAGAGTAGTGCATGCTTTTTTATATGTGATGGTTACCACTTAAGATCAGGTGGGGGTGGGTGAAGCTTGTTCCACCAGAAGTAGGCTAAAAAATAAATGTTTATATTGTGTGTTCAGCTCGTGAGTGCGGCGGCGGAGACCTGCCGGACGCGGTGCCTATCGCGGTGGGCTGCGCTCTCGGCGGCCTCGTGGTCGTGGTGCTGGTGGCCTACCTGGTGGGACGCCGCACTAGCGCCGCGCGCGGATATGTCTCCATGTAGAGGTAACTACATTACGTAATAATAATTACCTAAATATACTTACAAACTTCTACAAAAACCAGTTGTATTGAATAACTGCAGTATCGTGAGGAAATTCTTACAAACGAAACTTAATGAAACCAGATCCGCTTCTGAGGTACACTTGGCTTAGGCCCGTGTGCTTCAGTTTTTTCAGTAGGTATCAATTTTTAAGAAACTGAGTTGAATAAAACTATACTTCTTTATAATAGTAATGCCGGACAATCCACACAGCATCATCTAGCCCCAAGCTAAGCAGAGCTTGTGTTATGGGTACTAGATGACTGATATAATTAATTCAATACATTATATGCATAGATATTTGTTATTATGCATAGAAAATACCCAGAACACCCGGAATAAATATTTGCAGATCGCAAAAACATTTATCCTAAGGCGGGAATCGAACCCGTATAAATTATATTTTGTGTTGTTTGCGATCCTCATTGTCAAAATTGTGTTTTCAATAAATAATTCAGTACCTTTTTATACGTCACTAACCTGTTCTGCAAGTCTACTAAAAAACACTTTCTCTTTTCAGGATGACGAGCATCAAACGGGTAGTCAAAATATAAAATATATACAGGTTCAAAATAACTCCTTTATCACTCACCAGGACATCGTAGATATCCCCTCATAATTATTATGTATGTAACAGGTTATGGAACATTTCTGAGGGTAGGTAAGGAAAATAATTGCTCAAAGATTATTTGGACGCTGGTAACACCATGACGTAACGAATCTGATAGAGGTTGCAGTGTTTTGTTTGTCAAATTCAATATACTCAAAAAAATAGATGGCGCTCTTGTCAATCTCGCAAGCTTTGATTGTTGCCAGTCGTAAAAAATAGCTGGTAGTACACTTTATGATGGTAAAATAGTAGTTATTATTTTAGAAATGTTTCAGTTTTAGAGCCATCGTAATTTAGTTTCGGCCATAATAATAGAAAATAAAGCACGTGTGGTAAGTTTTGTGGTTTGAACAGATAATTATATGAAATTATAATGTAAAAGGGTTTTCTTCCATTTTTTTATTTTTATCCTGATTATTTATATTTATGTTGATTATTGTGATTAGTGCTGTCCAAAGATATGTCTTCTTTAATTATACGTTGTATAACTGATTCGAATTCTATTCTTCTATGTAGCACTCGCATCACGGAATGTCACAAGTATGTTTATTAACAAAACGAAATATCTTCTATACAATTCAAGGTTCATAATGCTTTGCTAAAATGTGTGCAAATACGACAGCGAAGTGCTAATACAAAATGCAGCGTCTTCGACTAGTTACTATTGACAAACTTATTAAGATAAGCGTAACAGTTATTTGCTGGACAATTTCATTGCTATATTTAATATAGATATACTCTTAATTATTTTCATGTTTCATTGTTCCTCTTCACTATACGTAATAGCTAATAGATCTGGCAACTTTCTCATCTTTCATAGAATTGCCAGAATAAAAAATAATAAAAAATCTGGCAATGAGCTGGCCAGTATTGTAGCAATGCTTTTTGCTAGCAAACCCGTCACCTAGCGTACATTGAACAATAAAACCAGGCATTTTAATTGATTTTTATTTGGTGTCCAAAGACATTCGAAATACGAATCACTAAAAAAATTTTACTACGTATCAAAGACAAAGGTCACTACCAACTGCAAAAGCATTTGCTGTAGGGTATGGTTAAGAGTTCAAACTGGTCCTCCATCTCTAGACTAAATTGAAAGGTTTTAATAATTGATTGAATTGTGTTGTGTAGGTTTTGTGATTCAATTTAGTCGAGGTATGGACATTTCTCTTGAAATCGATAATGTGATACTAAACAATGAATTTACAAACTCATTGCAAAACGAATAAAATCCAGACTATCTCATAAAATCGTATGGGAGTGAAAGGGATATACGACCTCACACTAACCTTTCTCCAATAACAAACATATACCTATAGTAATATGTAGCTTGTAACATTGATTCATGTGCAGTATCACACAATCATTCAAAGAGGTCGAACGTAAGAAAGAAAATAAATGTTTTTTATTGCCATAATGTTGTTTTATTTCTCCTTACAAAAGCATTTTAAATAAATACGTAAGTACATTATTATTTACAGCTAAATGTGTATTTACAAATAATCCTACTGAACACGATTTTATTTAATAAATAATTTTAGTTTGCTTAGCTAGAATGATCAAATTTATTTACAAATCGTTCTCGCGTTTTGTAAAAATACTAAGTTAATGTACCCTATACGTACTTGAATTGCAGGTTTCAGTATTGTATTGGTTTTTAGTAAAGTTTATTCTGACTAAATATAGTCAGATTTCTTAACCCTTTAAGAGCAACTACCACAGTGACGTGATTTGTTTTGCAAGTGTAGAAGTCGCTGAACAGACTTCGCACTCTGGTGGGCTGCGGCAATATCAGCAAATTGGGGTAATCCTAGCATAATTGAATGTGGGGTTTGCGCTCTTAACAGTTTATGCACAGTTTGTGCTAGCCTTAGGTACCTACAAATTCCTTCACAAGGAAAGAGTTTAATGTAACCACAGATTTTCTAAGTTAATTTAGCATCGAATCGAAAATGTAGAATAAGTTGGCAGTTTATGACGAAAGTATTGGCATAACATTAAATGCAGTACATACCTAAGCATGCCTCAAAATTATTTGTTAGTTTTTAGGCTAAAAGCAAAATTTATTTGTGTAAAATTAAATGCAGTTGTATTTCCTATTGTACTAAATATAATTCAAGTAATTTATAGTTTTGTACATTATTGTATCGATGTGCTTCTGTCGGATCTATAATTATTTAGGATTTAATTACTACTTAGGAACTAATACGAGTAGTACCTACTACTTATTTACATTCTAGGTATAAACTAGAACAATTTGAAATACTGGTGGAAAATTAAGTAACGTACCTAGTACTTAAATATTTACATTGAGTATTAGGTGTTATGATTGTAATTATAGTAAAACTTAAGTACCAAAGAAATATTTACATAGCCTCTTAGGAAAACCTCATTTGAGGACATTTGAAGGAAAAACAGTTTCCAGGTCAACAATAACGTAGAAGGGTAAAGGCGTAAAGGGTTTTCGAAGTGAAAAGTGAACGGTGGTGTTATGTAAAGTGAATAATGATACAGTTTGTGTTATGTAAAGTGTCGTTAAAGTTAATAATGAAATATAGTGTTATACAGAGTGTTGTTGAAGTGAGGAATGATGATACTGCTAGTGTTACGTAAAGTGTTGTTAAATGTGATGTAGTGTTATACAAAGTGTTGTTGAAGTGAGTAATGATACAGTACGTGTTATGTATAAGTAGTGTTATTAAAGTGAATAATAAAATGTGGTGTTTATGCAAAGTGTTGTTGAAGTGAGTAATGGTAGTGTTCTAAAAAATGTCTTTGAAGTAATGAATATCGAGTGTATAAGTTGGCAAGTAGTGGGCAAGTTGTGCTTCCTTCTATGAGAAAGATAAAAACATTTAAGTAGGTATTGCATCAACATTTGCTGCTATACCATTGGATACATCTAGATTGACTTTTAATTTCATGGCACTATGTCGGTAATAAACTAACTCATTATAATAAGGCACATTGCGGACTATTTTCTTTTTCACTGTTGGATTTTCACCCTATTTTCTATACTTCAGCATAATATTGGACCCGTCTTTATAGTCCCTATTCAGAATACAATTTAAATCTTATTTTCTTTGCAATAAGAGTCAATTCACTGTGATATAGGACAGGAGTCCATCAGTACATTGTGTAGAGACTCCATATCTGCCCAGTCCTTGGTTTGCGTTCCAATCGTGACGTCACGGATGCAACCTTTGAAGTTTGCCTTGCCGCCTTCAGTCGTGTCTATTATACCATCTGAAATGTAATAAGAATTTGTGAGCTCATAACGGGAATTGGCAGCTAGATGCTAGCTTTGAAGCTGCTGATTTATCGATTGGTAACTTCGATATCTGGTTGCATGCTAAGATTTTTCACCTACCAACTCCTTAATATATCTTGAATCAACTCCGCTCTTAGCTGTGGACAGCCTGGCTACGTGAACCTGGTTAGACAGGTGGCTCAAATGAAACTTACCTGGGATTCCGCTGATATAAATCGTTTTTAGCTTACTAGAGAATTTAATTCAGCAGTGTTGCACTGGTTGCAAGGGCAGTACTTCGTTCAGAAATAGAGGCAGCCTAGGTGCATGGTCCCTGGCCTTCATAGAATGTTACTCGATCATTACCTGGAAGTCCGCCGAGATAGAGCGGTTCATGGTTCACGACCGCATCAGATTCATCTAACAAGGCAGATTGAGGGGCTGATTGTAACGGCAGCCCTCCGTCCAGAGATAGAGACAGCCTGGCTGCGTGGACCCTGGCCTTCACGGAGTGCCAGGTGCCCTCACAGACGCCGCCGCTTGCGTCGGTGCCGATGACGGATGAGACTCGCGACCATTCCGAACCAGGAGATTGCTGTCTGCTTAGAACCACCTGGAAGTTATAATATCGTCCTTAAGACTGGCCTGAATGGGTTCGATCCCCACCGAGGACAAACATTTGTGTGATGAACACACTCAGTCATCTGGTTCCCATAGTACATAGCTATATACTTAGTTTGGGATTAAATGATGATTTGTAAAAATGTCTACAAAAAAATACACTTAGGTATAGTAACTTTACATATGTAGTTATAAAACATCCTTGGTGGTCATGAATTTTTTTTATACAACTTGCTGATGGAACATTCAGATGGCCCATCTGATGTTAAGTGGTTACCATCGCCTATAACAAAATAAGTATTGCTTCGTAGGTCAAACACGTTAGGAACGTGCCCTATGATGCACTGCTCAGGGTCCATCAATCTGAGACATACAGGTGTTAAGCCTCATGTGCATGTAATTTCACCGGCACCCATACCCTTCAAACCGGAACTGAGCAAGCTGCTTGGCGGCAGAATTATGCATGGGAAAATTAATTTTGATGCAAGCAAGTGACTTAAATAGAATGTGCTTACAGCGCCAGCGTTGACTTCCAACAGCAGTCCGGTGGCGGCGACCAGCACGCCCGCCGGCTCCGTGGTGCGGAACTGCAGCGTCAGCTCCAGCGCCGAGGCAGAGCCTCCGCCGTCAGACCACGCACTCGACCATGTGGCATACCCATCTCCTGAATCCAAAATTATCATCATGTAAGGTAGGTACACTCGCAGAATTAGCTCATAGGCTTCACGGGCAACCGCCGGGAAATTAGCATCAATTGGCAGAGATGCCGGACCGGGCCCGTACCTAGCGTGCGTGACCTACCAGGCAATGCTTGGTGGTAATGATTAGCATTTAACATCAGGTGGGTCATATGCTTGTTCCACCAGCAGTAGAATCCCACCCGCTATTTCAACCATATTGTAAAGACTGCGAGGAGTCGGTGGCTGGAAAACGCTCAAAATCATCCTTTCTGAAAATGTATGGGAGAGGCCAGCTGATGATGAACAAAAACATATGCAAAAGCAACAACACTTGACACTACTGCTAAATACTAACTGGAGAGGTTTTTGTTTGTCTATAAGTTACAGGACAGGTTATTTCAGGACGAAAAGATCGAGCATTCACCAACCACTAACTTAACGATAGTCTGACATTTCAATGTGTCCTCTGACTTGCTTGCGTGACTCAAAGAAGACCTTTCTTCTCGTACACCCGTTGGTCCTCCGAACCATAGGCCTCGCCCATTATTCCTCTGGGCTCTAGCTGGCCTACGGATCTCATATAAATGCAGGTGAAACTTCAGCTAGTGCAAAAGGTAGACTTACCGCCAAAATACGCGCCTTTCTCGACATTAGGGAAGCATTGTCCGACACCATAATGCGCCTGCGCATCTCGCACCAGATCTTCTGCGCGACCGTTAACTGTCACCTTGCGGATGCAGCCTCTGAATCCACCCAGGCGGATTATCTGTAAACACACGAGGGTAAAGTAGCATGCGTTGCCCAATCACAGTGGTTTTCCTTGGTCATCGTGATCTTTGTCTTCTTCAAGCTGTAATAAACCGTTCATTCGTCTGTTAAACGCTAGAGTATTCAACAACTTTATTCTGAAAGTTGGATAGCTCCTCCTCTGGAAATTTCTAAATTGCAGACCTTAGCACTGCGTAGCACCTGGTTGCGGGGTTGAAAAAGATCTGCGTCGCACTTACAATCTCACATGAGGAAAAGAGCAGAGTTAGTGTTAGGTTAGGTACCGAGTTGGGTATGTTGGGCAGCGTGGGCGGGTGCGGGATGCCTCCCACGTAGAGCCGCTGCGCGCGCGCCGGTGCCTGCGTGCGCGCCGCGCTAGCCTCGCCGCCGCTCGACAGCACGCAGCGCCCGCGGGACACTCGGATCGTCACCTGGACCAACAAAATATGGATGACAATACGATACGTTTACGTTACAAATATCAAGTTTATTTGTATTAGACCCAGTCAATGGGTTATAATGAAGAAAGGTTTAGTTAACTTACAGATCTCCAATCTCCTGTAGTAACGTTCGCAGCGAGCGCGACTTCTTTTCTTTTCCGACCTCTCACCACCAATCGTAGCCTTCCTTCTCGTACCACTAATGCCGTGTAGTGCTTTGGCTTGTTCTTGGAACCCTAGAAAGTAGATGATTTGTGCGTCAAAATACAAACCAGTCCAGAGCCACTGCTTAGCATAAGTATCTCTATATATCCTCCTGTTCTTTCGTTCCTTTTAAAGCGGTCTTGGTCCAGTGGCGAAGAATGATCATTAATAAAAATTTATTCAGCTCCTATTCTAGATCAGTGGATAAAGTATTTTGTGGATTATTATTTAGTAGTGGTGTCCGAATTAACGAGCTGTTGCTATAAATATCCCGACCATCATGCCAGTCTTCTCCATTGCTGGCAAACTACTGCGACGATATCAACCTACCATCGGACGGGTGGTCTGCCCTGTGGTCGTTGAGCGTCTCTCGGCCGTTATTCGGTAATTGCTGTTCATCTTTCATCAATCCTTCTTGCCACATGTCCTGCCCATCTCCACTTGTAATGTGACGTCTCTACTATAACTAAATAGTTACCGGCAGAAGCAGCAACAGTCCACTATCGGCATAGGTCCGCAGCTGCAGGGAGACGGCGAGTGTGGCGGCGCGGCGCGGAGTGCGCAGCGTGCCGTACGACCAGCGCATGTCGCCAAACTTCACTGCGCCTGCTTCTACCGTGTACGATGATGACTGACCACATAAATAATTCAACATTATAACAGAGTAACATATAAGGGTTTTGAATTTTTTTTTTACGGTAAATGGAAAGATCACATATAAGTTTTATAGCAAAACTATTTTTTTAATTTTTTTTTCGCAATAATTCAAAAGTTATTTCAAAATAAAAATTAATTTTTCAATCCAGTACCGAAAACACGCCGAACAAACCCGAGCGCGTGTGACGTCATTATTTTAGTTTTCACTCATTCAATAGCCGCAAACGCTGTACTGTAGGTATAAAATTATGACGTCACAACTATGGTGATCAATCATGGCGCGTTTCTAGTCACGTGGTTTTTTTCTAAATTTTATCGATTTTTATAATTTATTATTAATTGAATTTTTTTATTAAGTTTTTTGCATTAAATATCAACATTACTAATAATAATGTTTTAAAATACATAAAAAAAAAACAATATTTATTTTTTTTCAAAACCCCAATTATACTGTTAGTCCCGACTTTGAATAAGACCCTTCCGTCAACTATCGGATTTAGAGGGAGCGCATCGAGGTATGAACAGCAGGTCCATTTGTTGAGTACAGGAAACCGATACCGCGGTCATCAATCCGTATGTCCAGCGTGGTGACTATGGCAAATTATCCTAAATATGGCGGGGGTGGTCACTATTGATCATGAGCATGCCACTATTGATCTTAGGAATCATCATCATAATTTCCCTGCCCTTATCCCACATTACGTGGGGTCGGCACAACAGGTTTTTTCCCTCCATTTGCTTCTATCATCCGTCATCTCTTTAGTCACTCCTTTTATACCCATATCATCTCTCACACAATCTATCCATCTTTTCTTTGGCCTACCTCTACTCACATATCCATCCACATTCATATCTGACACTCTTCTCGTTAAATGACATTCTTCTCTTCTCATGACATGTCCATACCATGCTAACCTATTGCTCCTCATCTTTTCAGTCACTGGCGCCACTTTCAAACTTCCTCTAATGTACTATTGATCTTAGGAATGTCACAATAAATATTTGAAATAAAACTCAATATATTTGCAGTTACCTTAGCGCAAGGTGAATTATCATTAAGCGCGTGCAAGGATCTTGGTTCAGCCTTCGGCGGAGCGCGCGGAGCTTCCTCCCCTCTCCCTAGTTGTGCTTTTCTCCATTTCACTGCTGTCTCAAAACCAATCAACCTGGAAATTTAGGCAAAAAATGATAGCGAGATCGTAGGTCTACAGGTCTGTTGGGTATCTACGGAGTAAACCCTTCCTTATGCTTAGATAATGGATCTGAGATGCTTGAAACAGTCTGTAGAGGTAATGATAATATGTATTCCCTAATATCCTATGTAGCTTCTTCAGGATGATGCTATGACTAAATCCATGTGCGGCTTACCTCGAGGAAAAAACTTACTTTAGCCCTTTGCCATCTGTTCTATCGCTTCTTGTGTACCCTATTCGTAAGTCAATCAAAATGTGTTTCTATGGTTCGAATTGGAGTTACATAAAATTTCAAACATAACAGGTAATATCGAGCTATGTTAGTTCAGTGACTTACTGCGAGTCGATGATAAAGTCCGCCACCGTGCCTTGGAAGCCGGCCGCTGGGATCCTCTTCTCCGCGGCCCAACCCCCCCGCCCCGCGCCCCCCAACAGCAGCCCTCCCCCGCGCGCCAGGTACGCATTCCCAGGGAGCACGCCGCTGGCTACCAGTACATCGTCTACCCATAATTCTAGCTGAAACATTCGACAGTATTTTACCTTTCCTTAAATAAAAAATTTTAGAAGAAGTTTGAGGCAGTTAGAAGCATGTTTTAAGCATTTCCATCTAACAATTTCAACTTAAATACTCAATACATTCATTGTCATCACATGGTTGGTTAGAACTTCTTCATAATGTCAACGGTTGATCAGGTGACATGAAGACAAAAAAAAACTATCTTGTTGGCAGGTTTTTCTGATCTCTAGGTAAATAAATGAGTTACTACGTGCCACTGCGTCGGGGCAGGCAAAGTTAGACAAGTTTCATTCAGTGAAGTGCCGCCACACCGTTTTCATCCTTGAACACGTCCATGGATAAACCGGTTGTCGGTGATAACCAAGTGGTTTTTGACAATATCTCACCCGTTAGGATCTATCGAACGGTCTGAAACTTGTCTTTATTTCCACATAAAGTTCGATATCACGACTTCTTTGAACAAATTTTCTTCAACGTTATATACCTGTTTGTGTGCTCGAACAAGTCGCAAAGTGTGAAGGCGTTTGTCGTTGTACTTGGTTCCATTGCTTTTCAGTCGAACCTCGCTTTTTCCAGCTGCTGCGATCACTTGGAGTTCACCTTCGATTAAAAGTTTATTGTTAGAGTCCGCAGACATGATCAAAATAATAAAAAATGGAAATAAAAACATACCAGCAACCAACACCAGAGCCAGATAATGCTTATCATCTCCATCGTCTTCGTCGACTTCGTTGTCGCTCATGTTGGAAGGAGCCCGGAACAGCAGTAGGCCCTCAGGTTTCTCTGTTCTAAAGGACAGTCCCAGAGCTGCTTTCCTTCGAAATACTGGAGACGGCAGCTCAATGTAACCTTCGCCTTCGAGTATCGCTGACCGGAATGTCTGGAGACCAAAATTTACAATCGAAATTCGTCCAGTTCCTGACTCGTCTCTGTTCTTTTTCAAGTATTGGAACGATTATCACTCAATTTTTATATGTGAAGCCTTCTACTATAGCGCTCATATAGCTACTGTAGCGCTTCCCCCGTCTAGATAGATAAGCAAATAATATAAAAATGACACCGGATATGGATTTCAAGTAATAACTAAACGTGTCTTACCCTGCCTCCACACCTGGGTTCGATCCCATGTCTCGTCGGCGTGTCCAGAAGATCATATCCCTCCCGGTCCACCGTGAGCGCGCCGAGGCAGCCAAGAAGAGGGGGTTGTGGGGGAGCAGGGCCAGAGGGCGGCGCGCCCCCCACCCAGTAGGTGGCTCCCCCCAGATCAGGCAGCGCAGCGGCCGACTGCACGGGGGGAGATGGAGATCCCAGGGTCTCTTCACCGTTCACGCGCAGGCTGCCTGGGGACAGGGCCAACTCAGATGTAACTGGTTTTGATGAGATTTGGGTGTCGGGAGTCGGAAGCAGAACTAACACAATACATAGAACTCAGAGCTAATCAAATTTAGCATTTTGGTTCTAATGAATGGAACTACATGATGAATTTAGCTGTAAAATTTGGTAGCATTACGAAGCAGCAGCTAATGTAAGCAGTAACAGTACCTTTCTCGAGCTTGTTAGTAGCGAACACTCGGATGGCTTGCACGTGCTTGGGCCGGTTGTCACAGTGCGCTCCACCGGCCGTGATGCGCAGGCGCGCGCCTGAATACTGAACTATAAATTCTACTCGGCACGATCGAAGAATCACTGATACTGAACGATTCTGAAAGTATAACAAGTACTCATTTTTTAGCCAGGTATTTCATCTTTAGTGCCCCCTCTTGTATGGTAATATCAAAGTCCTGAAACCTCTTACAGACAAGGAAAACATTGTAAAACTTGCAATGATTGATAATGTTCTGGATGTAGTAGTGGGTGGGCCGAATTAAACATATTGAACCAAGATCGTTGTTGCGTTGGAAGTAAACTGATATATGTCGAGTGAAGTCCAAAATGAAAGAAAAACACCATGGCAAACCACCATAACAGATAAACATTTGTAAGGTAGCTTACATTGGCGACGTCAACAGCAGAAAAGAGAAGTGCGTTTTCGTCTCTAGTCCTGAATGTGAATGCGATGCTGAACTGCCTCCGATCTACAGGGCGGAGTCTGGAGCGACGCAGCTCTGCATATCCGTGACCGTTGAACCACACCATGGTGGGCTCACCACCACGACTGACGCCATACCATCTGTGAAAACAGTTAGGAAAAATGTCATAGGCATATCAGACCGATATCTGACTATCCATAACCATTTTTCGGACTTATCGAGCAAGATTAATGACAGTAGGTGTTAACATACCTCTGAGTACATCCAGTGCATTGTGCTTCTTTCGGCTGCTCATTAAAGTTCCACAGTCCCACAGTGGTGTCATCAGCGTACAATGCATGCACGCAGCCCGGAAGGCCTATCCCAGAGGGTGCTCCAAGCCAGAGTTGGGAACTAGTGAGACTGACAGCAGTGGGAGCTGAACTGTTAGAGGCTGTGATACCACTGCCTCCAGCTCGTTCCACTTTTAGGTGCACTGTGTGCCATATCCTGCAAGAAAATGAATGCGTCAGTATGGTTTAGTACTATTTTCAGCCCTGAATATTAAGTATGGATGGCAAAAACCTTTGTATTGTTTGTGATTGACTGCTGTATGGTTTCTTTGCATTGTTTGCTAATGTAATGTGTAGTAGGTACAGTATGCGATATCCTAAGGACGTTATTATGGATTAAATTTATAAATTGCGTTACAAAAAATACCAACCTTTCGATTTCTATCCTATACGAAGTATGGTCTGCGTCATCGTGGGTTGGCTGCAAGACTTCGGGATGAAGAATGATTCCTTCCCCAGCACCCAAATCCCAGGACATGCGTAATCTCTTGTTTTCTACTGTAAGTTTCATATACCGTGGCTTATCCTGATAAAAACAATACATTATTATATTAACTAATATCGAGACTGTTGTAGCTTAGAAATGACTTACTGATTTATTGATTCTATAGTGTTTGGAATAGCTGAAGTTTTGAATCGTTTGGAAATGGACTGCAAGCATTTCTTGGTCATCATTAGATATAAGTAAATATTTTCTTTAGGAACCGGAATTGGTATAAAATAAGTAAGTGGCTACTAACTTGCGTATCATCGACCAAAGATAGTAATGGTCCATCTCTCACGGTGTTCTCGAACGAGACAGCGAGCGCGATCCGGCTGACTGCGCCAGATGCGCTCGAGACGGCGTAGCCACGGGAACAACCGGCTGCGCCAAATACTGATGTTACTGATACTGTTATCTGAAACAAAAATTAAAGATGTAACTGCTTAGCTACCTATAGACCCACAAGAAAGTACCTACAAAAAATGTTGAGCGATGTTATAGAAATCTCAAATACCATGAAACATAACATGATATATTAGTGCTTACAAATGTGATATCATATGACACACCTTATTGTTTCAAGTTGAACTTACTGAATCAGCTGCATGCTTAGCCCGCATTACTTTATCCTTCAGCGCCCGCAGCGCTGGACTTAGCGTTGAGGCCGCTGCATCGTGCTGTCTCGCTCTGGCAGCAGCTGCTGTCGCCAGCGCCTCGGCCGTCTCTGCGCCCCGCACCGTGTTGCCGCGAATCTGCGACACTGATCAATGTGGTCATTTGTTAACATCACCATCTCGACTGAAGTAAATACCAAAAATCCAAGGTAAGCAAATCAAAGCCGAAGACAAATATTCAGGAAACAAGCGAAGCTTAGTGCGTTGAGACATTAAAACAATTTAAAAAAAGTGAGAAGTGTAACCTACCATGTTCTTGAGCTGCTCCCAATGCAGTGTCTCCATGTTTTTGTAGCTCAGCGAGTTGTCGTCTCAGGGAATACCTTTTGACAAAATAAGAGGGTAAACCGATATTCTGCGATATACTAGCTTGGGCTCGAATGAAATCGGGGAAGGAGTAAGAGGGGCATCTTCAACGTCAGGAGGTTATCATGGTCTATTGACATCGACAATGTTGGGGCAATTCTTTATAGTATTTTCATCTAGTTTTGTGCCAGCTTGTCTGAGTTTTCCTACCTAACTCTCCTCCTAAGTTCACTGGCTTCATCATACAGTGCCCTGGTGGTAGCGTACACTCGATCAGCCTGTTCATCAGCCGCTGCTAAGGTCTCTGCAACTCGTGCGACTGGTCTGGCTCCTAGTTCCCTCTCCTGCCAGCCTACGCCTCTCAGAACTACGCTGACGAGGTCTGCTCCACGGCGAAGATGATCCAGTTGGGTTTGGAGCTCTAAAAACAAGTTTGGTGTTAATATTTCTGTATCATCGAGCATACACTTCAAAAGGTGAGTAAGGTTCGTATGGTCTGGATTATAAAACGTTTGTGTGAGCTTATATTTTTGCGTGGCTCTCGTATAAAACGTTTTTTCAGTTTCTTTCACCTTTGGTTTGATGAAGTCACAAAAACAATTTCGTTTCAAATGTACTTATCTGTAGCGAAAGACCTAAGTTTTTAGTTATGTATTTTAAACTAAAATATATTTTAACTCCATTCCAATACAGCATTCTGAGTCATTCAGTTTCTGCCGAGTCGAAACCTATTTGCTTCTGTAGCATACAGTATAAACTCACACACTCTCTATAAATGTTTGTGGAAACTCACTTTCAGCTTTAGCCAAGACATCTTCTCCTCGTTTCCTCAGAACCTCGGAAGCAGCCTTCCCCTTGGCCGCCAGCTTGGCCATGGGCGTGGGTCCCCTGGCCAGCGCGGCTGCTGCTGCGATGTTCCTGGTCGCCGCATCAGCCTGTGCGCCCGCGGTGCGCACTCCAGCCGCGACGTTGGCCCACGCCTGCGCGGCCGTCACGCCGAGAGAAGCGGCGGCTTTCGTGCCGGCGAACAATCTAAACATACTCTTGACTAGCGAACGCGCGAGACTTCTTTCGTATGAAATTATTTTCATACAAACTTCAACTTCCGCTGCACTTCTTCACCCTACGCACCATGACAAATATACCCAGAAAGTATCTATGATCAGTGGTTTAGGTTCGCCTTGTCTATTTGTCAGTCAGTCAGGACAAAGATTCGTATAATTGGTATAGATAGATAAGATTATTTTTTTAATGTGGGTAAATAAAAGCACTGCTCTTTAAAATACGAGATATATTTATGTAGATACCTTTTGTATTCCTCTGCTTTAGCTGACAGCTCATCGACATGCTTCTGCACATTATTCAGGTACTTCTCACGGTAAGTTGGCGTTAAGTTATAAAGGATGCCCTCTTTCTTTTCAGCAGCTAGGGTAAGCTCCACCAACTCAGCAGCCAGGGTCGGGAAACGGATGGAGAGCGTCTGGGCCCGCAGAATGGAAGCACCGATTTCATCTGTTAGGTTATGCGAGGAAAGAGTGGTTACATCCTGTGGAAAAAACAAATAACTTTAAAAGAAAGGTTTAACTTTTTTTACAAAGATTCTGCTATACCTACATTTTTCGGACCAAAGAACTTCTAAGATCTACTTTAGATAGTTCATGTAATGGGCAAGCATACGATTCAAACAACTATGATATTATATATCCATAAAAACTGTTACGCCTAAATTAATAAGTGATTTTACCTCTAATACAAGACGGCACCGGAGCCCTATATCTCTAACAGCTGCAAGTCTCGGTTTGACTCTCCCCTGCAAGGCTGTCACTGTGTCATCGGCGCTCCACACAGTCTGCGCCAACTGGGGCAAGTCCACTGCCTTTCGTTCCCACTCGTCTAAAAAAGACACCAGCTTCTGCAGTTGACGGTGAGTATCCTGAATTCGGTAGTTGTACTCCTGCACTGCGGTTGACTGAACGTGTGACTGAAAAAAAGGAAAGTAATTACTGTGTTTCAATCAGCTATTTCTGAGAAACAATTGATTCTATTTTGTTCCTGCCTAACTTTATACGGAACCGGTGGGATTTAAAAGACTGAAGGAATTTGAAGTTCAAAGGTTTTAAAGTCAATCTTCCAAATTAAATTTTTATCTTGAATAAAATCACAACTTACCGAATCGAAAACATCGTTGGCTCCAGTTACATAATCAGATACTTTTATCTCTTTGATTTGTTTCAGCAAACGCGTTGCTTCCTTCAAAGCTCTATGTGCGCTAAGATGCCTCTCTCCTCTCGCAAAATCGTCTAATTCTTCAACTTGTTCCCCTAGCTTTCTTCGTTGTTTCAATACATCTTCTAACGCACTCATACCTTCCAAACTCAAGTATTCTGCCTCCTTTTCTCTTGACACAGCTTCGTCTTTTACTTTATTTGCGTCTGTGAACATTTTGTGTTCTATCGTTTCCAGGCGGCCGATCAGAGGTTCTACGTTTTTAGATTGTGTTAGATCGTTCTTCGCTTGGCGAAGCTCTGCTCGTAATAAGGAGGTGTTGCGGGCAAATTCTCGGAGGGCTGGATACGGCTTGGGTATTCGACTCAGCTCGTCTGGTTTGGCTTTTGTATGGAGATGAGAGGTGAGTTGTTCTACAGAGTCCAACAGTGTTTGAGTGCAGTTATCACATGCTGTAAGTTAAAAGTTTTTCAGTATAGTTGTTTTGTAATAGACAACAGGAGTACATAACTATTGAAGTTTTTGTAATAGTAGAGCTCTTAGTTAAAGGATCGTCCGGTTAAAAGCTAAATCTAGTTGATAAACGCAGAGCAGTGCATCATAGGATATGTCTCTAAAATACCTTGTTATAGGTAATGGTACCACTAAACATCAGTTTGTTCTATGAGTGAGTAAGTCATAAAAAAAGATAGCGAAAGATGGATGAAAACGAGAAAAAAATAGTTCTGCTAACATAGGGTATGGCTAAAAAGGTGTCATGGTAAACGATACTCACGTCTACAGCCATCGATGTCCAGAAAGGTTCGTTTAGCAGCACACATGTCACACTTGTCTCCAGCAGCATGTGGTCGACATACGCAGCGTCCTCTGACGTCACACCGGGGCGAGGCGGCACCGCGAGGGTCGCACGCGCAGGGCGCACACCCTCGTCCGCTGCGGAAGTAGCCCCCCGCACAGGACTCACATTCCACTCCTGTATAACCTGTAGGTGTAATCGTATGAGCTAGTTACTGACTTGTCTCGTGTGCCTGTAATTTCACCGGCACCCACACCTTTCAAACCGGAACACAGTAATGCGAGCATCACTGTTTGGCGGCAGAAATAGGTACGGTGGTAGTACTTCCCCGAACGAGGTCTTTCACAAAGAGCTCTACTACTACTCCGGTTCCGGCTTGACGGATATGGGAGCCGGTAAAATTACAGCCACCTGTATGCCTCAGGTTGATGAACAGAGTAGGGAACGTTCTTAACGATCGTGACCTGCAATGCAATGCTTTGTTATAAGTGATGGTGACCACTTAACATCAGGTAGACCAACTCATGCTTGTTCCATTAGTAATCATAAAAAAATCTGAATTAGGTTATAGAGTATTTAAATATATTTTTTCAGATTGGTTCTTATCTACGCTGTCGACTAATGTCCCAATTTACCAGGTTTACAAAGGCACTGCAGCCTTCCGCTGGAGGTCATCGCACAGGCGTCTGCGAAGTTAGCAGCTCGTGAGGGACACGGACAGGCTTGGCAGCCACCCGGTGCGTCCGGCGCGCCGTAGTGTCCAGGGGCACATACGTTGCATCGAGCTCCACCTGTGCCTCTTGTGCAGTTCTGGAAAATATTTAGGCAATATAAAAAGGCAATAAGTATGTATTATATATATTTAGAACAAATTTTAACGACCTTCCCATAGTAAATATTATTATTAGTAGATATACGTTTATGCTACTGTTCTTATTTTTAGCAAGTACACATACTTTTCTCAAAGGTTTGCTGGAAGAAACCTCTTTTTAGGGTGAAGCTTGCCTTGGTGTATGTCTTTTGGCCTCACTTTTTTGTAAAAATATATAACAAACATTCAATCATTGTTAAAACAATTTAGAAACAATTTAAAAAAATTAATTTAGCATGCTTACCTAAAGGTAAGCATGCTAAATGTGTAATCTGGTACCAATTGTTGCATCGGGAACAGAATTCAAGTATTTTTTAGAAGTTAAATAATATTTGAATTGTGTTCCCGGTACCCTATCTACTATCTACTACGGAAGAACCGATGACGGTTATCCCGGTTATGACGGTATCATGAGAAAGAAAACGAAAAAGCAGTAACTGCAACTTTTACCTGTACGATAACCATACTAAAAAACATTTTCTGTGCCCCAAAAAAAAACATAGTAAAGGAACATACCATACAGTCTCCTGTATAAGGATCGCACTGCGTCGCTCGATTATTGCAATGACATGGCTTTGCCTCTCCCTCCATCTGTATAATTATAGTTCCTTGCACAGAGGTCATTTGGACGGACTGCGTCGGCATCCAGAAGCCTGTAGCTGGCTCCTGGCATGAAGAAGCTGCGTACCCTCGCGGGCAGTTGCAGAGTTCCACGCCAAGAGCTGGGATTGTTCGACTGAGGCCTGGGATGGCTGTGTCTAAGGATACGTTGAGGAGTCTGTAAACAATCAGGTAAGACAAGCTCAGGTCAGTCACATCGCGTCATAAGTCTAATCATAGGAATCATGCTTGGCAGATGTAATGGTGACTGATTTTTTTTTACTTTACATAACCATAAGTAAGTATATGCTCAAGTTCCTTTGAAGATAGGCACCTTCAAATGCTGTTAAGGACTCGTTCAAATATTAAACATTCTAAAATACTACTTTGTACAGGAAACGACATGTTTGTGTTGCGGGAAGAGTGATCATACTCAATTGCCCCAGTGCACTAAATTCTAACCCTAACGCGCTACAACGCATGGATTCAGGGCTTTACCTTTTAATCTACCTACAAGATATTGTATTTTTTCACCGTCGGTGAGATCGGGATGACTATGCACTGTGTCCACTAACTTGAGGCATATGTCTGTAATTTCAACGGCACTCACATCTAAAACACTGAAACACAGCAACGCTGCTTCATAGCAGAACTAGTTCAGAAGAGCTCGTCCAGTCTAGCAGTCGTCCGTCGAACAAAATCAGACTAACTGAGGAACTAGTTGACTTACAAAGCATGAACTGGATCTTCATAAGTCGGAGCCCTGGTAGTAGCCCGCAGCAAGATCCTCTCGACCCTGAGGAGTGCCAGCATGAGAGCACCCCTCGATGCTACATGTCGGCCTCGCACCTTCCACAAAGACTCATGGAAACGGACTGAATGAGTTCCGTTGATTAGACGCACACGCTGGAAGTGGAAAAATGGCGAGTTTTATTTTTTTGATGACGGATTTCCAGACTAGTTTATTTAAACCTTGGAGTTTTGGTTGCATTACCTGCATCTATCTTGCGCAAAATTTCAACTATAGGCCCGTTTTCAAAAATTTTTATTTTGTAGGGCCTTAGTTGATAATATTTGCACTTGATGTTATAGTTGCCTACCTTATTGGGATAAACATATATTTTTATTATAATCTTTTTTTAAATGAATACTATACCCTGGAAATAACTCATACTCTGTAATTTAACATGAACCAGGAAACGAGCATTAGAATTTTAAATTCGTACCTCATAATAATCCAGTACAATATCCCTCGAATAGATCCTGACTAGCGGGAACCGTGCCAGCACTTCTTTCGGCAGCTCCGTCCCCCCTTCCTCCTCCATCCGGAACCTGAGGGACCCTCCGTATGACGTCACGCGATCTCCCAGAAACCTCTTGTCGAGCTCCATGTACACTGGGACAGGTGGCCAGGGAAGCGTGATGGTTGAGTCTGAGGCGTGAGTGTGGATGGCTAACAATGAGTCTTGGTCAACCTGAGAAAATTATCACAGTGACCTTATACATTATATAGTTTTGGAACGAGTAGATTACAACACTTTATGGTATGGCTCGGGCCAAAATTACTGTGGTAGGTAAACATCAACAGGATATCTATTGTACTTCTTGCAAAAACTTCTTGAACAAGATGCTAGGGGTGACTAGGAAACACACGAGGAGATGGGATATTCGTAAGTAAAGTATTAAACACTGACACTGCGGTTATACCAGTCCGCCTGCCAAGCCTGATGTTACGGCAGACTTCAATTATTTAGCTGATGACGACTTTTCTTTTTTATGCTCCTTATACTGTTCCCAAGAAAGTAAGTGAATAGTAATTCTAAGAGTGAGTTACATTGGTGATGGCATCAGGGCCCGTGGCTCGCAGCAGCGTGATGTGGTTGGGCGCGGCGGCGTGTAGCGCAGCACGTGCCAGCGTGGCCTGCGTGCACTGCGACACGCGTCCGAAGCAGAAGCATGCTGTACAGCCCGATGGGTTGTCAGCCGTAAGACCGAAGGTGCCTTCTAAACATTCCTCGCATTTGTCGCCCACTACATTTTCCTACAAACAATGTAAAAGAAGATTACGAAATCCACTTACTTTAAGTAAGGTTGGTTTTATAAAAATACTCATTGAAAATACTGGATGAACAGCTTTGCACCAGATCATTTAAGCAACTTGAGCATTTAAAATCTGTGTGACAGTAAACAGGTTTTATTACTTCCGTCGTCTTAAGTAACGGTTTCTCAAACCAGCATCCAATACTACAAGCATTGTCAATAACTTCAGTATACCTTGCAAGGGCATCGACCCCATTGGTCGCAGCCACACACCGTGCTGTTGCAGCCCAAGGTCCCGGCTATGGTGCAATGGCATGGCTTACAGCGTGGTCCGTAGTGTCCAGGCGCACAAGAACCGCAGTCAGGACTGGCCCAACCCGCTTTGCACTTGCAATGCCCAGTTCGAGGGTCACAGATGTCTGGAAAGCACAGCGATAGAAGCACTCTACACAAATAACACAACGGTTTACAAAACCGTGCAGTTCTAAAGTAGGTACGTTAGATATATGCCTAGTGCTCTAGTCAAGGAACTTACTACAGTAGGTATTAACATCAAAGATAGATCATCCTTAGAAATTACATACCAGACTGTGCTCCTCTACCACATGAGCACGCTTGGCAGCCAATGCCGTGTAGCCAGAAACCGCGTGCGCATTGCCTGCAGTCGGCCCCCAGCGAACCGCCCGGACACACGCATCTGCCACTGTGAGGCGAGCACACCTTGCCGTCCTTACACTCTGGACATGCTGTCAACAAAATTACTGAACATTTTACAAGCTTTTTCTTCTTTAAATGCTGTTAAATGTTCTTTAGAAAACTCAACTCAGAACCCCGACATTAAGTAGGGGTTCTGAGTTGAGTTTTCTCCATTTTATTCTTTCTGGTGCGGCCTCCTTGACCACCTTGTACGACATGACAGCAACATTTTCCTCTATCTGGGTCATGTAACTTATCCTTGACCTTTCTCTCCCTCACTTTTCTTCCACTTTTCCTTCAATTATGTAGCTATCATGTCGTAGAAGATGGCTAAATATTTGTCTCTTCGGTTTTGTTTTACAAGCAGTTAAAAAATAATAATATAAATTAGAGTAAGGCGTAGCTCCTTATAAGAATGAGCTACAGAACTTGTACGATTAGCAGTAAACATATATTTACTATGTACTATTTTTGTGATCTAATAAATTATTATTATTATTATTATTAATAATGTGGGTGAGTTTGGTCACTTACGCAGACACCCAGTAGAACTAAACCCGTAGTAACCCGTCAGGCATTTGTCACATTGAGGGCCGCCGACGCCCACTGCGCACGCGCATCCTCCCGAGACGGGATCGCAGGTTGCCGTCCCGGCGCCGCAGTTGCACTTCTTGCATCCACCTCGCTCCAAGCCCCAGTAGCCTTCCTGTTTACAATTACAATAGACTTTTAGTTATGAAAGTGATTAGGAATCACTTATTTACCTACAGTTATTATACAAAATTTTCACTAAAAGCGGGATAACACAATTTATTTTTTAATATTTCGTGACACAGTTGCATGCGCCTGATGATTGTGTAGAATGATGTCTTTGCGAGAAGGCACCTGTTAAGTTGGGTCTGCTAGTTAGAGAGTCAGGTAGGTACTTATAGTAAAAAAGTATCTTTTTTGCATTTTAAAAAAGCTGTGCGTATAAACTATGCACAAACAAAGCTCTACATAAAAGTAATGTTTAAAATTTAGTTGTAGCAGTAAAAGTAGAGAGTTATTACAAACTACGAGCGTGCAAATCTAATCTACAAATATTTGCGTGACCGATCTGCACCAATCGACTAGTAAGTAAATTAGTGCATCTGAAGAACCCATCAACATGGCGGACAGATGCCATTCATGTGATGAATAGTGCTAATATTGGCTTGTTGGCGATTGCTCTCGATAACATGGGCCATGAAACTTAATTGTATTATGCTTCAAGTTAAATCCTGCAGATTATGCCAGGTGAAAAATTCTGTGCCATTTAAAGTTTGTTTAGATTCTTTTACATGTTTTTTATACTAGTTTTTGATGGAACAAGCAAATGGTGTTAAGTGGTAGCTATCACAAACTATCAAAATACCACTCCGAATAACCGGAGAGTTCCAAATAATATCCTTTACATTAATATTACAGTTTCAAAATTGGTTCCGCTATCCGAAAGAGGTAATTTTATAGCCTTGTCATTTTTTATGAGAAAAATAATTAACACTTTTATTCGCTTATCAGCGTTTTTATAAAATGACTTGGCCTGGGCCTGAAGACCCCGAGTATCTTCGTGATACAAGATTTGAATTTTTTGTTTGTACTTTTTATATATCTTAGTAGATACTATGATGTTCTAGACTTGTAAAGTGGTTTTACTAATAAATGCTTATAACTAATGCCTTATGTTTTCAGGATTAGTATTTTTAGATTTATTTATTTATATACCTACATCGGATATTTTGTGGCCACGGCATAGCTCGGCTGGCCTATATAGCATATCAAAGTGGCCGAATGACATTTAATTTAATAAACGCGTCGCCATTCCAGCCGACGCGTTCAATTATTGGCATTATTGTAGCAATGAACTGGAAGGATTAAGGGCGAATTTGAATTTGCATCGTAAAAGCGCATTTATAGTAGGCGAGTTAATACAGCAGTATTTTTTTTACAATGCATTTAAAAAGTCGACCTTCTTTCGTTTTCGAATCATCTAATAAAAAGTTTTTTTAAAAGGACGTTTCTTTTATGTGGCGAAAGGTTTGGTAACGCAAATATGATATTTCTGCTGTTGCAGGTGTTAGCATAGGCTTCGTATCCAGGCGAGAATCACGGTTGTTTGTCGACTTCTTTGTTAGAAACTCATGTAGGTAAAGCCATTGTGATTTATGTCGTAAGAGGCGACTAAGGTTACCCGTCCAGGGGATGGGAATCGGCAACATCTCCTGAGTACCTACTGTACACCAATACTGCGTCACCAATCCTTCAGTCAAGCGTTATGACTATTGCAAACCTACTCAAATACGAGGAAGGCTTATGTTTTGCGGTGGAATCATTCAAACTGATGACGATAGTATAAAAAATATCTAAGCTTGCTATTTCGCTAAAATACATAGAGCTTCCTCATTTCGTCCCTGTCTGCTGGTACCTTTGCAAGATATGATTCGCTCGATATCCCTTGACCATTACCCGTTCTACTTTATTGCCGGATAATGTCAAATCAACAAAACATTTCTACAAATGTTATTTGCATCGTAAACTGAATGCGTTATGTTACTTGTTTTTGGGTTAATATTCCGATTTCCGTCCTCATTGTTGCAAATACACAAAATGTTCCGTGAATTTGTAAAACATGATTTGTACAAAGCCTTCAAAAATTGAATATTGTGGGCGTATGCCGTATAGACTTAGGACAAATGCCTATACAAAATTCGCTACAACATTTCAACAAACTAAAGTTACCCAATGATTCGGTTCCACAAGACAGCGGCTTGACTCTAGACTCCATACAACGCACGCTTATGTTCACAACGTAGAGCATATTATAGTATTTAGCACACGCATTGAAATCTTTACAAACCATTAAATCAAAAAAATCAAACAAAACACCTTTCATTTTTAGGCTACGCAAAGTAAAGAGATTACCTAATTCTATTCCATATTCAAAAATACATTTATGTTCATTTTCCCTGCTTGTTCCAAAATCAAATTTGAAAACTCTATGGGAAAAATAAGGTACAATAGTCTAAGAAGTATTGCGTCAACATAGTATTTAAGTTGCAACCTTCTTGGTAACTTAATTATAAGATTAGAGAAAAATAGGACTATTCTCACCTCACAGGTATCGCAGGCTCTACCAGTGACGTGGAGCCGACATCTGCACTGTCCTGTTCTGATGTCACACACATTACTTTCGGAGCCGACTGTAGAGCAGTTGCAACCTGAAACAAAGAAGAAGCATTTTAGGATTATTTGCACTGGACACATTATCATCATCACCCTGAAGAAGTCTACTATGTCTATGACTTTGAGCCTTCTTCATTCTGCGTCATGCGATCATTATAATACCGACGGTCTATCATGAATTCCTGAAAACATTTTAAGAGTTGCATATGTCAGACTTAAAAGTATACACCACTGTCACTGTCACTTTTATGTCAACAGAAAGAGATAGCTGAAGAAATATCAGCCATTTTAGCTAGTGGAGCTTTTGCGACTAATATGATTAAGACCAGTAGAATGGCCAAATCGAGTGGGTTTCTAAGCTGACTGTACTATCAGTGGGATAAGTGAAGATCTCTGAATCCACTTAGCTGGATCATTTGTTTATCGCTTGCATAACTAATCCTGCGCACACCGGTGATCGCGAATAAAACCAATTATTGCATGTTCATACATTAAACAAGAGATTAAAACAGTTAGCAACTCGATTCGAAGTTAATGATAATGCTGATCAGTGATGGGTAAACCGGGTTGAAGATTATCGAAGTTATAAAGGTAAGCGGTCACTACCGCACCGGTGGCACTTGTTCATACAAAAGTGACGCTTAGCAGTCGTGATTGCATAGGTATAAATTTCTTAAATTAACTAAGAATATGTGTCAAATCTTTGCAATTTGTTATTTTTGCTACCACTCAATATAATACCTATAAAATTGGACATACCTCTGACTAACCCTCCATAGACATCCTCAAATAGAATTCGAGTGTTTTTTGTCTCTAAGAGATCTTAGGAGATAGCTATCATGTCTGGGGAGCTATTTTTTTTTAAATTTTGTGGGTCTGGACGAAATTTATCCAACGCCTCTAAAGGCAGAATCATTAGACATGACCCTTAACGTCGCTAAATAACGCTACAGAAAACAACCTCACTAAACAAAAGACGCTATCGACTAAAAAATTTAAATAAATCAAGGAATTTCTGTGCCAATTTTCGTCAGTCAGTTTACAAATGTGACCTCAATGCGAGAACAGACAGACATACCAATGATATTTTACTATAGCCTCTATTACCTAACTATACCTCTTTTATGTTATAACACTAGCGGCCGCTCGCAGCTTCGCCCACGTGGCAGTTTTTTTCCCGTTCCCGTTATTTTTTCGGGAAAAAGTAGCCTTTATGTTAATCCAAGTTATAATCTATGTTTATTCCAAATTCCATCCAAATCGGTCTACTGGTTAGAGCGTGAAAGAGTAACAAACATCCATCCATCCATCCATCCACTTACAAACTTTCGAGTTTATAGTAGGTATTAGTATTAAAGTATTGATATTATAACATCATTGCAGACAGACGGATAAAATAATTTTATGGAAAACTAAGACGCTTCGCTCGCTCGTACAATAATATAAAAATAACAATGAATACTATGCATTACTATTCAACAATCCGATACAAAACACTACTGTAATTTGATCCACATTGAAACAATGGCCCAAAACAAAAACAACACGCAGGTGTGCTTAGCTACGTTTTGTTATGATTTATACTTCAATGTAATTTACACCTTAGCTTGATAAACATAAGATTGAAAAGACAGCAAAGCTGATGCTAAAAGTAAGTGTTGGCAATGAGCTTTCATTTGACTGCAGAAAATGTATTACCTAGCACTCGTACGGCGCAGGAAATTATCGTGAAGCCGTTTTTTTTATTTTTTTTCTACTTATAGGAATACCAGTGTTTTAAGAATTTTAGGGTTCTGTACCTCGCTAGAAAAAATGCCTCTAATGCACTAAGTTAAAGGAAGCTTAGAGGATCAAATAGTCAGTCTGTTAAAACCTCTTTTCATCATTTCATTTGTCTAAAAGCATTAAATAAACATAAATACTATACACATTGCTGTGTTATAATATAGCCATGCATAAAATTAAAGTCTTGAATTGAATGCAAAAAGGCAGTAAGTACCTAACTAAAGAATAAAAAACTAAAAAATGTAGTTTCACTAATCTCAACCACACGGAACACAAATAAAACATTTTTTTTTCAAAATAATCGACCACGACTTAACAGATCTATTGGTGCACTACCGGGTTTGAACCTACGACCTTAAGATTAATTATTAAGAAGGCGGAGTCGCTCCCACTACACTGTGCTACAAGAGTAGAAGAGATTTGCTGAATCGACACGTAATAGGTAACTGTACCTACTACTATTACTACTGTTGTTTCTATGGAAAGCTAGGTTACTACCTCATGACCACCAACGATGTAGAAATGCCATATAAACAGAATTATCATTTGCTCTAAATCCAAAGCAATAAACGTTAAATATGTTAGCAGTTTGGCACCACTTTGATATTTCGTAATATAACGGAGAACAGATAGACAATTTGTATGATGATCGGAGTGCATTCTTGTGCTTTATTGTTGAACTTCTGTTTCTAAGAAGTGGCGACCGACAAACGGTACTAAATAAATTCTAACATACATTGGATACAACGCCATCTAGGCCTAAACAAGCAAAGCTTATACTAAGGGAATCAGATAACTGATAGAATACCCTACGTGTTGTTGTCTCTATCATTTTTATTCCAACGAAAGGAGATGGACATTATAGCTAGTGCGATCTATACGAATAAGATCGTATATGACAGCGTACAACCAAATAGATTTTAATGTTGTAAAAGTTTACTTCTATTACTGAGCGGTAACCGTGAGTTTGTTTCCTAATTATCTGTACTGTGAACCCAGTCCGAAGAGGCCAGAACAGATCCGAACAATGGATATTTGCAGTCGTGCTTATAAGTGCTCATGGTAGAGGGGCTGACGTTTCTAAGATTAGTAAGTAGGTACATATGTAAATTTGTTGAGGTTTCTAAAACATTCAATCAATACAGTTTTCATCGATTTATAACAGCCGTCTTTATAATGACGGTCGCTATTTTACAGAAACCATGGTGAAATGTTTACAAGCTGTAAAATAATCATAAAACGTTTATGATTATAAGACCTCTTCAAACATAATGGAACACTCGACCATTTGATAATATTAAAGCGATATCTTCATCCATTCATTATTGTTCGAAGAAAATAGATTATCAACGTTGATCAAAGATAATGCCTTAGTATAAAATATTGAAAAATACGATGAATCTCATCACATATCTTTGGAATTAGATGTTTTTATAGACTTGTTTTAAGTGCGCCATAACTTTAAAAGGGTTGTGCAGTAAACTGAAGATTATTTTTTAATATTTATTGATTTAATACTGTCATGGGTCTGTACCTAAAGAGTAAAACGGGACCCTATTACTGAGACTCAGCTGTCTGTCTGTCTGTCCGTCTGTCACCAGGCGGTATCTCATGAACCGTGATAGTTAGAGAGTTTAAATTTTTACAGATGATGTATTTCTGTTGCCGCACAACAAATACTAAGCAACAGAATAAAATAAATATTTAAAGGGGCTCATACAACAAACATGATTTTTTGGCGTTTTTATTATAGATAATGGTAAGGATCCCTTCATGCGCGACTCAGACTCGCACTTACATTAGAGTACATTGTTTACAGACGATGACCAATAATATAAAAAAAAAAACTTTGATGAACTAAATTAGACTGTGCCTTTGACTACTTTACCCGCGTAATAACGCTACGTTTTGCTTCGTTGTAGCTAGCTATACAATATTTATCTTGTCAGTTCTATACTTCAGGAATGTCGCTTTAAATAAAGGCTTAGAATTCCCTGTATGCGATAATTGCCATGCTATGCGTGCTATGTGTGCTATGCGTGCTATGCAATACATGCAGCTATTTAAAAGCTTTTTAGCACTAGCGTTTGTGAAGCATACCTTACTATTAATCCGAAGCAACACTGGTTAGTAGGTTGGTACTATAGTAAGCTTAGAGTGTGCATCAAAACACTTATTATCTCAGTTGGAAAGAGCTTAGAAGTTACAAAGAATATTAATTAGTTTTTTTTTATACATCATGCTGATGGATCAAGCTGATAGCCCACCTGAAGTGAAGTGGTTACCATCGGCTATAACAAAGTATTGCGTTGTAGGACTTGTAGGTCGTGCTAGAAACGTGCCCTACGATGCACTACTTAGCGTAAACTTGTTTTAAAAAACCCTGTACTGAAGACGAAAGAAATGATTTGATACTAAAATTTGTACAGTTCAGAAATGAAATAAAAAATGAAATGAAAGAAAGACACTGTAGAAGTTCACTGCCTACATTCACATAGACCTCTCCCGTTAGTCTACGCTACGTCTTCCGGTTCGCCGCCATTCGAGAACCATTATTCCCCGCGGTTGTCGGTTCTGGAAGCTATATATGGCCTGCCCATCGCCACTTCAACCTACTCACTAGTGTACTAGTGAGTGTACATTGTAACTTAACAAAAGTATCAAAAGTATAGAAACTGCATGTCAAAATGTCATAAAAAGCTCACACCAATTAAAATACTAAGCTATTATATTTGTCGTTAAATAGTTATAAAAGTCATTACACACGGGAAAGCCTGTTCGAAATTGCCCTTTTATTTATTATTATGAGACAGTCACTATTGTTGAGAATGCACCACAGATGCCAGATGAGTAGTCATATGACAGGTTACTACCACGAGTAATATTAGAAATTACTTTTGGGTTTTTGTGCCGGACCAAGCCGTGTGAAGCTTGAACTAAATATTGTCTGGAAGGTTGTATAGAGTTCGTGACCTGGAACATTCGATCGATCGATTCGATCCCCGCTGAGGTCAAAAATGAGTATGGTGAACTTAGATGTTTGTTATACGTACAAAAAACGTATATAAAATTATTCGATTATCTGGTTCCCATAAAAGCTTGCTTAAATTGGGATAATTGATGTTGTGTAAAAAAATCACACAAATATTTATTTATGTATCTGTATTAATTTTATGAATCTTTGTCCTGATTGACTGAGCAAGGAAGATATTACTGGGTAGAAATCACTGACCTGACATTAGGAGTAAAAAAACATTTATAGATCACAAGTGATTGTCTACGCAAGTCCTACCTACCTATTATAGGTAAATCAGGTCTCCCGGTCTCGCCTAGGTTCTCTAGATACTGACTCACGCCTAGAACGGGTCTAGGCTTTTAGTCGGCTCATGTTAATTATCCTAATTCAAGCTTCACATTGCTTACTTTCTATTTAAATAAAGTGTTAGAACGTTTTTCTAAATAATGGGAAAATTCTTGAAGACGTTTTGTTAAGTCTGAAGAATAAATAGTCTACAGGGGTCTTATAAGTACCTATAGCTTGTTTATCTATTTTTTTAAGAAGATGATTTTTAGGGTTAATCCAGGGCAAAATAATACTATTTCGTCAGTGGAAAGGAAAAAAATGCTAAAGCGCCACAATGCTACTTGTGGGAAATCGACTATAAAGTTATAACTTTAAACTTGATTTCCCACAAGTAGCATTTTGGCGCTTTAGCATTTTTTCCTTTCCACTGACGATTTGATTTAATAGTGACGTTCTTCAACCTGAAAAATACAGAAGAAAATGAAGACGTTTATTTATTAAAAGGTAATGCCTCATGTGTCTGAGTTTGCATCGGCATTCATTCACACCCTTCAAACCGAAACACAGCAACACTGCTTGACGGTAAAAATTAACACAGTGTACTTCCCCGGATGATAATATAGCTTATGTCACCCGGGAATAGTGTAGCTTCCCAACGGTGAAAGAATTTTTCAAATCGGTCCAGTATGTGCGGAGCCTATTCAATGCAAACAAACAAACAATCAAATCTTTCCTCTATATAATATTAGTAAGCATAGAAGTATAGATTAAAAGGAAGATACTATAGTTTTTTGTATAAATATTGTAAATTACCGAGCGTTGAGAGGTTGATGGTGTACTTTCATTCGTTTTACGACCATCCATAAAAGACGGACACCAGCTAAACACATTTCTGTTTTAATTTGTTAATAAACCTGCAATGACTAGGAATTGAATTGCAAATGATTGAAAGGGTTGGTTATGGTTGAAACCAATGGTAGTATCTACAACTTTGATTGCGCAGTGGAATGTTCTTGCAACTTTCAACCTTGTTTTATTTAGGGGTTGAATTTCGAGAATTCCACGCTTACCTTTCTGTCCCCTACAGTACCCAAGGTTGATACTCTTATTGTTTGCTTCTAGGGCATTATAGTTACCAGTTTTATGACCAAACGTACTAATAATAATATAATCTTAGCACATCGTAATAATGTAGCCCTATCGTGTGTAGACCTCATCAGAAGGTAGGCATTAAATAACGCTTGTAATACACCTTACAATGTAGCCAATATCCGCCTTCCACGAAAGATCTAATCAAGCTTTATAATCTCCATTCGCCACACTGGTTCCTCATAATATTTATGAATATATAAAATAAATATTTATACAAAATGACTTGGTATTAAAAAAGTCAGTATCGAGTCCGAAAAACCATAAAAATTTTAAACTAAGAAGTTTTAATGGTTGATGTCGTGATGGGCACACAATAATGGTTAGGTACGTAGAAGTGACAACTGCTGGATTAATTAAAGGGGTCATTGATTGTTATAAAGATATTAAGATAATTTACTGAAAAATAATGGTTCTCAAATAGCGACGACGAACCGGAAAACCACGCGGGATGTCGGTGGATGGAAAAAGCTCAAATCGTTATTCCTAGAGATGCGTTAGGCGTATGTCCAGCAGTGGCCTTCTTCAGTTTAATGAGCTTACAAAAAGTACATTGTACATTACTTATGCCTATTATAACGTCACGTATAACATAGTACATGAAATAAATGACTGTAATTTAAGTGCAATTATGGTGACCGTCGTTGATTATTTTTGCGAAATATTTAGATTATTGTCCCACCTGCCCAACAGTACACGGCGAGAAAGGCAGCATTTCAACAGATAAGATCTGCCCTTTCGTACTAACAACTTTATTCAGTTGTGAGACCGTAAATCTTGCCTTATTTATTTAGTGTTCGCTTACTTAGCTTAAACCGGAGTGTCTGTAAAACGGCAGTCATTTTATTTTGACGTTTGCGTTTGGCATTTTATTGTGGGCATCTGATCAACATGTAAAACTATGGACGAATCTTCTTCTTCTCTACGGCAACTGTCATTCGACAGACAAATTTGCCAATGTCAAGTGGATAACCATATTGATATTTTAAGCTGACATTGACTTTACGTGGCCAAATTCTTCGATTGTTTTTATAGACTGGTATGTTTTAGGCAGTCTGCTCGCTACGTGATACGGCAGACACATAGCGAGCAGTATAATACTATGGTTTATGGTTTCCGCCAAGGTTTTCAATAACTCTAGGTAAGATCACTCTCATATTTTGTCTCAAGTTGTAACAGTACTACACTAGAAACTATTTACTTAAACTGCATTCATTGTAATTATCTTTTGCATAATAAAGTCTGTTTAAAACCATACTCATAGCAAATATATCATTTAATTTCAACCAGAATAATGTTTTCGTGTCCCTTGTACGCGCTTGTCTTATATTAATTGTCACCATTTTACTATCTTCTTGTAGTCACCGCTATGTTGTAAAACGCGGCCTTTACTGGAATGCAGCTAAATGCCAATAAATAGAACCTAGAGGTTTAATGTAGAGCTGTACACTTTCCCGAGCGGTCGACACTCGTGCGTTCAATAAAATGATATAGAATTACACAAATAAGGTTAACTATATACCTACCTAATAGACTATTTTGAATAAATGCTACACGAAGGGTATTTATATAAATAAACCATTTCCTACAAATAAGATTAATTCTAAGAGGTAAGAAAATGACAGTCAGGTCTATAAAAAAAGAAGTTATCAAGCTTTATAGTAGTAGTTTTATAGTCCTTACTACTACTACTAGATAGAAGCTAAGTGCTCAGGTTTAGTCAACTGACTTTTTTTTTTTTTTTTTTTTTTTTTATTATTTATTTAAATCTTTTGACATCTATAAGACGTTCTTAGACTAGTCACATGAACATAAAATAGTATTTGTTGTAATCGTAATCGTAAAATACAATAATTACCTAAACTAAGTTTACTTACAGAGAACACAAAACATTTCAACAGAGAATGAACAAATCACAGATACACATTAGACCAAGAAAAGATACATTACAGATTATTATACAGATTAAAAAAGAATATTACGTTTCAAATGTTACCAACAAAATAAATAATCATCGAAATAAAATTAAGTCAGCAAAAGCATCGTCAGGTTAAGTAAAAATATTATACTACAAAGGTACAATTACAATAAAATGTCAGTTAAAAAAATGGTTTTATCAGTCAAAGCTTCGTCAATTTTATAGTAACTTTTTAGAATCAGATGATTTTTTATAAAAGTTTTAAAATTTGTATCAGTCATGTTTCTTATTTCTATAGGTATCTTATTATATAATTTGATTGAAATGCAGCAATAGCTTTTCAAGACTTTTGTAAGCCGAGTTTTAGGAACAACCAGTCGGTCCTTAAATCTAGTATTACAGTTATGTGTTTCTCTTACAGTCGTCAGATTATCTATATTTTCCCTAACATACAATAAATTTTGATATATAAATTCCCCGACCATAGTCAGAATGGAAAGTTCCCTAAATCTACTTCTACACGATTCTGTCTGTCTTAGACCTAAAATATATCGCACGGCGCGCTTTTGTAGAATAAAAACTCTATTTGAATCTGCTGCAGCACCCCAAAACACAACACCGTATGTCATTATCACAGAGTACTTTTTTATAGACGGAAAGTCATTATCGAGTGGAAGTACGCAAAATATACCTCACGAGCCGCTTTTTTTTTTTTTTTTTTTTTTAGCAATTTAGATCGTATTAGGTATTTATATTCTTGCATGTACTTATTTTTTGTACGTTTTGTTTGTTTCTTGATCACCAGAAGTACGGAAGCGAGATAAGGAAAGTAGTTTGTTTAAGTTAGTAGGTCACAATCGACCACTACCTATTTAGATAAACGCTTGCCATGCAGTAAATTTAAAAAATATGCCCAGCTGATGGTAAATGGCAACCATAATCTAAAACAAAACATTTCCTCGGTCACACTCATTCGAAACGTGACCTATGATGCACTGCCTTACGTCTATAAGTAACAGGTATCATATGCCTGTCATTTCACCGGCACCCACATTTCAGCTACGCTGCTTAGCCGAAATAGGCATGGTAGTAATGCTTCCCCACTCTATTTCCTCTATCTCAAAAAGTGTGAGAATGCGCGGTTTCTATCCGCATCCCGAAATTTATGTAATTAGCTACATTATTTAATAATGCCTATAAAAATGGAATTACTAGCATAATCCCAGGCTTAGAATGAGCGTTCTGTTTATTCAAGGGTGTGGTTGCACTTAGCGGATTACGCGGAGAAATCTTATACTATAAGAATCTTTGTTCTGACTCACTGACTGACATGCTCGGTTCCAATATTTTATGAGTATTCGTTAGTAGTTCGTCAGGGGCCCAATTTTTGTAACGAAATATCGTCTAATTCATATCAAAGGCCCAATTCTTGTAACGAAATATCGTCTCATTCAAGTTTCAATCGTGTCTATCTCCAAATGATATTCTTTGAAACTGACATTTCAGACAGACCCAATTTTGACAATAAGATTCTTGTTTAAATTTCGTCTCAGATAAATAAAAACTAGATTTGCGCCTCAAGGGTCAATTGGCTAATTTGCCATACCATAAGCTCTAAGTGCCAGTGTAAACTGTCACTGTAAAATTAGACTTAAGCTTATCTGTCAAAAAATGTGTAGGAATGTTGTTGATTCATCGGGTGCGGGCGACCTACGTTTCGTTTTCCGATTCGAGAACCTTTGTTCCCAGAGTTTGCCGGTTCAACGAGCTATATGGCCTAGTAAGCCACGCTGAAATGGTAGGCCTGGCCTACCATTTCAGCGTGCTGTAGGCGCTAGTACCCCAATGGGCCGCTAGGGGCGCTTATTATATCTCCATACAAAAAGTTCGGGCTCGAAAACCGAAATCCGTTATCTGGAAATCGTAGAAAACTCAGAATCTGCCTGTTGATTCTAAGTGTTATATCGGTGACCTTGGTTCTTCTACGGATTTCCACAATACACAATTTTTTAATAATTCAATGTAACGTCGAATACGCAAGGTGGAAAGTCTATACACGAGCAAAGTCGTGCGCGATTCCTCTTCTACACTAATCTCGGGTAAAAGTGGTCTGCAGATAACTAAAGGCTTGTTAGAAACCCAAGAAGGTTGTATTTGGTTATTGGAAACAGCTTATCAGCTTATTTTAACTGTATTCAGTTATCTCAGCTTTTACAATCAGCAAGAACCTGTCATGATTGCCAAAAACTCATGTACCATTGGACTGAAAGAACATCGCGGGAAGTCGGGACTCAAACCGTTCTTCCTGGAAACTTATGGGGAGGCTTATTTCTAGCAATGGACTTCTACGGACTGTTGGTTACAATGATGATGACTCACACCTGCTAACGCCGGCTTTATCATCATCATCAGTTCTGATATGTTTGCTAGACATAGACCTCGCTATACGTTTCCAGAAAGAATGTTTTTTTACATTGGTGGTATTTTTGATTTTTTGAAGTGCACTAAAAACTAAAAAAACTAACAGAAAACGCTTTTTACCCTTGTCCATCCACTGACTTCCTGTGATCCTAAGAATGTCCTTGGCGCATTGGTCCTACGCCTTCCAGTTACTATTGGCGAAATTTAACAGACGTGCCATGAATTAATGACTTCTGAAAAGCAGTACTCTCATACTTCTTTTCAACCGACTTCAAAAAAAGAGGAGTTGAATAGACCTCAGCAGCCTTTTCTTAAATATTTGTTACCTCAAAATTCCGCCATAACTCACCAAAAGGTTGGTTTTAAATAAATATATTTTCTTTCTTAAATTTTTTCAAAAGAATGTCTACCAAGTTATAGTTAAAGCCGGTTTAACAAGTTTTTTCAACTTAATTGTAATTTTTATTCTGTGTTCTTGGTCTACCAACACTTAAATCACGTCTAGCCAAGTAGGTACACCTATTTACCTAGTAGCTAATCTCGGTATGCAGTAACTTGAGTCGTGACCGGCGGCGCGGGCGGAAATACCCTACACTCACCGACTGCATACTATTTACACTTCAAATTGTAGCTGAATGTACCAGGGTACTTGTGTTAGAGCGAGAGACAACTGGGTAAATTGTATGTGCTCTTTTGACTACGCAAGTCGTCCAGCCCGAGTTCCAGGTTCATAGGCAGTATTTTTTCGCTTTGAAGCGGTTATATCCTATTAGTCCCTTACCTGCGAGGTAATACTTTTTATAGGCAATGGTAACCACTTATAGACCATCCGGTGGGTCATTTGCTTGTTATATCAGCAAGTCGTATAAAATAAAAATAAGAAAACCGGCCAAGTGCGCGTCAGACGCGCGCAAGAAAGGTATTTGTACAATTATCTATAAAAAAACGGTAAAAAACAGGTTTGTTGAGAGCCCCCTTAAATATTTACTTTATTCTGTTTTTTTGTTATAGCAGCAACAGAAATACGTCATTTGTGAAAATGTCAACTCTCTATCAAGGTTCATGAGATGCAGCCTGGTGACAGACGGACAAACGGATAGCGGAGTCTTAGTAGGTAATAGGGTCCCGTTTTACCCTTTGGGTACGGAACCCTAAAACACCGCAATGTGTTGGGCTTTTTTACATATTTTGATTATTTATATTATCCTAGTCGTGACCTTTTAATTTTCGTTTCAAGGCAGAATCACTTCATTACGCTTTAATCACACTAACCCTAAAGACTAACTACACTGCTACCTACTAATAGATAAAGTAATGAAAGGTCTCTTTACACAGCTGGCTCCTAGTCTATTATATAAGTAGGCGCAGCGCACACTTCCTGGGGATTGTTTAGATTTGCATCGCGGCTGGTGTTGAGCGGAACGAGCGGAGCCGAGGACTCGTGATCCAACGACCATTGGGAGTGGCAATGTTCATTTCATAGGTATAACATATAGCTTTCAATTGAACTTCGAGAATAGAGAGTTTCAAAGTATTTGGGAAAGATTCAGGCTTGTCCTAGTGCGGGGACCACCAGCAAAATGTAGGTACTGTTACAAAACAATCGGTATGAAAAAATATATTTGTATTTATAAGTTCGTGCGCGAGTCCGCATTTGGCCGGATTTATTTTATTTTAAAAGCTAGTGATTACGCGCGTGATTTCATCCACGTGATTTATTTTTTATACAAATTTAAACCTTCGTTGTACCCAATTAGGTAATTTGTTTAATTTAGGTTAATTTTGGATTTTCTTAATACACCTCAAGCTCAACGTGCCAAAACAAATACTGAAAATTCAAAGTCTCTTCGACCAGCGGCTTAAGAGATGTGAATTATCTGTTGTCAATCAGTCAGGATAGAGATTATTTGTACGACCAACAGACCTTATATTGGAAAAGCTATGTACTGTAATAATTCTATGTAGCATTGCCAAATCAGCGCTTTGGAATTGAATTAGAAGGCGATTAGGTTGCAAAGTTGGCTAACGCATCCCTGTAGAAGGCAACTAGTCCAACAAGACCCAGTCGACAACTCGTTGAGATATAAAAAATCTTCGCAAGAAATATTTTGATGAATAAAACACTTGTAACAAACATTGGATTTAATGGTGTGTATAGGCATCAGATTATCCTCACAAAAACCACTAGAAAAACTAACCGACAACTTCAAGCTTATTATGAACTAGCTGACTCGCTTGCGACTTTGTTCGCGTCCAGCATATTATTATTACTATATGTATACCTATTACTACTGACTGACTAGACTAAAAATGTTGTCCGTCAAAGTTACAGAAAGAAGTCATTAAATGAGCAAAAAAGACGAAGAAGGCATTTGACAGACATAGGTTGTCATCTTAGATCATTTACTCTCTAGATACTGCTTCAAACGCACCAACGCATCGAAAAAAATGTCAGAGTACTGTACTCCGACAAGTCGCTCCCCGCCCATCAGTGTCAATTGAATTTTCATGGCGGACGGTCACATCTCTGTGTAACATTTTGTGTCTGCAATGGCGAGTTGTACAATAAAAGTGTGCAGAAACTACAGAGGACGATTAAAAATGACAAGTGAAGTGTCCTTCCATCAGTAAGTATCTAAATTTTAAGTTTAATTCCAAGTAATTTGATAAATATAATTCAAAAATTAGCGCGTATTATTTCAACTCGCACTTGACATGTTTGTTAGTGTTGCAAGGTTTTGTATACACAATTCCCCATGTGAGTGCGCGATTGTCGTTTACTTATGTTAGTAACAGACTATGAAAAAGAATATACATAAATCATCATCATCATCATCCTCATTAGGTACTCAATAAAGTTTACTGCAGGATACACTCGTAGGTCTCGTGTGCACTCTACTTATATAATTATGGAAAAAGCGCACGGCGCTGGTGAGTTTTATTTCAGACTCAGAAATCGGTCAAGTGCGAGTAGCCCTGAATATTGTTTGAAGGTTTTACTTCTGCATTTTACTGTTCATCCGATTAGGCAGTTAGTACAAAATTTTTGTTATGTGGTTGTGTATGTACCCAAGAGGATTTTGACAAAAATGGTCAAGTGCGAGTAGGGCTTGAATATTTATCGTTGATTTTCTTATTTTTAGACATTTTTTAAGCTTTTTTAATATGGGTATCGTTTTCGACCAATTTCAAAGATGACATTAATTTTGTAATTCAAGGTGGTGAAAACTTTTTTGTTTTTTTTTTACCAATACCATTTTTTTCCACTAAGTATCGTTTTCGACTAATAAAGGGCCTAAGTATATATATTAGCACTGACCTTGACCATAATTATAGTAACTATGTTACATTTTTTTTTCAGAATTCCAAGTGATCCTATCCAAAAAAGTAAATGGGTGAAAATTATACAGAAAAGCCGCATTTTAAATTTTTTTTAAAACCAGGTGAGATGAATGCAAAGCGTTTTGTCGTACAATAAAAAAATACTTATATATTTTTGCTTTTTATTTGCTTTACATTTTATTTTACAAACAGTCATAAGATTGTTAGTAACAAAAACAGACCTAAGAAAATCAAATTCATAACCCGACTTCCCCTTCCGGGCACACATTTAATAATTCACAAAGCGTAGTTGAAAGAACCATATTTGCATTTTATAAATGAAAAAAATAGTCAATTATTCATGCCCGACTCGCACTTGACCAATTTTATATGTCCGAAACTGTCTCGTGCTAAAAAACGCAGTCACATCTTACTTAAAAACCGGAACCTAAATTTGATCTGTTTACCCCATAAACTGGGAAACACATTGTCAGCTGGTAATGTTACGCACGCACACAGTGACAAATATAATGACGTGCCATGAGTGTAAGACAATGTGAGCGCGTGTTGATGTATGGGTGACACGCAAACAAGTTTGCCTAACTTGGCCTATTTTTTAGGTACGCGTTGCAGGAGTAGAGTCTATCTAGAGGTAAATGATCTAAGGTTGTCATGTAGTAAAATGTGTGTCGAAGTATAAATTAAGTTCAACTTTCAAAGAAGCAATAAAATCACAATTCAATGAGAAATTAATATTTACAAATTACGACTTAGATATCGATTGCAAAAAGGAATGGTACGAGAAGGTAATCATAGTACCTTTATAGGTACTATAAACCTTTATAGGTAATTTTAGTTGAAGAACATTTAGTGTGCCTTAGTGATATGAAATCCACTTCCGAAAACTGAAAAAGCGCTTTCAGAACATGAGTCTGACTACAAAAAAGTAAAAAACGCGAAAAAACCACCCTTTTGTGCTTTTTTCCGTGTTTTCAGCATAAATATCTACAATACATCATAAAATAAGCATAAGTACCCAATTATCATATTTTAAAGAGCGTAAAAACGGCAAAACACCAAAAACAGCAATCTTAAGGAAATCGCGATCATCTGACCGGTACGTTCTGCTTGCAGTCGCCACCTCGCCGCGCGTTTGTTGACCGCTGTACGGAATACCTACATCGCTGGTCGATAAATAGGAATTTCATTTCGTATTACTCTAAATCTATTTCAATTTCAGCCAAGTGTCTAATACCTTGTTGTAAGTAATTTGGAAGTGATTTTATTACACCCGGTGTAGTTTACGTTTAAAGTTGCCAACATAGTGGTACAAGTACTCGTAAAGAACCTATTTTTTCACGCTTTATTGCTGCAATTATGTACCTGTCTCACTTTAAGAACAATTTGCATGAGTAAGACAACTGTACGATTGCAGCTATTTGGTAAAATTATTTGGCATTTATTTGTATTTTTGTTTACTTTTCCAAGTGTATCTTACTAGAACATTTTATGCAATAAATTTAATTTCAAGTAAAGTGCTGAAGCATTAGCAGAAAAGAGGGTTCCTCTTTTCTGATTAGCTATCAACATTCACCTGTACCCATAAACTTGGCTCAGGGGCAACCGCTCCAGCTCTGATAGCTGCGTGGGCGATCCCACGCAGGGTCTAGGTTATCCTGCGATAAGTGCAGATATGCTACCTGACTACCATTCTCTAGGAGAGCGCAAGGTAGGGTTGTACAGCATCTACAAGATTGTGTTTTAGAATCCACAGTTTTTGATCATATTAGGGGTTATTTTTTCCAATGGATCTTTTTTTTTCTATAGAAGTTAGGGTCTATTTCACTTGAGAGACCAATTAATTTCTAAATCAGAATTGCGATTATCAGTGTATACGTACAAGCCTGTGTTGTCCACTTATAGACCGATTACTACTTACAGAGTAAACTAGAGAAGGGAAAGATCAGAACCCTGAGGGACTCCAATTTTTACGTATAGAGTTCGAGACGGTACCTTCTTACTGAAATCGAGTTATGGTTTGCACACATGCTCCGCACACCCCTACATTCACCGCCTGAATGAAACCTTATTCGTTCATTAGGATGTACGTACTTTCTTAAAGTACTTGTAAACTTGATCTTAGTAACTGCTACTTTGACTGTGTTCCGGGGGCGTCAGACTAGCTGTCTGGCCCGTGGGTTGAAACACAGTCTTAGGTTATCTAACTTCAAGTCGGTAGGTATCTAACAAACGAGGACTACCTGGTATACTACCTACTTCTCATGTTAGAAATAATGTTTGAACATCGTTGAAATTACATTTGCAATTAAACTTCAGATGATTGATGCTAGTAATAAAGTTTTATCATCAAGTTAGTAAAGTATGTTTTCGTTTTTCAGTTTTTTGGTTATGTTCTATTCTCGTTTTATTGTTATAAACTTTGTTCGTGTGAAGTTATTTTCATAAAAATTTAAACCCCATTGTTGGAGTGCAGTTGAATTTCAGAAATTTATTTTTTATTGATACGTCTGTTCAATCTTCAGGTGCGTAGGCGTCAAGGCAAATATACCCTGAAAAAATCAAGTCTACGACCAGCGGTTTAGGCTTACAGGACAGAAATTCATAAAAGTGTTAGTAAGTAAACATGAACCACTTTGAATTATTTCAAAAATATAAGACAAACTAAGCAAGTTAAAAACATATCGCTTATCTCGAAGTCACCGTCAAAATACCAGAGTAAACAAAGAGTTAATAGACTCTCACGGCTATAAAGACTCGGTAAAACAGTAATGGCCTAACACTTTGATACTTTAAGATGGTATCATTGGCTGTCAACCACCGTTAGCACCGATAAGCATCATGCCTGGTATCTGGGCATCGCTGTTGACGCACACGTGCTTAGAACACTACGCAGACACGAAGACGGAAGCAGGAAACTCTTTTGAGTTTCTGAAGCTATATTGTAGGTAATTGGTTCTATCAACTGGCCTTACCAGAACTAGCAGTTCTAATATCACAATTTAATCTATACATCAATAATTATTTTTGCATTACACCACGCTACTAATAAACTAAGCGTAGCCCCGAAATAGTCACACCGTGTTTTGCCTCTCATCTAATTTGAAACTGCCTGTCAATGCAAAAGGCACAACACGCTGTAACTCCAACGTTACACGAGTTTATTAGTACCAAGGCTAGAGTTATTTTATAATCACACCTTTTGTGATGGTAAATGATGTTGAGGGTGATGAAGAAGACGGTCTAAGAGACAAGATCACCTTCAAAATAGTGCTATTACGCTTGTTAGCCACGATTCTAATGGTGCTCGTAACCGATCAAGAAGTTGTAGCAATTTCTAGATGCAACCGTCTTGAATGAGACAGATTTACTGATTGCAGCAATAAATTGCCATAAAACTTACCCATTTGCAAGTGCCAAATATTGTGAACTCTTTTCTAGTAAGTGAATCGTTTTTGCGCTAGGGGTCTTTAGGACTTAAAGTCTAAGTCAATAGTTTTTTAAAGGTACAATCTAGTGTCTATAAAGTACTACACTATTATAGTGGAGCTCTATGTAAACACTATTGTCTGAGAAGTGCTACCATCATACCTATTTCTGCCGCTAAGCAGCTCGTACAGCTGTGTTCAAATTTGAAGGGTTATGGGGTGAGGTGCTTTTGGTGCAATTAATTATCTGCAGTGCAATTCCACAATTCCACATAGGGCATAAGTTCAGTATAGGTATTCCCAAGATGTTCCAATTCATTTGCTGCCGTTTCAGTACTTATTAATGTATTTTGTAGCTATAAATTTGTCTATGCCTTCCACAATAAATCCAGGCACGTCGTGAGATAACACGGTTTTTTTCTACGTTTGATGACGCACCATTGCGTGTATATAAATAAAATAATTTGGTCCGTCTGTCTGATTGCCGGCATCAATCAAGAAGAACGCTTGAGAATCAACAGCGGTGATATAAATAAAAAATGTGACAAGCGTGATCTGTCTGCAGCGAGAAAGGTTCCGTAGCTACCTTATTCTTACAAATATATTTTTACACTGAGGATATGTTATTTTTTGTTTTTACCTTTAATGACAGAGGTAAATCTGTCGATAAAAAGCATTCATAAAAAAGTAAATTGAATAATAATAGTAGGTATAACTACTGTCTGCCCAATCAATTAAATTTGGAATTAGATATATTCAATTATCAGTGAGGTGAAATGACAATGCGCAGGTCATATTAGCTAGTATTACCGACAACCACTAGGGAATACAGGTTCTTGTATGATGACCACGAACCGGAAAACGAAGCGTAGGACAAGACGTCCGTAAGCGTTGTTAGCATGGCGGGAAGTCGATAGAACGAAAAGGCTCTAAATCTTTCTAGGGGAAGTATAATGTCTGGCAGTGGGCTTCTTAAGACTGATGATGATGTAATGTTGGTTGAAAAATAAGATTCATTTCAATATTCTTAACTTTATATTGAAACAGGTCTCTAGATTAGTGTGGGACCGTAGTTCAAGCTTTAGACTAATATCTATTCGAGACATCTCCGTATTTTCTGTATTACCTATCTCCGTAATATATTTTTTGATAATTGTTCCTAAAAAGTTATGTCGAACGGAACCCTAAAAATCCATCGCGGTAGAAGTGTAGATCAAATTAGTTTTTATAAAACCCTAATAGCCCCGACCCATTTTGGTAGCTACCCACTTTTCTATCAATGTTAATGAGTCTAAAATAGGCTGGATTCTGAAAGTGATGGGCAATTTGAAAAAGTGTTAATTGTACAAGTTTATTAATCTAAATGGGTTAAAATGACAGTTAAAATAGCTGCCTACTTAAAAAGTTAAATTCATATCACTTAAAAGAATTTTAGTTTTGACATACAGACAACGCATAGCATAAACCGCTGGCAAGTTGTAAATGGCGTGTCACTGACCTCTCATCATATTTCATTTCAATAAAAGTTTTTTGATATTGTTTAATCGGGTGAGGATATAGATCCAAGAAAAAACACCCATTGGTAAAAGACGGTAATATTTTAAGAATTGAATTGTAAAGTAATACGCACAGAGTTGAAAATTATTTCAAAGTGAGGCTCGTTTTACGCAAAAGTAATACTTAAAAAAATAAAGTCACAAACTTTTGCACTTACTTTCATACTTAGCACTCAATAATAATTATTGAGCCACAACCTCAACCACACCCACACAGCACTACGCAAGCACTTTCATTCATTAGACACCGTTGATACACCGGACAAGCCCTGTTTCACAATAAAACAAGTTGGTAATAGGTATAAACATTTATAGCCGCATAAAAACCTGCCAGAAGATAAACAGCTTAAACTATTGCCATCTCTTATTAACGGGTAATGACAAACAGTGACCGGGCTCGTTTTGAGCTATATTATTTTGATATAATAACGTTTATTTATAAGTATGAAGGAAAATGTAGAGCCAGTATGAGACGTATACACTTTTTCTATTACAGGCTTGGTCCAGAAGAGTAATACGAATAGAAAGGCTATGTTGCTGAAAAAAAGCATTTTTTATAAACCGACTTCAAAAAAAGGAAGAGGTTCTCAATTCGGTTGCGTTCTTTTTTTACCCCTAGAACTCTGTCATTTAGATACTGATTTGAGACCAAGGCATATACTTTGAAATTAGTGTCATAAATGTCAATTCAGTAGTCTGGGTTTCAAATCAAATTAACTGGAAAATATCCTAAAAGAATGTAATTCAAGTAAAGGTTGAAATCGATTTTACAAGTTTATTTTTTGATTTTAAAAAGGTAGCGGAACTCGCACCTGAGGCCCAATTCTCGTATTTTTAGGAGCTGTTTGTAAATAAACTAACCTAATGATAAAATAAATACTAATAATAATTTCGCCAGCTTATATCATTCAAGAGCTCTACCTATCTCTTCTAATCTTTTCTATCAATAAATAAAGCTTAAAAAATTTGCTCGTATTAGCTTAAGCCTTTTCTAAAGCTGCATAGATAGTTTTTCAATCGTTAACTGACCCAATAGTTTTTCCATCAGCATCTATTTACGAGTGAATCTGTTTAGTGTTACCAGTTTTCAATTTAACCAGCTTTACGGCCGGTAGTCACAGAAATTGATTTATAGCGCCGTAAATAATACCTGTGATAGTTTATTGCGATCAAACAGCTTTTAAAATGTGGGTTAAATGATACTTTTGTGTTGAACAATCATAAAAAACTGGTGGAAATGGATAGACTTTTGCCATAGTATAATTATTGTGAGCTGATGGTTTTAGTGCATCATAAAAACTTATTACTTTACCAAAATCACTTTTGTTACTAGAACCAATGAGTTTCCTTTCTTATATTAAGTAGACTCAAACTATGACTTTATTTCCCACGCACGGAAGATATCCCCTCAGATATTTTAGTACCAAGTACCTACTCGAGATTCTTTGAGGGTGTTTGAGGGGGTTACGTTCGAATACTATATTCGGTACATACCAACATTTTGCAGTAGGTATCCTGATTTTTACGATTTTTTTTGCTTTTTTGAATTCGATTGAAATGCTGTAAGATGGATTAGGTATGTATGGCATGATTAACTTAGAAAAATAATAAAACCAGTAAAACGATATTTCCTGCAGGTATTTTTATTTCCCATGTTGAATTTCACAATATTATTATCGGAATAACAAAACTTTCAAAAATTACTCAGCATGGGAACACATAAAGCTATTGATTTGCGTCGTAAAAGTAAAAAAATACACAATCCTCATGTGCCTACCATATTTTTTGTTTGTGTGACTATTATAGATAATCAACGATCAGCCACGGTACTTCAACCATCATCATTACGTATACAAACCAGGTTTTTTCACACAAAAATTGAAATTTAAGCACCGATGAGCATGTCAAAAAAATATCAGACGGTACCCTAAGTACAGGCCATATTTGACCCTGTATTTTGACCCTTAGCGCCCCTAGGTCACGTATGCCTACGCTCTAACGGACTCGACGTAATAGTATGGCATTATTGTGTTCGCTTACAAGCCCTAATTTCTAGTTTATTGGACCGAAAGTTCCTTTCTCTCATTAGCGTAGAAGTGAAGTCCTCCCACTGTTTGGTTTGATCAAATAAGATAGATCTAACCATATAATCTCTACCAGCCATCACATATTTTGTGACTAAGAATTTTTGTACTGAACTGCTTTTTACTACAAAAATAACAAGCAGTAAAACCATATTGTAAATCTGAGACTTTTTATGGGTACTCCAAAAAATTCGGAGATTTAAACTCATACCATTGTTTTAAACAACTTTTTCTGAACACAAATCCTCTGCCAAGAACCGGTCGAACCATGGCAAAGTCCCTTCGTCCATGATCGAATCAAGAACATGTCATGGTTTGAACATGGGGAAACATCTTGGAAGAAGCCATGCCCAGTATTATTTCCGTAGACTTATTTGGATTAATATTGTGATGGCAAAACATGTGCCAGAATCTAGGTTACAGTTGAAAACAAAATGTTGATCATAAGTTTAAAGGACTTGGGAAATATGCAATATAAAAGCAAGTGGTCTTAAAATCCACTTGCTCCGAAATAGCTTGAATAAATTGATACGATAGGTGGTTACACAAGGAATCCGTTGGTTCTTCGAAACGCCTGTAGTAAATGAGCCAGTGTAGGTACAACATCAACCAAGTATGCTTAGACTTATTGTGTCAACGATCGACCACTTAACATTTCGGCAGCAAACAATCAAATGTCTGTCTACTCACTATTAGATTATGAATTGAGTTAAATTAATGGTTTGCATCTGCAATGGTTCGATTATTGGATAAATCAAGGTGCCAAATCTTGTAAAAAAATTCATCAAACTCAAGTTTTGATAGTATGCATAGGAACACCACTATAACCAGTCTAAAGAAGTGCACTGAGCATAGGCCATATATTTAGGAACATCGGCTTTGAGGCTGCTCCATCCACTGACTTCACGCAATACCTACTTAAGTTTGCTATTCGCTATTCAATATTTACTATGGACTATTGTAACAACATAATATCACACAAAAATTCAGTTATAATAATTATTAATGCACAATAGGCAGTCATATCGTTTAAAATCAATCTCTTTCAGAAAGCCGTTATACGTACCTCTTGGCACACTTTATTTTACGAATATCGAAAGAACGGGCATATTATATTTCTCTACTCATAGTTGGAATCTTTTATGAAAATAAATAAAATACTTAGGTGTAACTTCAGAACTGTCTGAGACTGCCAACTACTTACCATCCAGCTTCTTAAAGCTATGGTGAAACCGACGCAAATAAACGGCTGCAGAGCATTTTTTTTAACACGCTTTTATTAGCTTCACCTGTATGTATGTATGTATGTAACCGACCCCTTTGAGCTCGATTTTGTCCTACTTTGAACGATCAGATTTCATTCAAACTTTGCACACCTGTCAAAAGTCGATGACAATGCAATAATCCGATCGAAGCATTCGATTATCCTAATTAGATTCGCCAAGATTAATTAATTTCTTTCCGCATCCTTTGCATGCGAGTAAGAGAGATAGAGCTAGTGCGCAAACTACGCATGCGTGCAGTTCCACATTTACTCTTACTCACTCAGCTCAGCACAACCTTTAGCACACGCTTTTTTACAATAGTGTACATTCATTTCTAATTTGCACTATTCTTAATCCAAATTTATTAAATTTTATTTTCTGATTTTTAGTTGGATTTATTATGAAAGCGTGTTTTTTTAGTTTTTTTAAACTATTACTTATTTATAAGAAGCCTTCATATAGCATTGAACGGAAAAAAGTTGAAAAAGAGGTATAGGTACCTATCACTTCAAATGATTACGAATGAAATTCACAAGCGAGATGAGATCCTATTGACCTATTGATCTGGACACTAACTCTTTAGGTATACCTACATATTCATAGTAAGTACAAGCAAAAAGTTCCAGTTAACCTGCGACTTGGTTAGATACTTCGCCGCGTCGACTTGGCTAGAGTTTAAGTCGAGACCGGTTCTGATTTATAGCTCATCACTGCCGGCGGGCGGTATTGAACGTGGACAGTAATGTATGGAATTAGATCAACAAACACATAACAGGTTCGTTGTAAATGACAATTTTATATTAATAATCTGCATGGTTGATTGATTGAAGAAGGAAAATAAACTAGGTACCTACCTACTGTATCGGATTCGTGGAATAACTACTGGAAGTACTGTTGATGATTGCCAGCATGTTTTCTGTCTTGCCTTCGCCTTATCAAACAGGCACCACATTATTATTTGTAAAAGGATCACGCAAAAAAACGGTAGGAACCAAGCCGTAAGTTTCATGCCTGTTCTTCTAGACGTCAGGAGGAACTAGCGTTTAGATTCACCTAGTTTGAAGACGTTTTAAGATGATCCCGACGGAGTTTTTTAAAACGACTACTATTATATAAAAAAACGATTGAACAATATTAGAAACGATTAGCATAAAACACCCATTAAATACAAAAAAATCAATTAAAACTTTACAAAATGGGAAACAGAAAAATATGATGTTGGGTAAAAAGGGGTTTGTCGAAAACTGAAGTCAAATCTTTTACTTTATGTGAGTTTTATGAATGAAATTTCGTCACTGCCTGTGTACCCACTCTTCCTACGAAGCCTTGGTATGTGCAATGTGCCCAATCTGCTGCAGCAAGTGTTGTCTTCTAAACCATCAAAATACTACCACCAAGCCTATTTCTGCCGCCAAGCAGCTTGCTGTGTTCGAAAGGTGTGGTGTCAGTGAAATTACAAGCTCATAAGGCTTAAACCTGTATGCCTCAGGATGATGAACGCAGAGTAGTGCATCGTAAGTCACTCCTAGCAAACGTCACCTGAGATGCAATCCTTTGTTATAGGTGATAGTAACCACTAAACATCAAATGAGTTATCTTATTGTTCCATCAGCCAGTCATAATAAAAAAAGTAGAAAGTCACATCACGCGTTTAAGGTCATCATTTGCCGCCCACTGATCATAGCTTAGCCAATATCTTAAGTACGCAGAAGTACGCAACTGACGCAAGACCATTCAAAATGGATGTAGGTAAGTACTTACCGCGTGGTCATTCATCAAAATGCCACAGGACATACTCCTTGCGCCATAGAATGACTAGATTAATTCTTAGAAATATACCAACTGGAATTTAGAATATTGTGTCGAAGTTGTTCAGCTACGCCTGCCAGTCTAGATGACATCAGCAAAATTAGCATTTCTCATGGCGATGACCTATTGCTATGCTACATCGGAATATTTTACTAAAGTAACATAGGTGGTTCCAGCTTAGAATAGGACCTCTCGATTACCTCCAATAGATATCGTGAAAGGTGACTAGAGTAACTGAAAACCAGTCCTGCGTAAAAACGAAAGTTCTTAAGCAGAATAAATGTTGAGACTACTCTTATTGTCAAAGTAATTCAGTGATATTTTTGTACCCACATATTATGTGTAGTCTTTATGACAATAAACTTTTTGGAATGACAAACCTATAGCATAGGGAATATGATTTGTCAGATTCCACGCCGCTGCCTTGTCGTATCTGTGTAACGCGTTTGGAAAATATAGATTTATATATAGGTAGGTATATATAAATCTATATTTTCAAGTTCATCACAATAGGCCATATGGCCGCAGTGATACTATGGCCGCAGTGATACCAAAGCCGCAAAAAATATAGGTAGGTATAATACGAAATACCAATCATCAATATGTTGAAGGAAAGGATGAGGTACGGTTGGCTGCTGGAGAAGAATGTCAAGCATCTTGAACGGTTATCTTGATGGGCGACCTTATTTTGGTGATGGACCGAAATAAGCAGTTATCAACTGCTTACTAATATTTCGTTTACCAGGTTGGATAAACAGGTCGTAAAGTATGCGACAAATTATTTTTTTAAGCGTCTTTCTGGGTGTGTTAGTCATATATAAATAGGTATGTTCAAAATACATGTGAAACAGTTGAGCTATCAACAAACAGTTGTCTATCTAGAAATAGTTCAACTGATCTTAACCAACAATACAGTCGACACAATTTCAATTATTTTTTGTTGGCTGTTAATTACTACAATTACTTTTTTTTATTCGACTTGCCTATGGAACAAATAAATGGCCCACCTGATATGGAAAGCAAGCAAGCTGCTTGGTAGCAGAAATAAGCATGGTAAGACTCTAAGAGCTCTATAAGTACTAAAATGGCTTAGCTCTTAGTTTCCATAGCTTTTGGAAAAAGCAGAGGTGGAAGAAAGAATTCAGTGTAAGGTAAACCGCAACAAAACGGCTATTAGTGTAAAAAGCCGACAGTGCATAACTTACCATATATTACATTTCGTATCGTAAAATCCCACATTGTTATTGTCTTTTTGTTTTACTAATGCATTCCATTGTTTCCCATTCTTCCTGTTATTGGTGTCATCTATCTGCAACTTGTCACGTGCGTAGGTAAGAGATGAGATTAGTTCTGTAAAATCCACTGGATTTTGAACCTTGTGGCAAGGTAACAGGTTATGATCCAACGCCATTCAAGAATAAGGTATGAGTAGTGTTGCCTAGTGTCCGGCTTAATCCGGCCTTACTGATGTCTAACGAGTATTGTCTAACTAGTTATCGGTGTTAACTCTTTTAGAACTTAGGCCTAACCTGACTCTGACCGTAAGATAGACCAGAGAAGACAGGCAGATCGTCGATTGACAGATTAACTTACTGTATTCTAAATCATAATGTTTGTCAGCATTATATTATACGAACGCGAATGAAAAAAAATGCCATAATGATGATGATTCCGGCTTTTTTGTAATCACGCATGAATCTTTACAACCCTAATGTCATATACGCAATGTACAGCTTGTACGAGTATGGGCAACAATGAGGCGCTAAGCTATTGGGCAATAATGCGAGACTGGCCCCCTGATTCGACATCACTCGATTCGGCTGTTTTACAGTACAATTTGCTTTTTATTTGGGCAGATGCCATCGTTTTTCAAAATCAATTTATTGTACAATGTATGTCTTCCATAATAAAGCATTTTATAATTAGTATAGATATCGAAAGTATAGCTTGAATTATTCAAAACTTAATGTTGATAATTTGTAAATGTGGAAATAAAGTTTGTTTTATTTATTTATAGATAAAGAATATTTTAGGTCTATCTGTCAATAAGCGTTTTAGATCTTATGCTACTTTGATGTTTTGCGCTTTAGATGACCTGCTCATGAGGGTATTTTGAGAGTGTAGGTTTCTCATAGATATAGGCATACATTTTTTTAAAGTATGTATTTTTTATATTGTTTATAGAATCGCAATAAATACCGCATCGTGTGGTGTAGAATGAGTAGGCGGGTTCAATACGGGACAAATTTGGTTTCGTAATCTGTTGACATGAGATAAATTCAGCTTGTTAGAACATGGTATGCTTTGTCAAACTACATTAGGATAACTCAGTCTAAACCAAATTCACGTGTGCAAGCTATCACCGCTCAAAATTTCATCACGATTGGACTGGCGGTTTAGTCCTTACATAAACAGACACACTTTCGAAATAATAAAAATAAATAACTTCACGACCTTAATCCTTAGGCACGGTAGATATAACCTCACATCTCTTAGTACAAGTTGTACGGACTAAGATTTTTTTAGGTTGCCTACTGGGGGTAGTCAGAGGTATTAAGAGGTCAGAGGCATTTTGCAGTAGTAAGTTTTCCATACGTGACAGGTTGCAAGCCCGTTGCCGCTGCTCGAATACTCACTGGTTTCCTCACGATGTTTTCCTTCACCCTTTGAGAACACTGGCATTGCGTCTTAAATTTCTAAACCTTTACTTTTCGATAGAAAAGTCTAAAGGTACACGATAGAATTTGATACCTAAGACCTTAGGATCAAAAGGCAGGGTCTCTCCTAATAGACCACGGGAAGATATAGGTAGTATAGATATAATACCTACTATCAATAGTTCTACAAGCTATGTTGCAGCGACTGATAAATTAACCAATTTGCCATTTAGGCATCAGTAATTTAATTAATGTTGCACATTGTACCTACCATTAAATGTCAGCGATTTTGAAATACTAGACTCTAGCAAAACCCTTGCAGCTAGAGAAGGTTTTGCACTCAGAGCTTCCAGCAGCTAACTTTTAGACATTTGAAGGGGTGGTTTTCTCTATTGAAACAAAGTTCAGGATCCAATTTATTTTATGTTTATTGACATTCATGTCTATCAACGCGTAATTTTTTTCGCAGTTTTGTTTAAAAACTAATGAAGAATTTCTGGTGAAAAAATTATAGATTTCTTTAATTCAATAAACTATCTTTTTTCTGAATATAAAAAATTTTGTAGTTGTCGCTCGAAATCTTGAGAAGTGCGCGACATTTTGGTATTTTTCTACAGCCTCTTGAAATGTTTTATGAATTCAAAATTGCTCTGTCAGTTACGACAGAAAATAATCGATAAACTTCTTAAAAGAAACCTAAGTGTTTGGCCTGTAGCCCGTATTTATATTCCATGCATTTAGCTTGCGATAAACAAATCGATTTTAAACTTATTTCCACAGTTCCGAGTACTCGTTTACACCGCGCGCCACCAGTGACCGAAATCGAGTGAATAATAAATCGATCAATCGACACGGGTATCGATGTTGATGGAGATGGTATCGGGATAATAAATTGATGGATCAAATACAGATTCTTATAGATAGGAACTTTATATGAAATAAACGATATTGAAGTGTCTATCTGGATATACGTTAAGCGTACATTATTATTACTTTGTAAAAGGATCATACACAAAAACGGTAGGAACCAAGCCGTAAGTTTCTTGCCGGTTCTTCTAGGCTTGGTCGCGAGGAACTGGCGCTTAGATTCACCTAGATTTAAGACGTTTCAAGATGATCCCTGCGGATATTACTGAATAAATGATTTTTGACTTTGACTTTAACTTTGGCGTGTCGGGCGTTAGGAGAATAGATACATAAACAATACCAAAAATACAATATTTACATACATATTACATGTATCTATACTATAGATATGTAACACAGATTAGTTTGACGATCCAGTAAAATCAGACAGGTAAAAGTTTTTAACCTTTGTTTTAAACACCGCGAGTGATGATGATTGTCTTAAAGAGACCGGCAAGGTGTTCCACAAGCGGACAGCTTGGACAGAAAAGGAATATGTATAGAAGCTAGTTCTATGCACAGGCGTTTTGAGGAGGAGGTTGTCTGAGGAACGCAGACTTCGAGAATTCCCACAGTGGAGAAACTCAAAATGCTCCTTCAGATAACAGGGAGATAATAGATTTTACTAAGAATTACGTAAGTCTGTCCACTCCTTCCGAGTTTACAGGGGTGAGGGGCGAGATACCGTGCGTTGAAACGCGCGTGTTGTGGGCGGAGACTCGTGACTCAGTATGCTTGGCACTCGGCAAGCGGTTACACCGTGTTGACAGTTGCACACACCCTGCGAGAAACACACAAGGAAAAACAATCTCGAGATCGAATCGAGTCAATGCAAGTAAAGGCGTTCGAGACTAAATTGATAGACGTAGGACAGATCATCATAGGGCACGCTCCTAACGTGCGTGACCTATGAGGAAATGATTTGTTAAAGGTAATACTTAAGTACCCCTAAAGGGAAACTCCCAACATCGCTGTCTCCATAGCCCGTTGTGCAACTTTGAGCTTGTGTATGAGACCAATAGTTAGCGACCACGTCTCAGTTCCTTACTAAGCGCAGTGTATTACTAAGCGATAATACGGAACATCGTTTATCGTTTTCAAGAGTAGACCGGCAGGATTGGGAGTAATAATGATTCAAGGCTACATTCTTGCGATATTGATAATCTTATTAAAATTAAATAGGTAGATAATACAGCATCACGCTGCGACGCGTAATGAGTTAATTCACAAAAAATAGTCGATTAATGACTTCATAATATTTGATTACACCTAATTCAATTTGCAGATACAAATCACCCGACGAGCCTCACGGTTATTACATCATCACAGAGCCTGTACAGTCACCGTCGAAGGAAAACTACCACTTTCCGTTGTATAATGCCTCGTTTCATTGCATAAAACGAAGAATAGTAGTAGTAGAGCTCTAAGTGAAGGGCTCGTCCAGGGAAGTACTACCACCATGCCTATTTCTACCGCCAAGCAGCTTGCTGTGTTCCGGTTTGAAGGGCACACGAGACTTGACACCTGTATGCCTCTTGTTGATGGACACAGAGTAGTGCATCGTAAGGCACGTTTATGATAAGCGTGACCTGCTAGGCAATGCTTAGTAATAGGTAGTGGTGACCACTTAACATTTGGTGGATCATCTGCTTGTTCCAGCAACAAGTCACATAAAAAAAAGGGATTGAAACATTGGTTTGCAGAATTATGTCTCAAGTTTGATTTTTAAATAAAACTGCTCAAAAGTGTATTAGTTTAAGAAGTATTTCATCTTGAAATATTTATCTACTTTTGTCGCTGACTGTACATCTAGCAAGGGCGATCCTGTGGTCGTTGACCCTGCAGGAGGTGGTCCTATCAAACGGACTTTTTCTCGCTTATTTTGATGACCAATGTTTGTAAGTATAGTTATTGAAGAATAATTATTACTGACCAACGAACACTCAGTAAACTTCATAAAACCGGCCAAGTGCGAGTTGGACCCATTTTACGCTTTAAAACTTTGACATGGACTTTAAGTTCTATTGATAGAAACATTATATGGGCTTCTAATCCTTAGGTCTTATATATCTCTTTGAAATCAATACATGAATAAAATGCTACGGGTCCCAAATGAACGGGTAAATGATGCCCTGATCTTGTCAGTCTAGCACCATGTCATTCCTATGGGCTTACTAGGCTGAGATGAAAGTGTCAGGTAAGCCTCTTCATCTTATCTGTAACGAGCATCACAAGTAAGAGCATGGATGAAAAGTTGTCTCTGTACATAATCCCAATGTACTTAAACGTCGAAACTCGTGGCTTAGTCAGTTCCGCTCGTGAAAAGACATGGCCTCCTTTCATCCAGGCTGAGATAGAAAGGTTTTTGAGAAGTCTAGTCCATCTAAACGAATGTAAGTTGAAATTTCCAATGACATTTTGACGACCGATGTGGCGCGGCGGGCGAATGTCTGCCTGCGACGCGGAGGTTGCGGGTTCGATTCCCGCCTTGGGATAAATGTTTGAACGATCTGCAAATATTTATTCCGGGTGTTCTGGGTGTTTTCTATGTATAATAAAAAATATCTATGTATGTAATGTATTATATTAAGTATATCAGTCATCTAGTACCCATAACACAAGCTCTGCTTAGCTTGGGGCTAGATGACGCTGTGTGGAATGTCCAGCACTAATTACTGACGTAACTCTCAGAATCAGCAAGTTGAAGAGGTAATGGGTAGGCCAAATTGCTCGTAGAGCCGACAACCACGGGGAAATAAACGTTCTTGGTATGATTTGCTTTTGTATATTTTTGTCTGCTGTACATCTAACTAAGTTTGATTGACACCTCACTGGAGTTTTATGGTATATTACACAAAAAGTTAGCTGGAACCAAGCCGTAAGCTTGCCTGGTTTTTCTAGGCATGGTCGTGAGGAACTGGCGCGTACATTCACTTAGCTATAAGACGATTCTAACTGATTTTAAAGATTTCAATGAATCAAAGCCTTTTTGACTTCGACTGGAATGGTTACCACGATCACCGCCGTCGCGAAAAGTCGGTGGAATAAGGCTTAAAATCTTTCTTTCTAAGAAACGTAAAAAAATGTCTAGGCGGACGATAAAGTAACACAGTGATGATGTAAAATGACTCCTGACGTTATTAGACAAATTATCTAGAATAGACGCAAAGGCCTGTTTACTTAGTGACCTCTGGGTCGTGGTTCAGTGAACAGGCTGAAAGAGCGTTGTGTTGGATCGATCGCGGCGCAATTGAGCTATCACGATACAACGATGCTTTGTCCTATTCGAGGTTGAGCGTGACCGTGACATGCCCACTGCTCGGCTCTGTATCACTGCGCTAAGAACACCCGCGACTTCGTCCACGTTGGGTTTGAACTGCACCAAATTGCAAAATTTCAGAAAGTTTAAGTTTACGTGAACTGTTTGTTCGCGGCATTATAAAAATACTAGCGGCCGCTCGCAGCTTCGCCCGCGTAGCAGTTTTTCCCGTTTACGTTATTTTTTCGGGATAAAATGTAGCCTATATGTAAATCTAAGTTACAATCTACATAATTATATCTAATCCAAATTTCATCCAAATCGATCTACTAGAGCGTAAAAGAGTAACAAACATCCATCCTTCCATCCATCCATATTTACAAGCTTTCGCGTTTATAATATTAGTAGGAGTCTAGATCGTTTTCAGAACGTAAGTTATATCGCTTATATTTCTATGAACAGTGTAAGTTCCTTGCCTAATCTATTAGGCATTGTCGTGATAACTGGACTAGACTCACCTAGCTGCAAGAAGTTTCTAAGTGATAGGCATTTAAGTTTTTATTGAAAGAAAGTAAGAAAGATGTGGGTTTGAAAGGTGTGGGTGCCGGTGTAATTACAGGCACACGAGGCTTAACACCAGTATTCCTCAGGTTGATGGACGCAGAGTAGAGCATAGTAAGGGCACGTTTATAATGAGCGTGACCAGCGAGGCAATGCTTTGTTATATATAATGGTAATAATTGGCTTGGCGCTGGGCTGTAATAATAATAATAATAATGCTGGGCAATCCACACAGCATCATCTAGCCCCAAGCTATCTGTTTGTTCTATAAAAAAATAGAATAAGGTATAATACAAACAAAAATACGCAACTTTTCTGTAAAAACAAAGTGGTTTTGTGTATTTCTGTCAAGACATAATCGTATATTACACTCAAAATCACTATGTAATAGAATACAAATGTGCTGAAGCAAGAAACTAAACATATTACAATCCGGAGATTTCTGACAGCGTTACCGGGCTACTACATATAAAAATCTATCACAGAGTTGTGTTAATCTGTCGACTGCCAGTCAGTTAGTAACGCAACAGCTTTGTATATTTAGATCACGAGGTCTGTTCTATCGTAGCTCCGAACGAAAGAACAATGATGAATGGTCAGTATGGGCCCTGTGGCGCGCATTGACCATCGACCGTCGACTTGAATGAATCGGCGCGCAGCGTGATTTATCGATACACGCACAACACTAGCAACTCATGATTGAGACAATGCATCAATAGTGATGTAAAAAGATTATAATGCGGTGTATTGATAAATATCGAGTTTCTGGGTTTACGACACACCGATCTTTTTGGTTTTGGTGCACAATTTACTAAATCGTATTGAATAGAATAATGTCACGAGACGAATCAACCAAATTTCGAACGATAATCAACGAATTGAATGACATCGTCCACTACATATTAGTTTGTTTTTATTGATGTTTGTAGGTTGATTGTATATGTATTGTGTTCTGTTGTTAGTGCTGTTTGTGTGCTATGAGCGTTCAAAAGAAATGTATTTTCTTTCTTCTTTTAATACATGTTCAATTGAGATCACACATTTCATACGTCACTTAAGAGTATAAGTAGTATCCATTCTCACGAATGTACTAACGGCTACTAGCAGACTTTTTTATAAGTAATGCCTGAATAGGGTATAATAAAAAAAGCGAGAAAAGAAGGAATAGCGATGCCATAGATAATGGTGTCCCGTTCAGTACCTAATTCCCAAACTGGTCCCACCGGTTTCGACTCCGACAGATGGCGTGATTGATAAATGTGTGCGGTTGATTGAGACTTTAATTCCAGAGCTGTTATTACAGTGTTATCGAGTTGCGGCGATGATGACAATATTATGCGCGCGTCATTAGCGACGCTAGATTATCGTTAGATATTGAAACGCCTTGTGGGGTTGATTGCTCAGTGTAACTGTAACTTTATAAATAATAAATATTGGCAGACATTCACACAACGCCGTCTAGCCCCAAACTAAACCAGAATGAAAACCAGGTAGCGGATGAAATACTTAAATAGGTAAGTAAAGTTTCTATCCAATGGAGGAATGTGCGTTGTCTTATATCTCTCAATATTCGGTGGTCTAGTGGGAAGCAACCCGTCTTCTGATCCTAAGGTTGTGGTTCAAATACGGTCATGCACCAGTGTATCTTTCCGGTCGAAAAGTTTATGCGTATAATTCCAGTACTCTCAAAAGGTGAAGGAAATAGGGGTATGAGTGAATTAATTTTAAAAATTAAAATGAAAAAAATTAAAAATAATTTACTTAATATTTATAAAAATGTACTTATCAATCTGTCAAGGCCTGAGGATCATTTTCATTTTCCTATCAAAAGTTTTGTAGATACCTACATAGTTAGTTAGTTACCTAACTACCTACCTAACTACCTACCTACCTACCTATACTAAGTACCTAGCTATTTTGGTTTTTTTTATTTGACTTTTTAATGGAACAAGCAGATGGCCCACCCGATGTTAAGTGGTTACCATTACCCATTACAGAGCATTGCCTCGCAGGCCACGCTCATTATAAATCAAAATAAAGCACAAACCTTCTCCGTATTTGGAAGTACACTACCTCATAGTTCTGCAAATCAAACCGAGGACTGTTTGGTAACGTTTCTAACTCAATAGAAGAGTCTTATTGAAGTTATTTGCATCGATCCCGCCAAGAGATTGATGGTGCCATCCGAGTGATGGATCGAGTTATTGACTCGAATCGATCCAATCGAATATAGACGAGGAGCTAGTGAAACTTTTTCGTCAACACTAATTAACTATTTATATTTATTAAAGTATTTTTAGAAGAAACAGCTAAGGTGTAGCAAAAAAGTTGTCCAAATAACAGTCTTGGTTTTTTATATCGTTTCAAACATGTATATAAATAAATATAAAAATTTGTAGACATACAAACATTGTTTAAGCTGAAACTGAGCGTTTGCTTGTACTACGAGTATCTAAACCAGGTGATGAATAGTATAGCTTATGCATGTTTTTTTTTGTAAATGCATCCTCAGAATACAATATAACACTCAGACACAGAACACAGTTCATCACACAAATATTTATTCTCGGTATGAATCAATCCTACCACCTCCAGCGCAGAAAGCAGGGCTACTACCAAACCAACTAACTATGACGGCTGTCATATATTCATCATAAGTAGGTTTTAATGAGTAGACAAGTCCATATGTCATGTCTTGCAATCACCTTATAAAGTTAGATTGGCACCACACTGGAGCTTCATTATTTACATTATTATTATTTTGTAACAGGATCATACAAAAAAACGGTAGGAACCAAGCCGTAAGTTTCTTGCCGGTTCTTCTAGGCTTGGTCGCGAGAAACTGGCGCTTAGATTCACCTAGATTTAAGACGTTTCAAGATTATCCCTGCGGATACTATTGAATAAATACTTTTTGACTTTGACTTTGACATAAATGTAGGTAATGTGTTGGATCTCAAGAATTAAAGATTGACCACTGGCTTTCAGTCTAATAACCAGTGCGCCATAACGCCAACACTAAATTGGTTATTAATAAACGTAAAATCAGACGGAAACAGAGCGGTTACTTATGGAATGTTACTGTCATAAGTAGAGCAGATTACTTTCTTACAAGTACTTATTTCTGGTCTTTAAATTTTAATGAGATGAGGGTCAAAGTAATAAGCAGCGCCCGAATAAAATGAACAGTAAAGGTCGTAATGACGGTCCTTGAGGTACTCCGTTTTGCATTGATTGTAAAAAATAAATTACTGATATACAATTTTGCTCATTTTGCGTACTATGTTCTCTGAATACATTTTCGTAGTAATTTTAATTACTTTCTGCTAGTTACAGTTTCAACCAGTTTGGTAGTCAACGTCAAAGTAAAAGTCAATAACATCACAAAGACACTTCGAAATAGCCAACTAGGTGAATATAACTTAGAAGAAAGTCAAAAAGCTTACAATTTGGTTCAATACAAAGAGGAGATAATTCATCAAGATACTTTATGAAAATATAATTTTGTCTATTGTCCGATAAGACCCACTTTCGTCAGCCTACGTGTCTGACGCACCACTGTCCGAAGCTTATCTATAAATCCGTTCCGCTGACCCAAAATCACAGGAAGTATTCGACGTCAAAACTTCTTGTTTCCAAAAACCTACGAACGTCATCGTTGCATTGTAAGTGACAAGTAAAATTAAACAATCAGCTAAACGTACCTACCTAATACATTTAGTTACTCTTACTAGAATTTATTACAGACCTCTTAAAAAAAAACTTGAATATTAGAAAATCTGCGTGTATTATTGTATGAGTTAAGCAAATGTACTTTTTTCTCTATTTTTATTTGACAATTTACTTTTTACAACATTAAAGATTAACTTCGAGTATTCGGTACTCACTTTTAAACTGGACAAGCCTTAGTAACGGTGATTGAGACATGCTGATCGTAATCAGTGTGAAACTATAAGTAGTTACTTACTTTGTTGCAGAACGGCCATCATAAAACGGGCACTACTTTCTGAGTAACGAGTTTTTGAGTAGATAGAGTTATCACCGAGATTTGGCAATAAGGTCGTGGTTTGATGGCCTACCATTCGCACCGATAACCTGCGGGCAGCGGGCCGAGAATCGTGAATGAATCCTTATCTCTCTCACCCAAGACCATATATTATTCTGGAACTTGACAGGGTTGATAACGTACTATGCTGAATAGATTATTATGTTTGAATATTGCAAACGGTGAAAGCCTATTACAGTTTTATCGGTCTTTTAGTTTTCACACCGCATAAATTGCTGTAAAGTTTACTTAGGCCCTATCAGTTTATGGTTCAAATAATAATTAAAACTGTATGAATAGTAATAAGTATAGTTGCATTCTCTAATTCATATTCCGTGACACATATTCCATAGTAATATAAGTTTACTACCCAGATAGTACGCGAGTGAACGACCGATGTAGCGCGGTGGGCGAATGTCCGCCTGCGTCGCAGGAGGTTGCGGGTTCGATTAACGCCCTAGGATAAATGTTTGTACAATCTGCAAATATTTTATTCCGGGTGTTCGGGGTATATGTTCTATGTATAATAACAATATGTAATGTATTTAAGTAAATCAGTCATCTAGTACCCATAACACCAGCCCTTGCTTAGCTTGGGGCTAGATGATGCTGTGTGGATTGTCCAGCATTATTATTATTAAGTGAACCTACAAGCAGAAGGAGGTTTATAAATTATTGCCCCTAATTATAAGATCATTCTAACAAATGAACAGCCACTGTGAAATTTAGGGATCTGCTCACAAACGTCACAACACAAATAACCATAAATCTTATTCAAAACATCCAACAAAAACATAGTTTCAAACACATCACCATAACAAAATGGTTAACTGACACGATAAAAACTGTGCCACACATTCGTGAGTAAAACAATCTGGTCCTGCGTAACCTGATATCACAAAGGTACTAAATATCTGGTAAAGGGAAGAGAGACGGAAATGGTGACCTGGTTGTAAAAGGTCACGATCTGGATTTCGACCAAGACCACAGCTTAGTAACTGGCGATGGTATTTACATTTAATAAGTGATCATTAAAGCTGTTTACGAGGGGATACCTAATTTTAGTGTAAGAGATATTTTTTCGATACAGATAACCGGAAACGTTGAAGTCAAAACGTGCTACCAAACATGTTATTTTGAACAGCCAATTTTTTAAATATATTTTAAAACGGCGAAACTTCATCGTTTATCAAAATTTAGAGGCGTATAAAATTCTTATATTATTTGATAGGCTGTTAGCCTAAATAAATCATGCCATTGATGCTGCCTCTACTACTATTGATAAACGTAAATTGATCACCATTTGCAACAGAACTGCATGAGTTTTTGAATTTTTTTATTGAATATTTGTATTAAATGAATTAAAATAGCTTTGTTAACATACATATTATGCAAAACACGTACGTGATGACTTAAAAAAAACGCATCCCATAATATCATACTTAATTTCATCAGTTTGCTTAGTTATGTGATATAATCTACATTCCTACCTGTTTATCAAGCCGGGCTTGTGTGTATATATTCTATTCTTTTAACGTACCGTATTTCAGCCCCAACCAAGTCTTATGGAACGGCTGGTAACGCAGTGTAGTCGTTGGCCGGTGCCTCCTTGGAGGCGTGGTACAAGCTGGCGTGCAGCAGAGTAAGAAGTATCGCTTATCCCGGATCTTTTCAGCTGCCTTCAGCCGCTCCCTGGCCAGCCGGCCAGCACAACGACGTGGCGTACTCGCGGTAGACACCAGGGCCACCACCGCCAGGAGTGCCACCACGCTCCAACGCATAGTAACTGTTCATTTGGCATCCATCACTTAATAACCTTTTGGCGCAAGAGCACTACCGGAATTTTACGTCCACATTTTCTGCACACAAGCAACGTTCAGAGTTTTGCTCAGTAAAACACTTGAAACTTTTATTTCAGTATCTTTCACAACGTTTAAAAGCTAATGCATCATTGAAGAGTTTGAAAACACCAACACGTCAAAACAAATTACTCATCAGTATTGCTATCAATCTTTTTTACTTATGATTTTTTCCCCAAAATATAACACTAAAGTTCACTGCTGAAGCCAACCAATTTCGAATAATTATTTTTCATCCATATTTTTTTTCCATCCTACAGCCAAATATTAGATTAAAACTTTCTTACATCTAAATTCTACCGATCGGTAATATCGGCTAAAAACACGATCGTAGATCAAACAAGCTTTTGCTCAGCGCTGATGAGACGTGCGGACGCGCCGGGTAAGACGCGCCGACTACGGATTCAGACTCAGAGTACCTACCGCCGGAATACCGTTGCAGCTTGGCATTAGGACCACGCGCTCCTGGCTGGAAGATAGCGCTTTTGGAGAACTTGAAGGACTAGATACCTACTTTTATTTCAAAGCACCTTACGAAATGAAACTTCAGTTTGATTCAGACTTGCTGCATCTCGCTTTAGAATTTAGTGGCTTGTAGTCAAAAGTGAGCCATTGATATTTGGAGTTATTTTGGAAAACAAACCTTGTAGCGAGGCGTTGACTGACAACACCCTACTGACAGACAGCTTTTGGAATTTGTTAAAAAACAATTGTATATTTCTACATTTAAAAATATAAAATAAAACCGAGCGTAAAAATGAGAGTAACGACTTGGTGCTACTGTTATTTATGAAATTCATCAACGAACTTCTTAAAATTAGACAGTTATTTTCGTAATCAGTTATAATCAGCAGCATTTTACCGTCATCATGGTACGAGTCCACTAATTAGGGCAGATCTTGGATAAAGTGATAACGCGCGGGTGGTCGCCAAGGACCTAGTCACTAGCCGGCTGCGTCTAGCCGTCGCATCCATCAGAGCTTGCAGCACCAACGAATACATTTGCAAATGATTACCAAGTCATTTCCGTGGTAAATGTGCGGTGCTGTGAGTTCCATATACCTAGACATCTACCGTTACTATTACCATTGCGAGAAAAAAATAAGCTCACGACTGTAATTTCTACGGCACGGTAATCCTATCGTCTGGTTATCTTGGTACTTAATCTTACACTGAGGTAACCAAGGTATAAAATGTATAGTTTCTCAATTTCTATTAGTCAGATAAGCTAGCTTAGTTAGGTCAGTTAGGTTAGCTAGGCAGCAGAGTGCCTAGTAAAAATTGCCTAATCAAAATACTTGTTCATACTTATCGCTTATAATGCCGTCGTTTGTAATAATGTAAACTAACATTTTTTTTTCTTTTTTTTTAATGCTGGACAATCCACACAGCATCATCTAGCCCCAAGCTAAGCAAAGCTTGTGTTATGGGTACTAGATGACTGATATACTTAATACAATACATTACATACATAGATATTTTTTTATTATACATAGAAAACACCCAGAACACCCGGAATAAACATTTGCAGATCGTACAAACATTTATCCCAAGGCGGGAATCGAACCCGCAACCTCCTGCGTCGCAGGCGAACATTCGCCCGCTGCGCCACATCGTGTACGCTAAACTTACTTTTATCAGTTTTATTTCATAGTATTCATGCATAAACTTTTCGATGTTATGACAACTTTGTATCGTTATCAGAGTTATCAAAAAGCTATAGGCATAAGAACAAGATATTTATGTTTTCCTTTGTAAATCCCTAAACTGTCTTCTATTACTCAATACAGAGTGTTCTTTTAATGCTTATATAAATAACTACTTTTAAAATTTTTCGTTTATATGTACCTATCTGTTTATGTTTGCATAGATTTTTGTATTTTAATTATGTTTATTTTCCTGAAGCATAAAAGTTTTAAACATTTTCTGAAATTCTGTCCAGTCCTGTTCCAGACCTATCTATAGATTTTTAAACAATCTATAGATAGCTCAGTACTATCTTTGCATGTAAGACTGAAACTAACTTATCTATTTAAGTATTCTATTGTTATTTTACATCAATGTTTTATTCTAGTTCCAATCAAATCAGTTAGAACTTTCACGTCTGTTTCACTTATTTTAATTCCCTCGATTGAAGTCTTAGGTTTATTATTCGATTCTTTATCATCAACAACTGTAACTTCTATATGCCTTGCAATAAAATCTATTTTCCTTTGCGCGTTGTTTATTAGACAAGTGGCTTCATCGCTCGGACATGAATGCTTTAGTTAGAGAAAGATAAAAGCTTTCTTGGAATCGTTTAATTAACAAGATAAATTGGAATCATTGCAAATAGGTTACACCAGTGATTATTTGTATATTTTGTTGTAGGACTGATGAAGTACTGACAGCCTAGTGGTAGAAGCCCCGCCTTTTAGTTTTAAGGTTGTGGGTTTGAAAAAACATTGGTAGATTTACTATTTGAAAAAATGCCGTGCGCAAGCTAGTTTTTTTAAAGATCGTAAGGGAGTGTTAGTGTTTTACAATATTCATAACTAAAATCAGAAGTATTTACCAAATTATTTAATTATTTTATTTTTTATTATTTTTTTTAATTCTTTTTTTAGATTTTTATTTGATTATTTGAAGTATTTGCTTTTATTTAAAAGCATTACGACTTTAATTCCCATGCACGGTAGATATCCTCTTACATATGTTAGTAACAAGTACCTACTTGAGATTTTTTGCAGATGTCTAATGGTGGTAGTCAGAGGTACGTCCAAATATAACATTTGGTACATACCCACATTTTGCAGTTCTTAGTATTCCGTGACCAGTTGCAAGACCATCGCCGCTGCTAGAGTACTAACTGGTTTCCTCGCGCTATTTTCCTACACCGTTTGCGCACTGGTAATGCGCACATCCATTTTTCGACACAAAAAAATCCGAGTATTGGTACACGACTGCATTCGAACCCACGATTTTAGGATCCGACCCTACTCACTCCCACTAGACGACCGATGGTCAAGTAAAGTTAATAAAACTTGATGCATAAATAATACTTTCTAAGCCTTATCTCAGTAATTTTATGAATTAAAACGTTTGCTTGTTATCTGAGGTCCTCACGTCTACCCCTTCAGTTTGGCAATTGCACGTAGCTAGTAATTACATCTTGCAATCACCACCGACCTCCCAACACAGAGGAATGCTGTTAACTCGACGGTAATTCATCAAATTACGATGGAACCAATCGCTGAATGTTAACTGCCCTGATTTTCTTTTAACGTGTTATTTCTGAAATTATTTCGAAGGTCACTGCACTTTGAGAGTGAGTTACTTGCGTCCAAATTAAAATTTTTCGTGACGTACGTAAATACTACTGTCAGAATGAGGTAGTTAGGTTGTGGTCTGTGGTTTTATTCACATGTGAACTGTCAAAACGTTTATAAATATAAAATTGGACAGCCTGCTGGAATTTACAATCTGTAATTTTTGGAAGCAACATAATTATCATTTGAATTGTTTTTGTCGTATTATTTTCAAATCAGTTCAGTTTTATTACGTAATTTCCGTGGCATTTTAACGAACATTGCTTGAGATATTAGCACAAGTGTAAGCTGTTGAAATGAAAGTATAAAATTTGGCATCCTATTTGAACGAAAATGTTTCCCATAGGCTTTGAAGAGAAACGTCATATTTTTCGTCAAACGACAGCCGACTTTTTTAAAGACTTGACTTGATTAAAAAGTATTTATTTATCCATTTGACATCGTCAAAATTGTCTGTCAAATGACGGACAGATGCCATTAGAAAAAAAAGAACTTTCAACTCAGTTTTAGACGGTTATAAGCGGTCTACGCTAAGAGCGCCGGTCTCGAGAAGGTACTTGGTAAATAAAGATCGTTAAGATTTTTTTTAATTTTATTTAAAACGTCCAAATACTCCCGTAGATGGATTCAGAGTTTTTTTCGTTTTCCCGAAATCGGATTTCGGTTTGCGAGCGTGAATTTGTTGTATAGTCGAATTTTTTTTGCAAGCCGAAATCCGGTATTTGGAAAACGAAAAAAACTCTTAATACGCCTGCGGATATCAATCTAATTATTACTTTGTAATGTCTTGTATAAGAAAAGTTTCCAACAGCAGTAAAATGATAAACTGTATTTCAGTTTTGACGCAACTCATGTCCACATAAATAACTCATGTCGTGGTTTATTTGGCGCCGCGGCTTCTATCCGAGACGGATCCGGAACGAGACAAAAAGGACAAGAACTGTTTATTAATCACGGACGAACCAGACGGGGAGACGCGCCAGACAGACTGTAGGTCTGATTTATATGTAGACTTGTGGGATTGCGATTTCGTTCGCGTTTAGTTATTTTCAAACTATCTTTGACACCTGCTGCGCCATTCAGAATTTTCTTAATAACCCCAAGACAAATACACCCTAAAAATATTATGTACAACATGGATAGAGTACTTTTTTTTCTTTTATGTACATTTTTATTTCCGATGCTAGAGTTTAGCGTGTGTAAAAAAAGTTTACGGTACAACTTGTGGTTAACTTTGGATCACACGATAATTTTGATAAATTGGTAAGTAAATCAATCGGATACAGGTGCAAACTGTTTACACGACGCATCATCAAAGGCAGATTGCATTTCGTTTGGTTCACTAAGCTCCGTACGTTACACAACTTTACCCAGTATTGGACATTTAAATTTTGCTTTCTGGTTTTCACTAAAAGAATGCAAACACTTGGTAACAGGGGCCAAGTTTTAGTATAAGAGCTCTTAGTGAAGAGCTCGTCCGCTGAAGTACTATGCCTATTTCTGCCGCCAAGCAGCTAGCTGTGTTTCGGTTTAAAGGGTACTGGTATAATTACATGAGGCACACCTGTATGCCTCAGGTTGGACGCAAAGTAGTGCATCATAAGACACGTTCCCTAGCAGCAGCAGCAATGGTTCTTCTAGGCTTGGTCGCGAGGAACTGGCGCTTAGATTCACCTAGATTTAAGACGTTTCAAGATGATCCCTGCGGATATTACTGAATAAATGATCTTTGACTTTGACTTTGTATTCTACTGCGTTTCAGCGGCAGAAATGCGAAATTTCTTGGCAACAAACATAAGTACGAGCTAACCATGCCCAGCATTTAGCAGCTCACCACAGTAAAACGATCAAGGAAACCACGAGCAACTTCTGAACAGTAAATAAACGAGATAGATACATTTGATTTCTGCGAAACTCATTTTGTGGTTAACTCTGCATAGAGATATTCCTATTTAGAATTGACGCTTTTTAACTTTTACGTAGAGTGAGTACAAAATATAATTCATTGATCAAGTAAGTAAGTTAGTTGATTGATTGAGTATTTAATCAGTGAAGGGCTCGGGGGAAGTATTACCACACCATGCCTGTTTCTGCCATCAAACAACTTGCTGAGTTCCAGTTGAAGGTGTTGGTAAAATTACAAGCACATAACACCTGTATGCCTCAAGTTAGTGGACGCTGAGTAGTGCAACATAAGTCACGTTTTTTCTAAGCGTAACATACGAGGTAATACTTTATTATAGGCGATGGTAACCACTTATCATCAGGTGGGCCATCTGAGTGTTGCATCAGTAAGTTGTATAAAAACGTTAAAAACCCCAATTCGTGTGTTTCCGACTTTACCTAAAAAGTGTAAGTGTTTATTTTCAATCGGTGGTAATACGCAAGAAATGCTCGCGGCGATTCTTCAAAGAACCTCCTGTGTACCTAATTTCGCCCAATAGATTTATTACCGAGCAGGTGTTATTGAGCAGACAGTAGACACACTTTGTTTTTGCCTTCTGACGAGTGCATCTGCACTAAATAGGCTATTAATCACGTATGATTTCGTTTTTTTTCTTACAAGGTTCGTGTAGGTGTATTATTTGAATTTGAATTGTTAAAGGTGCTTTTTATGTGGCAAGTTTATTAAAAAAATGTAGAAATATATTATTATCTAAAGTAGGTAAAAGATGACATTAATAAGAAAAAAGTGGATACGGAGATGACGGCTGACAGAGGGGAGTGGAAACGTACCTATTCATTTTTATTAAAATAGTTTCCAATTGTTTCTCAGAATGTAAAAAATGTATCCACCTTGAGTCAGAATTTTCAGTTAAACCTCTCTCTTTAAACACCGGTCGACCTTTTTATCTCAATCGATTTACTGTAAAAAAATTACGGCGGGATTACGGCGAAAAATATTGTTTTAACCAGTCTTTGTATCAGCGAAGTCAAATATGACCCAATAATATTATAGTGCAAAGCAGTATATAAATAGTTAGATCTATCTAAAATATACGAGTTGTATGTCTAATCTCATTTGTTTATGTCTGTTCTTAGACTTCCATTTACTCGTGCTTAACATGTTATAGAGAGCGATGCCTCTTTCGCAGTTCGTGGTCTGTTTATTGGTGCACCGACACCCGGTGGTTAGCGGCGAACACTTTATGTGCACTGCAGTGTACTCCACTAAAACTTCAAAGTACACGTATCTAGTACACTTACGTGCTGTGTTTTTAACTTACAGCTTTAAAATTTTAGGTACGTTTGGAGATATTGTAGATCTAAGTATTGGAAGAAGTGTCTGTCAGTCAAAACTCTTGTACCATATGGGAACCAGATGACTGATAAAATACTTATATGTTTTTTTGTAAATACATGGAATGACACACAGACACAGAACAAACATCTAAGTTCATCACACAATTGTTTGTTCTCGGTGGGAATCGAACCCACCACGGCAGAAGGCAGGTTACGAACTGAGCTGTGACGGCTGTCAAATAAATCTGATAAGTTTTGAATTTCTCTTCATAGACTAGTTTAGTGCTAAGAGCGACAAAACAATTTCCTCTTGCATTTCAGCTGCGACGAAATGCATTTTCAAACAATATGCTATTAAAGTTTAGCATAGCATACATTGCGGGGCCATAACGTGTAGTGTATCGCTGAATTACCGGCCGATGTATGCGTGGACCGCTGAGGGCGGCGCGCGGTGGGTCGTATAGGGTTGTCAACACTATCCTCTCAGGTTTCTTAGCACCAAATACTGAGAGAAGTAGTCAGAGGTAGAGATAAACCAGTCTAAAAATGCACGCCCCTCCACAGCTTTTCCTCGACTTTAATCCATAGCATTACTTTAAAATATTCCTTGTGTTGTAGGTGATAAAAACAATTTACTTTGGCTGACTGAAGTAGTGGGGCGTGCATTTTTAGACTGGTTTATCTATACGTCCAGATAACGTACATTTGGTACATACCCATTACCCACATTTTACAGCAGTTGTTATTCTATTGGAGATCACCGGTGGTCTAATGGAAGTGACCCCACCTTCAGATGATTCTGTCGTGGGTTCAAATCCGTTCGTGCATCAATGGGGATTTTTCCGTTCGAAAAATGTGTGTGCGCAATACCAGTGCTTTCAAACGGTGAAGGAAAACATCTTGAGGAAATCAGGTAGTATTCTAGCAGCGTAACCATTATTGGTATTTATTTATCGTGGTTTTAAATGAAAGGTAATTCTTTATTAAAAGTTTTTGTTTTGTGACACCCCTGAATTATCTACAGTTTTCGAATTAAGGCTCATCATACATTACGCAAATTGTGGAGTCGTACAAGTTTGTTGCTCGCCTTAGGTGTATGCAGCGTCTGTGTAAACAGAGCTTTATAAATTGCGTTGTCGGCTTTTGTGCGTTTCAATAATAGTTCGATTTAAGTAGTTTGCTGTACGTCTAGATACCTACCTAGCTAGCTTAGAGTGTAGATAGTTTTAGTTGTAGGTTTGAAAACCACTTTGTGTTTGATAGTGTTCTTATAACTTGATAGTTATTAGATTATAGATAGATTTGCTAGCAATTATCGTGACTCAAGATTTCATGATGAGTCCTACGGATATTATTGAAGAAATGTTTTTTGATTTTGATTTTTAATTGCTAGCAAATGTTGATTGTTGATTTAGACTTATTGTAGGATTACTAAATATAACTCCTAGTCAATGTCTTTTATTTCGAAGCGATTCGTTTTCCATATCTGTTATCGTTCGCTTTAAAAAAAAACTATAAGTACAATTCTATATTCGTTGGCAATATAGCTATCAGGTGATGCCACAGTAAATTTGAGATAAAATAAGAAAAAAATCATACACTCGATCGAAGTTAACACACTCTAGTTAGCCTCTGGTAGCAAGACGAAGTCCTAGGTAGCGTTGTAGTCTAAGTCAAAGTCATAATCATAAAGTACCTGAGGCCACTCGCAGCTTCGCCCGCGTGGTAGTTTTTTCCCGTTCCCGTTATTTTTTCGGGATAAAAAGAAGCCCATGTCCTATTCCAGATTACAATCTATATTTATTCCAAATTTCATCCAAATCGGTCCACTGGTTAGAGCGTGAAAGAGGAACAAACATCCATCCATCCATCCAAACATTCACATTTATAATATTAGTAGGATTTACTTACTCAGTAATGTAATATAATAATAGTTTTACCGTATATTCCGTCGGGATATTGCTTCAGGCAGGAACAATATTGTGTTGTATTCTTCTGTAATAGGGCTTTGTGAAGGGCTCGATTGGGGAAGTACAACCACCATACTTGTTTTTGTCGCTAAGCAGTGTTGCTGTGTTCCAGTTTGAAGCTTTCTGGTGAACAGGCACATGCGGCTTCACACATGTATGCCTCAGGTTAATGAACGTAAGGCAGTATCATACGGCACGTTCCTTAAGTCTGCATTACGAGCCAATGCTTTGGTATAAATGGCTACCACTCAACATCTACTCAACCTGTTTCAGTTAGTTGTTGTGGTCTATGGATTTAAGCTGTTGTTAGTTGCACTACATCCTTACAACTTAGACTTAGTTTTTTTCTATTTTGTACTGTGCTATAGTTTTTTACGGTTGTCTGGAAGATATCGCGTCCAGCGATAAGACCGCCCATTGCAGGACAATGATTGATTGCTAGCTTTTGTCCTCAATAAAGTTATTAACATCAGGTGGTAAAAAAACCACTAACCTTTGCATCCAGTAGCGTCGATCCCGTAGTACTGCTCCATGCAGGAGTCACACCGCGGAGAGGCCGCCCCCCCCGCGCAGGCACACTCCCCGCTCCCCGCGGCACACGTCGGCGACACCGCGCCCACGCCGCACCGACACGGCGGACACCCAGACGACACACCTGGAGTATACCGCTGATGAGAAGGTGCTTTACTGAACAACAGGGGGGAAAGTACGAACGAATTCCACTTTCGTATCGTAACGGTCCGTAAACCTAACGTGAATACGTTAGGTTTACGGACCGAGACGATGCATAGTAGCACGAACGACAACCGATTTACTAACTTCCTATCGAATAATGTTACTTTACGGACCTAGCTATGGTTTACTTTACGTACGTAATGCCAAAAGTGTTCGTGCTTCCAATTTTAGTTTTCTTTACGCACGATAGAGGCGCTGTGCAAAATCTCATACATTTTAGTAACGTTAGCGTGACGGTAGCGTCACGATAGCCAGTTTGTGCTCAGGCCCCAGGAGTGCAGAAAAAAAAGAATATCTTCAAGACTTTAATCCCATTCTCACGGTAGATATTCTCGGTGTGCACAGTCGTCACGTGCTATTAGCAACATTTCTCAACCACATCCAATACAGTTCCATAGTTTCGTTACATTAGGTACTTACTATTTACCAATCTTTGAATACTGCTAGTGCACGCAGTCGTCACGTGCAATCAGTACCCTTCCTCAAGCACATCACTAACCTCCATATCCCTGAGCGCAGGAGTCGCACGCTCGTCCAACCCACCCCTCCCTGCAGGTGCAGTGGCCGGACCGCGCGTCACACGCGGCGGACAGCGTGCCCGCGCCACACGCGCACGCCACGCAACCGGCGCCAGACCACCCACCCGGACCGAACCAGTAGCCTTCCTGGAATGAATTGCATGTTAATACTTTAGTGATAACCATCTAGCAATAAAGACTAGCAGCATTAAATTCATTTATTGATTCAGACACAGGGATCCATTGATAAAAAAATAAATTTAGAAAAATCAGACAAAAATAAAATTATTTTTTATAACAAATTTGTTTGGCACACGTTTTGATCAGGCTTGACATCCAGAGCCTTTGCCAGATTACTGTATGTCTGTCAGCCAGAACCCCTAGCAGACTGTTGGTGCTACCCAGCATCCTGCGTTTTACTGATGATATTTTACTGCGAATCAAGGTGTAAAAGTCTTTTACGCTGACAACTCTATAGACGGATAACTTCGATAGTTTGCCTATCTAATTATCTGTACCGTGAGACGGTTGTAAGGTGTGTACCACTTTTAAGATTATATCATGAAGTAGTAATACCTTTTTGAATAGTAGGTACCTTGCACAAGTCGCACCTGGCGCCCTCTGTGTTCGCGGGGCAGGTCAGACAAACTCCAGTGGTAGGATGGCAGGGAGACCCTCCGCACTGGCACGGCTTGCAACTGCTGCCCAGAGTAGTTGGAGAACCCCAGTAGCCGAAATCACAGCTACACATAAGAAAATAATATTGGTATCTATTTTGAGCAAACGTGAACATGCAGTACTTAATTAAGCCCATCGTTTAACATTTGGAGCATGACTTCGCAAATGACCATTTATACGGTTTGATTTAACGGTATGATAAAAGATGTTGAATATTGCCATAACCATACTATATTTCTGTGATAGCATAATCATGACGAGACAGTAATTTGACTACTCATCGAGTTCTGGTTTGTCGTTGCAAGAACGCGTAGGAGAAGCAAGAATTTGCTAGGAACAGAAAAATTCAGAGCTTCAAAAACCAACTGTGACTAAGTACTAGACTATGTGAGTCTAATAGACAATAAACGACATCAGGTAAAGCTGTGGACGGAGAAGGCTCAAAACCATTTTTTTTGGTTTATGAGGGACGCCTATCAAAGTCAAAGTCAAAAATCATTTATAAAGTAATATCCGCAGGGATCATCTTGAAACGTCTTAAATCTAGGTGAATCTAAGCGCCAGTTCCTCGCGACCAAGCCTATGTCTAGCTGTAGGTAGTTGTATAATACGAATTAATCTTATACTCACTTCTCGCAGTGGTCTCCAGAGTACCCGTCAGGGCACTGAGTGCAGACATACTCATCTCCTTCTGCTGAAGCAAGAACGCAGTTTGGACTAAAGTTGTTTGACGCAACGAAGAGTGGACACGCACATGGCTTGCAAGCTCCCTGTGAAAAAAATATTAATGTATAGTTTGACACAAAATTCTTGTCCAAACCCTAGGTAAATGTAACCTACCTGAACTGGGTTTCCGTAGTGTCCCGGAAGGCAGCGTTCACAGTTTAACCCTGTCGTGTTGTGCTGGCAAGGACCACATGGACCGTCCACTGAAACGTTACAAATAATTAGGGTTGGATCTTACGACGAACCGGAAGACGAGGCGTTGGACCCGATGGACTGGCGACATGTTAGAATAGTGAGAAGTTGTTGGAACAAAAGAGCCCAAAACAGTTTTTTCTGGAAACGTATGGGGAGGCTTATGTCCAGTAGTAGACTTCTACAGGCTATTGGCGATGAGGGGTTGATCTGCTAATATTAATCTGGGTACCATTGGTCACAACACAAGGCACTTTTAGGATTCATCACCCTCATCATCAGCAACAGCCTGTCGAAGTTCCCTGCTGGACATGGGCCGCCCCTATAGGTTTCAAGCAAATAACCTGCTCAAACTAAGCAATGCTTTTTTGGGCAGCTTGTTTGCTTATGAAACCAGGTGGTCAGTTACCTAACTGACATAGAAAATAGTATAACTCCGAGATATAGATATAATTATTATTCAAAGGGACATTTACTTACAAAAAAATTATAGCTATCTACAGAACGTTGCGAATGATCTAAAGATAGCTCAACTGATCTGGTATAGAATAAACATCTATGTATATTCTTCACAGAAATGTTTGTTCTCAGCGGGGATTGAACTCACATCCTGAAGCACTGAAGGCAGAGCTACTTCAACTGCGCTGTAACACTTGTCGACTGTGTATATAGATAGTTTGTATCATAGAATGTATTAAGCAGTTACCAGTGTCACACTGCGCGTGCGAGTTGCAGCCGCACGGCACGCACTCGACGCGCGGCGCGTGCGGCGCGTGCGGCACGCGCACGTGTCCGGGAGCGCATCGCGCGCATTGCACGCCGCCGTACCCGCGAGGACACACGCACTGCTCCGACACCGGCCTGCGAGGACCCACGATCTCCACGTTTTCTATCCGCACCTGTGGTGAACAGAACCATAAAATTTGGATTTATTCAAGAGAAGAGTGAGTAGGTATCTTCTAGATAAGCGTGCTACTACACCGTCGACCACAACATTATTTAACATCAGGTGAAATTGCGGTCAAAAGATTACCTTTAAACTGTAAAAGAAAACAAGCATTTATCCTTAAACTTATAAGTAGGTATACAAAATTAAGTTTCCCATAGCTTCTTCTAGGCTTCGGTTCGGCATGGTGGTAGTACTTCCTTGGACAAGCCCTTCACTAAGAGCTCTACTACTACTAAAAATTAGTATTATGTACCTCGTCCTGATCAAAATGGTAATGCGCTCTCAACATGACCCCTCGCACGTCACTGAGGACATCCATCAGCTGCATCCTAGAAGCCATCTCGGGCTCCTCGCCGACGGTAAACCAGTGCCCTTCGAGAATGGGCACAGATATCTTCAACTGCCCAGGAATCTCGTGACTGGAGTTGGTGCAAGCTAGTTTGGTGCCATCTGACAAAATTTAAAAATTTGGTTGAAGGTACCTCGATGGTTTTTGGTTCAAAAGGTGGCTTGGGTTTAGGATAGGAAACCTCCAATGTCTCCTATGGAGGTAATAAGAGGCGACTAAGGATTCGCATGAGGAGATAGGAGCATTTTTGTCGGTGCCAGTGAAGTGCTTAAGAAAAAAAAGAAAGAAAGAAACAGCATTACGACTTTAATCCCAAAGCACGGTAGATATCCCCTCCGATCTCTTAGTACCAAAAAAAAACTCGAGATTCTTTGAAGATGTCTAAGGGGGTAGTCAGAGGTACGTCCAGACAGTACTTTTGGTACATACCTACTTTTGCAGTGGTTAGTATTCCAGGAACAGGTTGCAAGCCCATCACCGTTGCTAGAATACAAAATGGCTTTCGCACGATGTTTTCCTTCACCGTTTGAGAGGCATTGCGCAAGGTTTATTGTATAAAATAGCATAAATATTGCCATAATCGTATTATGCCCAGTCACCTTTGAGGCTTACCACTCACCAGCTCCAATAATAATCACATCAGGTCCAAAGGTCGGGTTTCCCCCCGTGTCCCCTCTCACGACGCCCCAGTACATGGCGGCCCGCAGCTCCCCTCCATACACCAGGAACTGCTCACCGCTGAACGAGGAGCTCAGCCAGTAGTAGTGCTCCCAGCCTTCTACCTGGGGATAGCGGATTATGGTGGAATAGTTTTTATGTGACAATCAAATACTATATAAATAATACTTCTTGTAGCTTTCGAGGAAGACAGCTTGTCAGGATGGGCAGTTTTCTTTGGATTTTTATCTCGTACGGTTTTAAGACTATGCATACTTTACAACTTCATTGATTTCGTTTGGTATAAAGCTTTTTTTACAAGATCATTGCACCACGTTTTTGCGGTACCTACTCTAATAACATCACTACTCTAGTAACTTGGCTTTGACTTAACTTTGTAAAAACATTTATTACTAAGACTGTAAAAAAAATTACACTTTTTTTACAGTAGACGGACGCGATTATACGTCACGAAAAAATTTGCGCAGTGGCCGGTAGGGAAAATCAACACTGGATACGGCGCAAAATCTTAATAAACAAGCCCTTAATAACAGCACAAAATAATCAAAAAATATTACATGTAACTCTACACTAACTGAATCGGTTTGGTTCTTTCAAGCATTCTCATTTTGTCTGTAAGAATATGTCAAATGGGAACACTATACAAAAATTTTGAAAAAAAAAACACGAAACAGTCACCTCAAAGCTCACGATGAATGGTTGCCCTTGATCGTCTACTGAAGCTTGAACAGTTTCATTTCCACTAGCGTCTGTCACCAGCCAATCCTCCCCAAGCGGTAGAATAATCTGGAAACAGGAAAGGCTTTTGAGTATCACGTAGCTTCTAAAATATGTAAGGTATTCTGTATTTAAAGAATTATGGAAAAGAAACAAATAGGATCACACACTATGGGTTTTGCTTTTGGATTCAATGGTATTGTAGAACGTTGGTCAGGCGACTAAAGACGTGATAATAAAGTCGTGCACCAACTTTTAAAACAAACCAAATTACAGGCACATGAGGCTTAATACCGGCATGCATTAAGTTGGTGGATGTAGGGTAATGCATCGGGCACGTACCTGAGGTGAGTGATCTATAAGGCAGTGCTTTGTTAATGGAGATGGTTACTACTTAACATCAGGAGGGTCATATGTTTGTGCCACCACAGTAGTATAAAAAAATATGTAGTAGAAAAAAGGTATGATAAAAGCATAGTAAAAGCTCATATATATTTGACACAACGCTATCTAGCCCCAAGCAAAGCAAAGCTTGTACTATAGGAACGGAATAACTGATTTTGTAAATACCTACATACATACAATATAATATAGCACAGACACTGAACAAACACCAGTGTTCATCACACAAAGTGTGATAAACCAACTTTTCGCGCCGTATAAACACGCCCGCTGTCATACGTCAGTGTATTTCGGCCGTACAAGTTTGACTCAATTATGTTTGTAAATCCAGTACCTGATAATCAAAAACTTACATCCTTAGGTTCATGGTCAGTCGGCAGACTGCAGGAGTCTGTGATGTGTGAGCAGTAGCAAGATCGGCAGCCGGAGGAGAGGTCAGCGCTGAGCCCGTAGTGACCTGGAGCGCAGGCGTTGCATCGTTCCCCTACCACATTCGCCTAGAACAATGATTTTAGCATGGTATTATATCCTACTAATATTATAAACGCGAGAGTTTGTAAGAATAGATGGATGGATGGATGTTTGTTACTCTTTCACGCTCTAACCAGTTGACCGATTTGGATGAAATTTGAAATAAACATAGGTTATAACTTGAATTAACATATAGGCTACTTTTTATCCCGAAAAAATAACAGGAACGGGAAAAAAACTGCCACGCGGGCGAAGCTAGGAGCGGCAGCTAGTAGTACATAAGTTCACACAAGCTAGTACCCAACTCTTATGACGGAATTATAAAATTCAGCCTGCAAACTTCACGCACACGCTAAAAATATGACCTGAGACTTGGTCTCTTCCATCTAATTGCTAGTCTAATTGCCATTTCTAAAATGAATCGTGACATTTAGACAGATTTAATGACCCATGAACCGTATCACCAATAATGAAGTTAAAAAGAGTACAAAAGGCGCTCTGTGATGCGTTTGGTAAAAGCGTAAAAGTAAGGATAACTGCTCTAAATCAGGTGGCACATCTGCTTGTTCCATCTTCTATCCTTAAAAACAAAAGGTTCAACTAACCTTACACTGGCACTCTTCATCACAGACCCGACTGGGGTCCACCACGCCCCTCGGATCACACTTGCACGCCGGCGTCGTCGAGACTTGGCAGAGAGGGAATATTGCTGATGACTCCTCACAGGCATCACACAGGTGTCCAGTGAAGCCAGGATAGCAGTTACAAGCAACACGATGCCGTTTTCTGTCCCATTTACAAGATCCTGGAATGTAAAGTAAAGTTAAGTAAAATAAATGTAAGTTTAGGGCCTATACTTGCAGTTCCAAAAAACGATACATCGCTATACAGACAAAAGCTATGCCATATAGTAAAACAGAGTTTTTTAAGATAACGTATATGTAGTACCTATGTTTTTTGACTGCACGAACAATGAGAAAAAAAGGTTATAGCAATTTCTAAACTAACCCCTCAATACTAACTCAGACACTTTTATGTTGAGGAAAGTAAAAAGTAGAGCTCTTTGTAAGTAATTTCGTCAAGGAAAGTACCTACCATTACACAACACAATACATACCATCAGATCCTTCAGGGTCACAGTCACAAGACATGCAGGGTCCATCGGGTACAGCATTAAAGAATCCCAGAAGGCAACGGTCACATAAAGGGCCAGCACGGTTTTCCTGAAATTTAAAAACCAACTTAAAAAAATATTTTTTTATGCAACTACTCGTGGCACAAGCATATGAATATATTAGAATAGAAATTTATTTTGTCTCTTAAGAATAACATACAATAAAATTTAAAATGTAGCGACAAAAAGGCTACCAAAAGACAAAAAGGCATTTGCTACAAGAGCATAAGCAGCTCTTGCAGCGCTGGTTTTCAGTGACCCGCCTGATGTTAACAGTGACAGCAAGGCATTGTAGGTTACTCACGTAAGGTACGTGCCCTATGATGTTAAGACCAGTATGCCTCAGGTTGGTAGATACAGGGCATCGTAGGGCATGTTCTAAACAAACGCGACCTGCATGGCAATACTTTGTTATAAGTGATGGTAACTACTCAACACCAGATGGGATTGTTTAGTCAGAAAATAAAATAAAAACAAACTTCGGCAAAATACCTCAAGAGATGGATATATTCAGCAGTGACTAATGGTGATAAGTATGATCGCCAAGCGATCAGCAATATATAAGTACTAGAACCTTGACACTAACCGTACAGTTGACGCAGAGTTCGACCCCACTATCATCATACTGACACTCTCCTCGCTCCCCACAAGAACACCCCCTGCCCTCTTCACAGGCTTGGTGTGGAGCCCATGGAACTCCCGAACAGCATCTGTGGCAGTGGCTTCCACATGTACCGTGCTGACAATCACATTTGGCACCCTGGAATCAGTTTGAGCATTAAATTAGATGAGTTAATGGTAGGTTTATGACGTTTAATTGAAACCCCGAATTATGCCCTGGTTAATTGGCTTGACAATTGGCTGCAAAAAAGGGCACACAAACTTCCTACGCTCATCCAGATAAACAATGCAGCAGGTTTCTAAAGTTAAATGACAACAATGTCATGCATTTAGTTGTAGAGTTTTTTGCTCATCCGAGGAAGTACACTACTTTTTTTGCCGCCAAACAAGGTTGCTATGTTTTAGTGTTAGAGTGTTGGTGCCGTGGAAAATACATGCGCATGAGGTTTTACCCGGACTTAGTGGCGCATCTTGCGAGAGACCTACGTCCAGCTGTGGACTTAGGTTGATGATGATCATGATGAAGCTTTACACGTGTATACCTCAGGTTGAAAAACGCTAGGCAGTGCAACGTAGGGCACATTCCTAAAGTGCGTGACATGTGAGGTATCTTTTATCATAGGTGATGGTTACGACTTCACGTCAAGTGGATAATCTGCTTGCTTCATCAAAAAGTCGTATAAAAAAACCACTGTCATATTAACTGTTCCACAAAAACCAACGAATATCACCAAACTATTTACAGATCATAAAAACTTATGCTGTAATACAGTCCATTCATATCAAGGACGAAAGATAAAATGCCTTTTATCCCCGTAAAGGTTTATTCTCAGAGGTCTCAAGACTTACTTTAGTATCCACATGACAGCTTGCAGCATGTCCATGGCACAAGCACCTTGCCGCCAAGGTCAGCGCTCTCACAGAGTAGTATTGTTGAAGTGCTGAAGACGGATGCGCAGCACGAAAAGATATGCGCACGCGCCGAGCTGTCACACCCTCGCCAATGGCCACGTGCATCTGAAAAGTAAGTTGGTAAGTGTTAGGCTGAGGCTACATTAGGCCGCGATGCGACCTGCGACACATGAGCGATTGAAACAAATAAATGAATGTTCACGTATATGGCTACACCGTACATTAAATATTTGGCTTCAAAATCTTTTCGCTCTTCCAGTCGCATCGCAAATCACTGCCTACTGTAGCCTCACCCTTATTGCAATGTTTAATCTCGGCATCACTACAGAGGCCCGATTCTCGTTTTTTTTTTGAGCTGAGATGAGATTCAAACAAGAATTTAATTGTCAAAATTGGGCCAGTCTGAAATGTCACTTTCAAAGAATGCATTTTGGAGATTTTGGAGTACACACCGTGGATATGCCCTTACTGAAAATAATATTAGTCAAAGTAAACCCACCTCTCCATTTTCAAGTGGTCGTGGACTAGTAAACTGTGTGGAGCAAGCCAGTTTCTCTGCTCTGCTGGTCCTCTTAGCCGCCCTGGCTTTCCGTCGTCGTCTCTCCGGCCTGAGGTCCCAGAGCTTCCTGCAGTGGTCCCGATCCCCGAAAGCACGGACCATTCGCCAGTCCTCACCATTGTCTGAAGAGGAGACTTCGAGAGACCAAGCGAGCGGGCGTGGTGATGGGCCCGATTTTATGATGACGTGGAGCAGTTCCATTTTCTGAAATCAATAAAATCAATGAAAGTAATCAAATGACGGTATGTTTTTTGTTGGCTACGGGTTACTAATCAAGCAACTATCGAGCAAACGACCTAGTTGAAGGTAGCCCCTAAGAGATTCAAAGACAAGCACAATAATAATGCATAGGTACATTGCAAATTGACGTGTTAGCTCCATGGGTAGAGCTACCGGGACATCGGGCCACTAACTTTCGAAAATATAAACTAAACAAACAACCCATACCATTGGGCATACCAAAACCTTGGTAGGGGGTCGTGATGTTTCAATTAACACGTAGTCACGTACTATGTAAGCTACGTAATGCAACGGTTTATAATTAAATACAAAATAGCTGTAAAAAGACTATACAGAAACGTATACTAGCTCGACTAATCAATAAGCAAAGTGGTAATTTTAAGCTGGCTGCTCTAAAAGGTATTAAAATGTAAATTAAAGTTAATCACAGCACTATCATTTTAATTTATTAAAACAGATAATACAGGGTAATATATTTATGCCCAAAATTATCATAAAAGTGAACCTTCTTCTGCTTTATTCTTAAACTAGTGGAATCGCCCGCGATTTCGTCCGCGTAAAACTATTTTCGTACAAGTTTCAATCCTCGCTGTACTCCTATAGAAGTCCCCTATAGAACAACCTACCCCGAAAATTTTAAGTTTCTACGACCACGTTGTTTATATGCCAGTCAGTCAGGACAAATACTCATATAATTGGTGTTTTCTAAGTAAAGAACTGCATTACTGTATCTTCGTATCTTTCTTTCAAAGCCTCAAACACAGACAAGATTGATACATACACTCATGCAATAAACATTTTCTAAGTTGTTTATCCAGCCAATCAGCTACGGAAAGTCTTTTCGGCCAATTAAAGTCAAGTTACGACTACCTATTGTTTCAATTGTATGCATTATGTAGAGATACCCAGCTCCCACATATGCCAAATTTGGACAGAGAAAGTCCTATAAAAGGACATGCATCGTAAATCTTTGTAAGCCTATTCCTTTTCAGAAAACTGATATTAAAATAAGTAAAAGTTCTACATTCTGATTTACTGACAATCAAAGCACAGTAAACCGCTTATTGAAATTCAGCAGGTCTTCTCTTGAAAACGATAAACGAAATATCGTATTATCGTTTTCGGTTACACTGCAGGACTTGCTGTCGCATGTCGCTGCCTGACATGCCACGCAGTCGTTTTAACTACAAATTAAATGAAAATACGAAACTTCGTTTATCGTTTCCAAGAATAGATTAAGAAAAGCTTTTTATTGCTATCTTATAAGATAAAATAAAGTTGAAAAAAAACCCTTAAAATTCCAGCGCGGATTTAAATTTGAATGCCTAACGAATAACGAGGCGTTTTCATAAGCAGTAAGTGGTTTCTTGCCAGCAGGTCTACTCTTAGAAACGATAAACGAAATATCGTATTGTCCTTTTGTAATGTACTGCGGAGTAACTCGGTAGCCGTCAAAAGTCAAGTTGTCATCTGACATGCCGCGTAGTGTAACTCAAAATAATAATAATAATGCTGGACAATCCACACAGCTAAACAGAGCTTGTGTTATGGGTACTATAGATGACTGATATACTTTATACAATACATTACATACATAGATATTTTTTATTATACATAGAAAATACCCAGAACACTCGGAATAAATATTTGCAGATCGTTCAAACATTTATCCCAAGGCGGGAATCGAACCCGCAACCTCCTGCGTCACAGGTGGGCATTCGCCCGCCGCGCTACATCGGTCGTCAAAACGACAATACGAAACTTCGTTTATCGTTTCTCAAAGTAGACCTGCTATTCTTTTAAGCTTATTCACGAGGAACTGGCACCTAGATTCACCTAGCTTTAAGACTATTTAAAATGATCCCTAGATATCTAAATATATATAACTCAAAGGTGACTGCCTGACTGACTGACTGACTGACATAGTGATCTATCAACGCACAGCCCAAACCACTGGACGGATCGGGCTAAAATTTGGCATGCAGGTAGATGTTATGACGTAGACATCCGCTAAGAAAGGATTTTGATTAATTCTATCCCCAAGGGGATAAAATAGGGGATGAAAGTTTGAAAGAAACTTTGTCAATTTTAAACCGATCGGGCTGAGACTTTGCATGCACAAAGCTACTATGATTTTATCTCGAAAAAATAACGGGAACGGGAAAAACTGCCACGCAGGCGAAGCTGTGAGCGGCCGCTAGTAACTGAATAAAACTTTTTGTATTGATTTTAGGTACTTCATTTCAGTTCTGCGGGATAATAAGTGTCAGTGACCTTAGTTCTTCAACGGATTTCCTAATTTCATATCTCTTTCTGCTCAGTGCTAGTGTATTATTTACCTTTGAGATAGATAAGTCGGTAACTGTTTTATTTTGTAATATCACCCTACTGTCTTAGATAAAGTACGATAGCAAGCACTTGAGCACACAGATAGACAGAATTACCTACTTGCTATAGGTAATTTTAATGCAAACAAAACGAAATGCCCATAAAATACAAAGGCTGGCTAAATTGTACCCAGCAGTAAATCATAGGTTAAGTGAGGTCGGGATTGGTTTAAAATGTGTTTTGTAGTGCAAACCTACTAATTAATTACTCACTAACTGTAAAAAACCAAAGGCGAGTCAAAAAAAAACACGACTTTTAATCCAAGCATGCAGATGTCTTCTCAGCTCTTTTAGTACCAAATACCTAGTAGAGATAATTAGAATACCTAAGAGGGGTAGTCAGAGGTACGTCCAGATATTGCATTTGGCATATAGGTGTACCCATATCTTTCATCGCCGTTAGATCTTCCTAATTTTATGTCCATTTTAAGAGGTCTCAGAGTATTGCTAAATAAATACTTTTGGCTTTGAATTTATGAGAGTAGGTTGCTCAGGGTTCTAACATTTAAGGTATCCTGCAGACAAAATGAACAGTTACCCATGTATCTAATGAGCCCCTAGCCTTGTAGGGCGTTACTAATAAGACGATCTGGAAGGCGCGGTATGTTTCGGCAGTTTTTGTGCCACGGGCAACCGTTGCAGTATCCCGTGCTAGCTCCAGAAGATTCCAGCTTTTCAAACGGGTTTGTTGTTTGACGCATCTTATTCTTTTTACAATGACTGAGCAAAAGTTTAAAGGTTGTCTGTGAAGAGAAACAAACATCACAGCCGCCTTTTAAAAACCAGCTAATCATACATAAACTACAGATTTGGTTTACGGAACGTAATATTTACAACATTATATTTACAGTCGATGTGCACCCAAGAAATCTAACTTCTAAAACCTCCTGATCCGAAATGTGAAGTTTGTACGAAAATAGTTTCCACTAGTAAAGTATATATAAGACAGAGACGCATGTCATTCTAGCGAGTTACATAATTACCCTTTTCACTAACCTTTCCACACACTAATCTATGGATCACTGTCAGTGTGTGTGTACAGTACTCACTAATCTCAAATGCAAAAACTACCAAACAATAAAACATAATGTATCATACGCACCTATCTAATCTGATACGCTATCTCCACGATAAGTTAGAGAGTTTAGTTATGCGTGAAACTCTATCATGAAAAGACTTGTTGTGTTCTGTTTGTAACGATGTCCCGAGAAACTCTGGATGAATTGCGAGTGGGTGTGAACAATGGGAGGAAAACAAGGACTAGATCAACTACTTTTGTGTATGTGAACGATGGTTTTACAGGCAGTGTGAACAGTGTCGCTGATACAAGGTCGCCGGCGCCGGTACAGGTGCCGCTAGCAGGGTTAGATATTAAATAAATACCGACATATACATTTGACACAACGTTATTTAGCCCCAAACTAAGAAAAGCTTGTACTATGGGAACCAGACAACAGATCGAATACTGAAATACTTTGTGTAAATACATTATGTAGTGTACAATATAACAAATTATGTGTTCATCCTTCGATCAATGATACCTACCCCTAGATGACGAGTCACATAAAAATTATAGCTAAAAGCTGTCCGCGTAAATAATACTTAGCAACATTTGCTTACTGACGTAGTAAGAAAAAATAACAAACAGTTGTAAGTTTAACCTAATTACAACCATGTCATCTAGTAAATAGTGTCACTAATAGTCAAAACGAAATAAGAGCTCACTTCTCAAGAAAGCTTTTATTTACTGAGACGATTTTTTTGCGCTGACCCTATATCTAGGGATAGTTCAAAGTGTTCATTGTTCAAAGTGTTAATCATAAAAATGTTTATTCTCGGTGGAGATTGAACCTACAACTTACAGCACAGAAGGCAGAGCTACAATCAACTGAGTTGTGGCAGTTGTCAAAGTTATATTCTGTGATAAACAGTGTCAAGGTGTAATGTATGGAGTTTTTGGTCGTCTGAACGTTATTTGATTGTTGTTCTCGGTACCGTTACCATTTTTAGACTGCGGGTCGTATAATAATTTCTTAATAGCTACACGTATTAGCTGTCTTTCCTAATCATGTCTCCTGTGAAAGAAGTAAGCTGTGATAATGGTCAAACCTACTCCATTCAAAACCCTATCCTTAGCACTATAGCATCCCGTAAATAGAGGTGCGGTTGAGAAAAAATAAAAACAGGCCAATGCAAGTCGGACTCGCCACGAAGGGTTCCGTACCATTATCTATAGTAAAAACGGAAAAAAAATCACGTTTGTTGTATGAGAGCCTCCTTAAATATTGGTTTTAGTCTGTTTTTTAGTATTTGTTGTTATGGCGGCAACATCATCTGTGAAAATTTCAACTCTTACTATCACGGTTCATGAGATACAGCCTGGTGACGGTCGGACAGACAGATAAACAGACAGACAGACAGCGGAGTCTTAGTAATAGGGTCCCGTTTTACCCTTCGTTTATCGTTTCTAAGAGTAGACCTGCTGATACACAAGATACACCGTGAAAATTGCAAGTCTCTACGGTCAGTGGCGGGCTTGCGTTGTCTTCATATCAGTCAGTCACGACAAAGATTGCAATAATTGGTACAGATGTATCTAGATATCCAGATAGATATATTTCTGACTCATTCCAATAAGTGAGTGCCATATCAATGTGAGTCAACAACAGCAACAATGTTTCATAATTCTATAATGTAATGTATTTTATATAGAATATTGCACCGTGACTCACCTGCAGGTAATCAACCGATAGTGTTGGAGTTTTCTCTAGGTAGATATATATTAAGTAGGATATTTACCATGATTACGGGTCAAACAGTTTTTCGTCAGTTCGTCCCGTGATCATTCATCAACTGTGCCAAAATATCGGGAAACTACCAAACTCAAAAATCATCGTCAATCCGTTTAACTCCAAAGTATATACAAAATACTCCATAAAATAATTATATAGGTACTAATATTTTTTATTTGATAGAGATTTACTCTTTTTCTAGCAGTAAAACGATAAAATAACCCATGGCGTCACTTTTGTCCTTTGAAGCTAAATAAATAAATAATGCTGGACAATCCACACAGCATCATCTAGCCCCAAGCTAAGCAGAGTTTGTGTTATGGGTACTAGATGACTGATAATACAATGCAATATTACATTCATAGATATTTTTATTATACATAGAAAATACCCAGAACACCTGGAATAAATATTTGTAGATCTTACAAACATTTATCCCAAGGCGGGAATCGAACCCGCAACCTCGTGCGTCGCAGGCGGACGTTCGCCCGCCGCGCTACATCGGTCGTCAGTAAATGATAAAAATAACCTATGGCGTCACTTTTGTCCTCAAAGCTGTCCTGAAGCTGAAGCTGTTTTGTCCTGAAGCTCAAAGTATTGTTTTTTATTGCAGGGTCTACCGTGAACAGTACTGTGTATGCTCCCGATGGCCATACACGCAGCGGATCCTCGCCATCGCCGTGGGGGTCCTGCTGGGAGCCCTCATAGGCCTGGGCATCTCCATGCTCATCAAAGATAAAGAAGACAACGTTATTGGACCTATTTTCAGCCGATCAGTTCCTGATTAACTGGATTAGAATATTATAGATCTTTAAAAAAATGTTTATATCGTTACTTCTACTTCTATTTAAACCTGAAGCCCAATTCTCCTAATTTGATTTAATAATATCGTAAATTTTTTTGAACTTAAACGATATTGAAACAAGTATTATGGTTGTTAAAATTGGGCATGCCTGAAATATTAGTTTCAGAGATTACCGTTTGGGGATTGACACGAGCAAAACTAGAATTTTACGATATTTCGTTCGAAAATTGGGCCCCTAGTTTAAAATAATGAGCCCTGTCATTGTATACTTACCCATTGGTAAGAGACGGCAGGCGTTTAAGCATGTATATCGTTAGAAATATTTTTATGTAGACACTATTGCAGACAACTTAAAACATGTCACTTATGTAATTATTTATGGGACGCTGTAAAACTTGGGTCAAAGTTTTAAATGGACGATGACGGTGTGAGATTAGGACTGAATTTTCAGATTAGTTGTTTTACCCGACTGCAGAGAAAGATAATGTGTTTTGCTTTTTAGTGGTTTAGGTATGCATGAATATAATGATGTACAATATTAAAATACATAAAATATGTAAATATACTTACTGGATAGAAAAATACTAAAAAAAACCAGTTTTGGTAATTTTATGGAATACTTGTAAATAGTGCATATATTATGAAAATAATTGGGTATATATTTCAACTTTGTTGTTGTTAGCTGACTTCTTATTGCTTCTTGTAAATTTTGTTTTATAGTCAAAGTATCTTCTTTTTAACTATTTTTTCTCTTATGAGAAAAGAGATAATAAGCAAAGAGATAAACATAACACAATAGGATAAACCGAGACAAGTCCTTTATGAGATTTCCAAAATATTATTTTAAAACTATAAAGATAAAAATAGATATAACCAATGAATTAAATTTATAATTAAATAACTTATATTTTTATTTTTTACTAACAAAAAAAGTACAACTAATACAAGTATTTATAACAGATATATACAAAATATAATATGAAACAATTGAGTTGTTTATAAACCGTTGCTTGTGTTTTTTTTCATATTTTTTTCTAATCTTGCCTAGTAGATAGTAGATTTCCAAACGCGAAACAAAATCGATTGTGACGAGTTAGTACTACTACTATCTTTACTAGATAGTAGTAGTACTAACTCGTCACCTATACTGTAAGTACTTATTATTTTTCCTCATTGATATAAACAGAGAGTTTAACTTTTTGCTGAATTGTCCAGTAACTCTCCCCCGGAATCGGACATTTCTACCTCCCAAGATTTGCTGGAAGAAAACTCTTCGAAGAGTTAGGCTTGCGTCCTCCACTTTAATAATTTTCCTATCTTCTTAATTTAGTAATTTATTTTCTTAATTATTTTTTTTTAGTTTAGTTTCTTATTTCTTTTTTGAATACACATTTATTGGGTAATTAAAAAAAGAATTACGAAACTAAAACTACTGTAAAAGGCACGATATTTGAAGTGACACCCATTCAGTACACGACACCTCAAGATCTTTATATTTTTAAACGACATTAAAAAAGGAAGAAGATTCCGTACCCAAAGGATAAAACGGGACCCTATTACTAAAACTCCGCTTTCTATCTGCCCGTCAGTCTGTCCGTTTGTCACCAGGCTGTATCTGATTAACCGTGATAGTTAGAGTTGAAATTTTCACAGAATATGATGTATTTTTGTTGTCGCTATAACAACAAATACTAAAAAACAGAATACATTAAATATTTAAGGGGACTCTCATACAACCAACGTGATTTTTCGTCGTTTTTATTACAGTAATTGGTACGGAACCCTACGTGCGCGAGTCTGACTCGCACTTGGTCGGTTTTTTCTGTATGTATCATAATTTTATTGTACATTTGTACTAAAAAATGTCACACCACAACAGTGTAGGGTAAAAAACACCACAGTGAATTCTAAACAGTAAATATAATGTATTGTTTCATCATGATATGACTGATCCACATAAGCCTCTACTGTATTTTGGGGAGTATATTATGTGCTAAGAAAGGATTTCCTGAAGTTCAACCTTTAATGTGGTGATACGAGGATTGAAGTTTGTATAAAATATTCACCCGGAGCGCGTTCCTCTAATCTATACTAATATTATCTAATCTAATCTATTACTATATATACTAATATTGTTTTCATTGAATAAGCGCCGAAACTACAGGACCGATTTGAAAAATTCTTTCACCGTTGGGAAGCTACACTACCCTCGGGTGACATAATATATGCTATATTATATTTTCAAAAAATTAGGGATCCTTACTAAAACCCGTGCGAAGCCGGGACGGACTACTAGTCTTTCTATAAAACTATTCATAAATCTTGCAGATAAAGAAACACCACCATTCACCAATTCAAAAAGATATTTTTCCAATTACGTACCGAGCACTTCAATATTTCACGTTTAATTAGTTTTAAAGAGATCAAGCGGCAATTTACTTGGAACCAGTCCATCATTAATCACGGTGATAAAATCCCCAAAGCCTGACCTTTAGCTTGACCCTGTTATATGAACTGACTCCAGTCTGTATTTTACAATTACAGGGTCCGAACGATTACGTAGGTCACAAAAATATAGTGCCCTACATCGTTTAAACATTTAAAACCGACACCTCATTTCAACCTCAGTTTGGAATACGAATTTCTGTAAAACTTGGGTTTGTTGTATCTTCTAGGCTTAGTCGCGAGGAACTGGCGCTTAGATTCACCTAGATTTAAGACGTTTCAAGATGAGCTCTCCGCTTTACTGAATACATAAATGGTTTTTGACTTTGACTTTGTATCAAATGTAATATTTAGTCGTGTCACTGACTACCTAGATTAGGTATCTTCAAAGGTTAATAATAATAATAATGCTGGATAATCCACACAGCATCATCTCTTGTGTTATCAGTCAGCTGGTTCCCATAGTACATACGCTATGTATAGTTATTGATGTTTGATGATGTTGTGTAAAAGTGTCCCTAAATATTTATTTACTTTATTTAAAATTAGACAACAACATGAAATAATAATAATAATAATAATAATAATGCTGGACGATCCACACAGCATCATCTAGCCCCAAGCTAAGCAGAGCTTGTGTTATGGGTACTAGATGACTGATATACTTAATACAATACATACATAGATATTTTTTATTATACATAGAAAATACCCAGATCACCCGAAATAAATATCTGCAGATCGTACAAACATTTATCTCAAGGCGGGAATCGAACCCGCAACCTTCTGCGTCGCAGGCCCCGCCCGGCGCGCCACATCGGTTGTCAAATTGATTGCATCTCTTACTATGAAATACTGACTCAAGACATAATGAGTCTGTATGATTGAGTTAAATGTTCCTGTACCATAAATGATATCAAGGCTCTCCTGCCAGTTTCCAGTGATAGATGGTGGTATCGTTATGTCAATTATAGTATCATATCCTTACCGCTGTCTTCAATTTACTGTTCCAACGGTACATGTAATTAATACATAAAATTTCACACATTGCAAAAAGATTTATCGTTGTTATAACGAAAGAAATAAAGTTTAAAATATATTTGGCAATAAGCTGTGCACAGAATATTGCCCCGGTTCAAGGAGCTGATAAGAATCTGGACATTTTAGTGATGTTCTGATTTTGGAAAATCGATATGGATGAAATTATTTTACTTGTGTCTTTGTTTGTGTGTTTATGTACCTACTATAGTAGAATTCTACTTCGTTTACGTGCAGTTATTTTTATACACCCGTTAGGAATTCAATTTCTGAGTTCCACAGGAAAAACATAGTAAATGCGTGCGTACGGAGCTAACTAAGTCACTGGTTTCCTCACGATGTTTTCCTTCACCGTTTGAGAACACATATAAATTTTCGAAAAGACAAATTCATTGGACCATATTCGAACCCACGACCTTTAGAGCATAACAAAAGAATGACTGACAATTAGCTTACATATTTGTCTGACAGGGTAGTATTACCCTTCTCATGGTCAAGACTTTGAAACGTGACCAACGTAAAGAATATTTCTCGATTTTTGAAGGGTTAAATGCTTTTATCGATGTTTAAGCAACCATCGATCATCCCTACGTGATAATTTGTAAGGCTTTTGGTGAAGGAAAGATAACTTAGCATTCTCGCATCGAGGAGGTCGCCATTAGCGTATGTTTTACTTAAACTTGGTTTTATTTCACTTAATTACAGGTTTCTCACAAATTCTGGCTTTAAGTTTGTTTTGGGTTCTTCAAAACGTTTAAATAAAGTGAACATGTTGATATGACTAATTAATTTCGTTTTTAAGTGTTAACCTGAATGCTTGCAATATTTTTTTGTATGTGTGTGGCCTTGGAGGCATACTTACCACAGTCATTTACTAAGACATCATGTTACTTAAGCGTTTTATGACAAGCACAAAAATATACCTAATATATGGAAGTACAATAAGAGGGCTTAATGCTAAAGCATTTTCTACCAGCCTACCTAAGTGGTGGTGTAGAAAAAGCGACGTACGACAAAAATTGCAAAATAAAAAAATATATACTTAACATTATGTTATAACAATAATATATGCAATGTATTACCTAATAATCGATATAGGTATACTTATAAAAACTTAACAATATCTCCTCAGATCTTTTAGTAGCAAGTACCAATGGAGGTTGTCAGAGGTACGTCCAAATACAACATTTAGTACAAATTCACATTAGCAGTAGTTGGTTGCGCTTGTTTATAATATTTTGATATATTAAAGTATTTTAAAATAATGTGTACAGTTTTTTTTTACTTTCTTAAGATTCATGGTCACTTTGTTATGATTTACTGGTCTCAGTTTCATTGTCCTTGTAATAACAGATTCTTATCTTAAGAGCATCTTTTTATCTTTTAGGCTCAACCATGCTCTATTGTTAAAAGCCTTGCTCTATAAAATTTTAAAGAGATACTTTTAAGTTATGACAGTTATTTTGACTAGTTTTACTGGTTCTAAAATATATGGGAGATGAATATAAAAAGAAAATAAAGCATAAAAAATATGTAAACAGATATTTTTTTGAAAAAGTAGACCTTTTTAGTTTGACCTCTGCGTACATCATTTGATGTGTAAAAAAATATGTCAGTATTAAATTCTTTATTGTAGGTACACTTAAAATATTACTAAATAGAGATTTCAAAAGACATTTACAAAGGCGAGCTTTTTTTCACAACCAACATCCGACTTGACTAACAACTTTTTTAATCAGCCACTTGACATTGTAAATCAAATGACAGATGACAGTAGGCATTAGATTATCGTTTATCTATAGTTTATCCAAAGAATATGGACTAAAAGTATTCTATGAGTTTATCAGTGAAAGTTGAATCCACAGAAGCAATATTATATAAAAGAAGACGAAGGGTAATAGCCAAGAATTTAAAATGACACTAAAATCAATGTTACAGTGACTACCGACATTTTTTTAAAAATTAATAAATTATCTAGTTAAAGAACTTCAAAATACTTGATCAACATATTTTTTGCTAGGGATGACGTCACATCGGTAAATAATTCATGACAAACACCTTAAAAGCTATAGATAAAACAATTTGTGGGTTTAAAGGACAAAACAGACCACCAGTAGAACAGCATCACTCCGAGAGCTATTAGAAAGAGATAACCGACAAGGATACAATAAAACTCCTGCTGTGGAGTGGAGAATAAATCACAACGTAGGAACGTACTTATCTGCATGTGTATTTTAATTTGTAAAGTATCTATGCACATTGGGTGCACTGGTATAATAGGACTGACCCCGCCTTCTGATCCAAAGAATCCTTTTCTATGCATATTCTATGATAGGCAGCAGCATTTCTTTATTGAACACTAGCGGCCGCTCGCAGCTTCGCCCGCGTAGTTTTTTCCCGTTCCCGTTATTTTTTTGAGATAAAAGTAGCCTATGTCCTTTTCCAGATTACAATCTATATTTATTCCAAATTTCATACAAATCGGTCCACTGGTTAGAGCGTGAAAGAAGAACAAACATCCATCCAAAAATTCGCATTTATAACATTAATAGTAGGATTCCCGCGATCTTCAATACCTGCCGAAGACTATGGCTCAACCCTCCAAATTTGAGAGAATGACCTTATCGTAGGTACACCGAGAGATGGAAGTCCAAAAGATAGTCTATGATTTTTTTAGTTTTTGTATTTACATAAATCTGGAGCACAATGGGTGATTACCAATCAATAAAGGCAGTATCGCACCGGGAGCTATTAGAAGATAGTGGATGAAAGGGCGCGTGTTTACCGCACGCTATAGAGCTTATCGGAAGCGATAAATCGTTGGGTGCGCCTGCGCAGGGGTGACTGCGATATCTGAGGAATGTGGATAATGTCGCTCAACTGCGAATGTGGAGGCAGCAGATGGATAGCACCACTTATTTTGTGATTCGAGTGACGATGATATTTTGTTAAGCCCAGAAACTGGTACTAGGGGTTCGAGTAGCCAATACATCGACGGCCCCACCGAATAAACGTGTAAAGTGAAAATCGCAATTTTACAGGAAAAATAAAAAACATAAAAAAAAATATAGCTCATTATTGATTAGATGTACGTCAATACAATGTATAGACAAATTAAAGGAAAAAAAATTATCTATATTTCGTTAAAAAAACCGATAAGCTAATATTAATGATTTACGAGAAATTAATAAAAACCCCTTTTACATTTTTATTCTAGTAACAAAATTTTGGTATGCTATGTTTACACTATTATTCGTGGGAAAATATGTTATTACCTAAAAGTGTAACTTATTATACCTTTTTATTCTATGGACATAATAGGATTTGTCAATATTAGTATTAGGTAGTTACACATCGGCAAAACTCTTTACAGTTACAGTATTTTTTGAATTTCCGACGAATAATATTCTAAAGTAAGTTTGCATTAAACGTATAAGAGTAAACGGTGTGCAAAATCACATTGTTGCAATATTCGTGTGAGTTTAGTGTTTTTATTTTCCGTAGAATAAACATTCGAAGTACGCTTTTTTTGATTGTTTTCGTTAAATTTATTGGAAAATCTTTCTGAAAAAAATTTAGAAGGTGTATTTTAAATCGACACACCGAAAAACAAAAAAAAAAAAAATTACGGTAAGAGCTCTTACACGTTTATTCGGTGGGGCCGTCGACATATGCTTTCAATACAATAATACTTGCTATAGAAAGTTAGGACCAATTATTTATCGTGGAATCAATAAACAAATTTAACATGTTTTTTCTTCCAAATGTAAAGTAATAATGTTTTCCAATATTTAATCGTGTATTTATGATTAAACTTTGACAAACATTCTCAAAACATCCTCTAGCAACTCCAAACTATAACCAGATTACTGATAGAATGCTTAATATTTTAACTTTTTTTGTAAATACATACAATATTTCTCTATTAAATTTGTTCTCGGTGGAGATCGGACCCCACAACTTACAGCGCAAAAAGCAAAGCTAGGACGTGCTGTATGGGTTGATAAAATTTATCCCAGCTCTGAATACACAGAAAAACTTAGCTAAAACGATATGCTTCTCTCCTGAAAAAAAATAACTATGCTCCATAAATAAATCATTATCAGCTGTGTAATCAAATTGTCGTGTTAGTGTCGTTTAAAACCGCATAAATCCCCGGTGGTAAGGTTAAGTGCAGTCACAGAATATCACTTACGGCAGACCGTTTAGTTTGCAATTTTGTCTTACGTCATTATAATCTGTGCCAATTATAAGAATCTTTGTCTTGACTGACTCCGTTACAATATATGTGTTCTGTGTGACTGACTGACCGCACAGACTAAACGAACTTCAACTTCTAAACGGATACATCAAAGATTGAAAGTATGAAAATAACTTTTCCGCGGACGGAGTTGTTACGCGTTTTGCTAGTAACAGTATATTTTTTTAACTGATATCTACCTTCAACCGTAATTAATAGTGTACCTACCCATTTACCTACTCTTCGCTTTTTTCAAATTGAATCTCTTTCAACAGAATCAATTTTCAAAAGCACACTCTAAAGAGTGACGTCAGGTGAAAAGGAATTATTTCGTGTTTCCGGTGTGATTAAAAAAAAATTATCTTCAATCCATAATAAAAAAAAAAATATCTTTAAATTATAGGCATCTTATTTGCACGATTACCTAATCTTTCAGTCGTTTTGACTGATTAATACGTAGATAAGTGTTGCTAAAATCGATTAAATATTATTGAAGTACTTATTTAGGATGTCTGGACATGCAATGAACTATACAATAATTTTTATCAATCAAATGATAAGAAAGCAGCTGAAGAAAACTGTCTTTAGGTAAACCAAAAACTTATCTCTGTAAAATGACAACTTCTTATTTTGATGAGCGTGTATCGCGTAACATTTAATTACAATAATTGTAAGTATACAGCGCCATCTTGTATCGAGTAGTGTGTACTAAAATTGTGGTGATAGTCAAAACAGGCCTTGTTTTAGCCAGTATCAAGCTAAATCAAACTTGCTCGATTAGTAGCCACACCGTAGTGTCAGCCTTACGCCATGGCTACCATTAAACAAGTCAATTTGTCTAGTTTTTCTTTCCACATTAATAAACTCATAAATCAGATCGTAAGCGCAATTAGTTACAGCAAAGAAGATATCCCGGATTTGGGGTCTTACAGTGAAAACGTTCGATAAATCTCTTCGGTTTGAGTGAGATTCTGCCAGTAACGTCGATGTCTATGGCCTATCCGACAGGTAGGTACGTTAGGCGTGTCACGTGTAACCTTATGTACCTACCTATGTCAAAAAGAACTTGAAAATAACCGTTACCTTTGTACGGCATATTTTTTATATTGATATATTATGTGTTGGCGACGTAGATGTAATGGATACCCTGTCTGTATCTATTTCCACCTGCAACGTTACGTCATCTCAGACATCGGACAAGCCGACTAATCTCACCCAATGTTAGTCGAACGTTTCGGAGAATTGCGCACACCTGTCCGTCCAATTTGCTTTGAAATGATTATAGTGTAGGTATAGACGAATGGTCCATGTATGGGTGCGAGTGGGTACGACTGCGGTAGACTCGCCCACGCGACATCTCTTGATTAGGTCATCGAATCTGAGTCGGCTGCTATTACCATATCTGACTCTGAACTGCTTTTACTTCATAACTAAACTTTTGCAAGAAAATATTGAATGAAATTACAGGCACTTGAGACTTAACACCTGGATGTCTCAGATAGGCTCAGATGGTAGGCCGCACGAACGTGACCTGCAAGGCAATGCTTTGCTATCGTTAATGATAACCTCTTAACATCAGGAGGGTCATCAGCTTGTTCCATCAGCATGTCAAATAAAAAAAAAACAAATGAAAAACAAAAAACAAATGAGGTGTAGATAAACTTTTACGAAAAAGGTACCTAGTAAAGAACACCAGTTCAAATCCAAATGTACTCACGTCTGGTAAGACAGCTACTAGTTCTACGTGCTGATACTCATCGCCAGCAGCCAGGGTAGGGCTCTGCCACCAGGTGGTGGTGTCTCCATCGGTCGCGTGCTGAGGGGAGTGGCGGCGTGATGGAGATCCGTCGGGGCCTTCACACACCTCACATACAACTCCTCGCCTGTTAATAAGTAAGTTTGAGCAGGTTATTAACTCTGCTGATGAGCTTTAAGCACTTGACATAGTCCTTAGCCGACTAGGGTTTCCTGAGTTGTTAATATAAGAAAATACGAGGTACGAATCCCGAAAAACATTTTACGGACCATGCAAACATTTTAGATCTGCTGTGAGTGTCAAACTCGCTTCTTTTACGTATAAGCTTCCGCTGCTCTATAGGTACAGAAGATAAACATAATGGTTTAATGACATGTAAAAAAATAGGATGTGGTGGTCCCAGCCTAGAATTTCCTTCAAAAATTCTCGTGCGTGCCATATGAGGCACCAGGGTTATAGGCAGCAGCATCTTCTGCTGAACATCAACACTAAGATAACCAGTCCGTTTGTCAAGCGTAGTATTTTGGCCAAATCTGGCTTATATATAGAGGAGACTTATGTCTAACAGTGGACAGGCGGATTGATGATGATGACGATAATGACAAAAATAATATAGTTGAGACTTGACCGAAACATGGAATTACTCAGCTGAAAATTTCACCAGGGCTCGACCATACAAATGACCACGTTGAACATAGCTTGCTATCTTCTTAGCTTTAAACATGATCAAAAACAACCGAGCAAGCTGTAAATGACTTACTTTCCAGGAGTATCCCTGCAGTATTCCTCCGTGCCCAGGTCCCCGCAGCTGGCATTGGCGCTGATAACAGAGTACGGGGCGGCATCTAACGGCGCGGGCAGCAAGCTCTCAGCAGACTGGCTGGCCACTGACACCTCGCTGAGCGTCGTGCTGGTCAGCCGGTCGAAGACTGCGCGCCCTGAGGACAAAAATACCAATGGTCTTAATCTAGGGGCCTATTAGATTAGGGGGCTCTTTAGAGATCAAGTCAAATTTGACTTTGGTCGAAAAAAGACGGACAATGTCGAATAAAATTGGCTAAAAACTGCCAAAACCGCTTAAATAATGTGTGCAACTGAAAACTTGTTCGTACCTATGGCTAAATAATTCATAATGAAGGTCTTTGTTGGACATCTGAGCTCAAGAAAAAGTATCTTATTAGTTATTTTTCTGTAAGAGGAGTTGTCTTACATTATTTCTTTTTGTGGTTTTATGTGGTGTTAAACTCATGTTTATGAGTCAAATAAATTTTTTTTTTATTAAATCCGTGATATGAACTGTTTTAAAAACAATGTCTTTGGGCGACGGTTACCATCAGGTAGGCCGTAAGGCAGTGAACCTAGTTTTTTTTTAAATTAAAAAAACTTGTAAGTAAACCTTTTTTAACACTACAGTGTTTGTCTTTGAGTTAAGGCCATGAATGAAAACGGTCATAATAAAACATAGAATTAATGTAAGACTTGCTATTTGGACGGTCAAAGTTTAAGTTGTATTACAGGTCACAATAACTTACAAAACATGCTTAGTAGGCACTTATCATTTAAACCTGCCAACTAAACATCATAAAGTTGGACACACCACACGTTCAACAATTATTTAGATGGTTATTTTATGGTGATCCGTTGCGTTTTACTGGTTTTATGTTTCTAAATGTCAACTAAAGATTAAATTCCACTTTGCCGGATTGACGCTTTGGTCTCATGACTGTTATTTTTTTGTTTTTATTGTTATTTTACTTTGAGCCTGGCAGTAGTGTCACTGATACCAATCGGAAGTATCACACGAATATTTCGATCAATGATACCCCTAGATATAGGGTCGGCGCAAAAAATCCGTGTAAATAAGCGGTAAAGAAAAAAAGTTGCGAGGAAACAAGTTAGTATTCTAACATCGGCGATGAGCTTGCAACCTGTCACGTATGGAATGCCACTGCGAAATGTAGGTATGTACCAAATGTAATATTTGGACGTACCTCTGACTACACCCATTAGACATTCTCAAAGAACATTGCCATCGAGCATTAAGCTCACCTTTTGTACAAATTTATTTTAGTGCAATAAAGAATTAAATAAATAAATAAATAAAGAATCTCGAGAACCTAGGTCTAGGTATGATTTCTAGGTAGATATTTTTTTATTTCTTTGAAAAAATTAAATGAAAATGAAGTTTTAAAGGGCTGATACTTTTTTACAGTTTTCTTTAGTAATATTCAAACTACTTATTTTCAAGAGCCGACGAACCTCAACATTTAAGTCTATAAATTATTTGGAGTTTTTTAGACTTTTTTATACATAATTTTGAAATTCTGATTGATATATAAAATACGGCTCATGAGATACTTAGACATGAAAATGGTCCCATTTGTAAAAGTAGGTACACGGATATAAGGTTCCAAGACATTTAACTACGTCTAGCAATATTCATAGAGGCATGCGCACACGCAATCTTGAATAAATTATCGGCACTGCGGGCGCAAGCTCCGAGCTATCTTGAGACCTAGGCAAAAGAAAGAAAAAAAATGAAATTAACAAGTCAAAAGGTTAAAAGGCTGTTTCTGAGAATAAGGCAAGGATATGTTTGGGCTTGCTGATGGAATAAGCAGATGGCTCACCAGATGTTAAGTGGTTACCATTGCCTATAGCAAAGCATTGTCTCGCAGGTCACGTTCGTTGGAACGTGCTCTACGATGCACTACCCTGCGTTCATCAACCTGAGGTATACAGGTTTTAACCCTCATGTGCCTTTAATTGCATCTGCCCCCCCCCCCCACATCCTTCAAGCCTAAACACTTGTTAGAATTCCCCAGATGAACCCTTTAATAAGAACTGCTACTAACTAATCGGGAAAGTACACTTGTTTTTATTTTTAAGACGATCGAGGTGTTATTATGATGTAAATGAGGAGTTGAGGAAGAAAAATCTATACCAATTACCACCACTGGTCGTAGAGACTTGAAATTTTCAGAGTATATTCATCTTGGTGCGTAGAGGTGTACTAAGAAAGTCATTTCTGAAATTCAACCTCTAAGCGTGTACAGCAGGGGTTGAAGTTTGTATGAAAATATGTCGTTTGCGTTTCGCTAGTTCAATATAAAAAATACCCGCATAAGCTTAAAATGTATGTCTCTATGTAAGGACATGAAGTTAGGTCGGAGGCTATCACGCCATCTCAGCGCGTCTGGACACGATCTCTTTATTCATTCCTATCAATGTACAATCACGTAAACAAGTGCACTAAAAACTCACTGGGCGGGTTAGAGAAAACATTATGATATAATAAACAAAGGTGTGTTAGAAACTGTGTGGAGGCAAGGATATATAAGGAGACACCGAGCTTTTGTCTCAGCTCATCAACAGACGATATCCGGAAGTATTTCATATAGTAAATTTTCGTGTAAACCTATCTAGAATAGTTCTTATCTAGCTCGCTAGATGGCGCTATATCACAATTTATAATGTAGTTTGATTGTTTGATTCTAATCCATTAGTATCTTCGATGTCTGATAATCGACTGGTCAGTAAAACAACCAATAAAACTTAACCTCCGTAGACCTGACACGTTTTAGGTGACCTAGACATAGATAAACATTTTATTTGCAAAAGCAAAAGGGTATGGACTCAGTGTATGCCTCGCCTCGCCATTATTTATAGCTAGTAGTTAGGCTAGTATTCTGTCGAAATATCTTGTCTGTTCTTTTAGACTTGGTTGCGAGGAACTGGCACTTAGATTGACCTACCATTATGGCGCTTCAAGATGATCAATGCGGATATTACTGAAAAAATGCTTGAATGAAACCCGCAGCCAAAGACTTTATAAAAAAACAGAGAAATGTGGAGTGTTTTAAATAATTTTCGATCGCTTTAAAGCGGTTTCAGCAATTCCATTCCACACGTTTTACTCTCTTACCCCGTCGTTTATTTTGAGGTCTACTAAGCGTTTTGTCACTATCTGTACCACAAATGTACTGAGATTTGATTCGAGTGCTGGAATGTTAAGTGGTACGCACGCGAAGTTGTAAAATATGAACTTACACTTCCCCTGCACATAGTGTGCTGTAGATCCACACAAATACATCATTATCATCAACACCCTGTAGAAATCCATTGCTGGACGTAGTTCTGCCCCATACGGTTCCAAAAAGAACGATTTTAAGCCTTTTTTTGATTGATTTCTCGTGATCCTAACAATATCGGTCCTCCTATTGGCGTCAGGCGTCCTACACTACGTATCCGGTTCGTGGTGCAGTTGCCGGTTCTGTGCTATGTGGCTCATTACCACTTCAGCTTGCTGATTCTGAATGCTACAAGGTTGGTTCTTCTACAGATTCCTTGCTTTCTGATCTCTTATAGTAAACTCCCAGCATAGCTCTCTCCATAGCCTGTTGTGGGAATTTAAGCTTGTGTATGAGACCAATAGCGGCCAATTCTCAGTTCTATAAGCTACCACTGGTAACACGAGAACCTTCCTTTCTTGTGATTGTGAATGGTCAGGTATGTTCAGTTCTAGTATGAAAATAAACTTGGTTATTTCCCTTTGTAAAAAGAGGCAGTATTGATCTAGTTTACCTCGTAAGAAAAAGCCGTAAATTAAATGTTGCATTCAGTACATTTCATAAAATTGTGTTGACTACTGTGTATCAGTTGGCTTTGGGACGCAATTTATTTGACGCCCAACGGCTGGAATCGACTTCTGTCTATCAAAGTACCGTATTTCCTGATTTGAGAGACATAATAGAGAATCGTTCAATTTATAGATATAAAATGTTTACTGCATGAGATCAGTTACATACATGGGAGCTTTTATATACCGGTAGGGCCGGTACTTTAGGAGTTGAACTTTGGGAACTCTTTTCCTAGTAAGTGTTCACGCACCAAGACAAATACACCCTTGTCAAGTCCTTACGTTGTATATGTGTCAGTCAGAACAAATGATTCTAATAATTGCTATAGAAAGATAGGTCTTGAGTCACCAACATTGTACTAAGTGGTAGTAGTGTAGCGAAGGGTATTCAAATAATTCAGATAGATGGAAAAATCGGTATACATACATTTAAAAAACCGGCCAATTGCGAGTCAGACTCGCGCACGGCGGGTCCCGTACCATTATCTATTAATAAAATCAAAAAAATCACGTTCGTTGCATGAGAGCCCCCTTAAATATTTATTTTATTCTATTTTTAGTATTTGTTGATAGAGCGGCAACAGAAATACATCATCTGTGAAAATTTCAACTCAGTGACAGACGAATAGACAGACAGCAGTATTAGTCCCGTTTTACCCTTTGGGTACGGAACCCTAAAAACATACAGTCGAAGTTAGAACCTTCACCTTAGGTTCATTTCAGTGCTTACCTAGAATTAGTAACAAATCTGTAGATTTATTAAAATCTGTCATAAAATAAAATAGAAAAGCTCTGTTCCACACTCCACTTTACAGTTAAAACCAAACAAACAACTTGTTTTCACCCACTTGTACCATATCATAACCGAGGGAGCTATACATTAATTAAGTGGTGTGGGCGGCGCCCGGGGCTTCGAGTGACTCCGACAGACTGACAAGTACTTGAAGACCACCTGGTTTAACTCAATTGCAGTAAGCTCATTGAGTTGATTGTCATGCTCATGAGGAAAGTATGTGTGTCATCATTATAAGCCTGAAGAAGTTTACCGGATGAGCACATCACATTGCTGCGAAATAGAAGGTTGCGGGTTCGATTTCCGCCTTGGGATAAATGTTTGTACGATCTGCAAATATAATATTGCGATGTTCTGGGTATTTTCTTTAATAATAAATAAAATATTGTATAAGTAATGTATTGTATTAAGTATATCAGTCATCTAGTACCCATAACACAAGGTCTATGCTGTGTGGATTGTCCAGCAGTATTATTATTATTGATTTGCTTATCAAACTTAACCAGCACCAAGTAATAAAACCAAACCATATAATTTTCTACTAGCAGTGAGTACCCAACAATTATCAGTGATCCATGCGGCCCTGTGCTACCACAAGCCCCCATTAGATGGCGACAGGACCCTCATTAAAGACCACCAAGCGCTCTCATTGACTGATTGAAGTGAGGGACTATGATTAGGAAGGCATTAGTTTCGGAGTGATATGTGTGGGTCTCTTGCTGTTGATTGCAATTGATTTAATACCTGCGTAATGCCAGTGCTCACAAACGGTGAAGAAAAACATCGCGAGGAAACCAGTTAGTTAGCAGCGGCGATGGGCTTGCAACCTATCATTTATGGAACCTTCGATCAATGATACCCCTTGATAAAGGGCCTTGATATATTACTTGAGAAGTGAGCTCTTATTTTGTTTTGACAATATATGACATTATTTACTATGTGACATGGTTGTAATTAGGTTGAACTTAAAACTGTTTATCATTTATTCTCACTTCGTTAGTAAAGATATGTAGCTGTCTAAGTATATATTCACGCGGACAGCTTTTAGCTATGATTTTGTATGTGACCCGTCATCTAGGGGTATCATTGATATAATTTTGCAGTAGTTAGTATGGAATACTAACTACTGCTAAATATGGTAATGTAAACAAGCTTTTTGTCGTTCAGAGGCCCAATTTTCGCAACGAAATGTCATCAAATTTAAGTTTCCATTATGTCAATCGACGACCGATGTGGCGCGGCGGGCGAATGTCCGCCTGCGACGCAGAGGTTGCGGGTTCGATTCCCGCCTTGGAATAAATGTTTGTACGATCTGCAAATATTTATTCCGGGTGTTCTGGGTATTTTCTATGTATAATAAAAAATATCTATGTATGTAATGTAATATTACTTATATTAAGTATATCAGTCATCTAGTACCCATAACACAAGCTCTGCTTAGCTTGGGGCTAGATGATGCTGTGTAGATTGTCCAGCATTATTATTATTATTATTATTATAATCTCCAAATGGTATTCTTCAGTATTCTTCGATACTAACATTTCCGACAGGCCTAATTTTGACAATGAAAATTGACAATTTTGAAAATGTATTTATCGCGTACTACCTTTAGTTATTTTTCCGACGCTTCGGCTGTTGCAATAGTCGGGAAAATAAATAAAAAAGGGTAATACGCGATAAATACCCGTGTAATAGAAGTATTAAATTTTAAGAGAGTTAAAAAAAGAGTTTCGTCAAAAGAAAACTCAGACAAGAAACTTACGCTTTGTAGTACCCCAACCCTACAGTTTTTGTATCAAAATCTATTTCCAGCCTTCATTCCTAGGTGTAAGAGACAATGTAAACACGCACACGTCTGTACTTAGTAGGCACTTCCTTCACTTTATACTTAAAACAAATGAGCCAATGTTTACATCGTCCGTGACCGCTTCCTCCTTTTAGACTACTGTTTGAGTTATACTATGCTTATATCAGCAGTTACTACAAACTAGACTGTAAACAGCTACAAATAAGTCAAAAATTCCATTGTGAAATCTTCTGTAAGACTAGAAAAGAAATATTGAAAGAGTCTCTGAAGTCTATTAAAATAAAGCTCAGATTTCAGCTTCCAAGCAACAGCATCGCTATCGACAGTGTAAAATGAGCGTTTGGTATGTAAGGATAAGGTTGATAATTGAGTGTAGTCAGTGAAAGGACTGGTCAGAGTAACTTGATGCACGGTTGCACTGTGATGATTGAAACTGTACCCTGTCTGCTGTATGCGTCTGGCCGTAAACTTGAACTGAAGGTTTTGACGTTATCGAATAAACACTTAGCACTCACATAACACACTAACCCCACCTATTAAATTTCTTTCATGTAACAATTAGTTATTGATCGAGACGGCAGACGATTTTCTCCGGAATCCTGAAAGCCCTGTTCGGCCCTTATAAAAACATACATTTTGTAGAAAAAATAGTATTCTAGTAGCGGTGATGGGTTTGCAACATGTCACATATGGAATATCAACTAGGTACCAAACGTAATATTTGGACGTACATCTGACTACCCTTCTTAGGCTTAAAGAATCTCGAGTGTAAAGCGCATAAAGGCCAAATTAAGGGGTTAACCACTATAACGTGAGCTCCTATTTGAGAGTTGAAATAACTTTAGTACCTAGTTTATTTTAGATTGGATATTATAAATGCAATTTGAAGAGTTTTTTGTTAAAATCGCAGCATAAAAAATACCGAGAGAAAATGCGAGATATCTGTTCGGGGTGTACAGTCAGCTGCACTAGAATGTATACAATTCGTAACTTACAGAATGGCTTTACACCGTTACAATTAATATTTACAGGGCAAAAACTCAAAAAACAAATGAACTTAGCAAATTTCATGATAGTTGAGTTTTACTTTAAGGTTTTGATACCGTTTTCAAAGTTACGTATTGCATACATTCTAGTGCAGCTGACTGTACTACTAGTACACGAGTAGTACACTAGATGCAAGTGACAATACACTACAATGATCGCATCTAAATGGAAATGAGAGGCTGTGGCCGGCCAGGTGTGGCGCGTGTGTGGTCCGCCCTGACCGCAGCCTGACACATGACGTGCCCATGCCCTATGTGCCAGGTCTGTGACCTTTTGACCATACTATAAAAACAGAAACAGTACAATTTAATATTACAAACAGACACTTCAATTTTATTTATTTGTATAGATAATGGTATACAGAACCCTTCGTGCGCGAGTCCGACTCGCACTTGGCTGGTTTTTTATGCCTAACACTGTCTTGTTACACGACACGATCCTTGTTACGATTACATACAAACTGTTCCTGTTTTTTTTGTTTTACCCCACATCCATTTCACCAGCCTCATGTTAATTTAAGGCACCTTACACACGGCACCTTACACACAGCACCGCATGTAGGCATGATGCGGGAACTGTATGCGCTGTCAGCCAAGCGAAATAAATTATAACAATTTTGTTGGACATTTTACACGATTTTATTACATGTTTCATGAAAAACAAATAGTTTTTACATCCAGAAAGATACAAAGAAATATAATTGCTTATTAAAAATATTCAAGGACGTCTGGAAGAGATGGCAATCTGAATACCTAACGCAAATAACTTCTCGAAGCAAGTGGCGACAACGACTACCAAACATGGAGATAGATGACCTTGTGGTCATTCATGACTCCGACCTGCCCGCTGGAAAATGGGCACTAGGAAGAGTGACCGAGTTACACAAAGGAAAGGACGATTGTGTTCGTGTGGTCAGTCTTCGAACAAAAAACGGGATTATGAAACGTCCTATAACTAAACTATCAAAACTGTCTGTTGCAAAGAGTGAAGAACTACATGTTCAAAACGAAAACAAATACACTGAAAAAGACAAAGTCTAGTCAATGAACAACCTCAAAACAAAAACAAACGAACCAAAAGGAGAAACAAGATGTCATATAATTTAATATGGGCGATTTTATCAATATTTTCGTTCATAACACCCGCTCGGTGTGACTACAGCCTACAAAACATAAACGCTAATCAAAGCATCAACTTCAACAAGGTCACAGATATGCACCTTATACGTGATGAATGGAAGTTGATCGTCTATTACGATATGGATCCCTACTGGCAGGGAATACAAACTTTCAAGAACACAGCGACAAACACACATACACAATACACAGCTACAAAGCTACAAAGCTAAAAAAAAAAAAACTAAAAAAAAAAAAAAAAAAAAACTACTACTATAAAGCTAAGCTTTTATAGTACAGCGCTACAAAGGACATGCACTAGCATCGAGAAACAACAAAAAATGTATACACATCATATGAACGCCCTCGATAAGGCTACGAACACACTTGCAACTTGTGAACCTCCTTGCCGGCGCAGTACTCCTCGCAGCTGGTATTTACTTGTGGCAGCGCTCCCGAGCGCGCTGCTCGGTAATGCTCCCAGCAACGACTCGAAACGACCGTCCACCTTCCGAAAACATCATCCAGCTCGTGCAGTTACCTACGGTACCTACGAGAACTATAACTACGTCGAACGATACCTCCGCGAGCCTGCGACCTATGGATTCCAGAGTGAATCACCACAACGCACGCGTGGACAAAGCGACGTCACCTATTATCAAAAAACTATTTAGTGCAAGTGATAGTGTCCGTGTGGAATGAATGAAATTTATAAGTTAGATTAAGTTTCTTAACATTTGTTTCACCTTGTACTTTTCATCTCTTGTACTTTTCATCTCACCCTCGGGAGCATGTACGGTTTGTGCAAACCGCACAGTATTAGTACATGTTCTCGCGGATCAGCATTTTATGCTATAACGTGGTTTTTCCATTCAATTACGTTGAGTTGACGACAACCATCCAAAACGACTACACGTTATAGCATAAATCAGCTCATTAACTAAACTACAAACTATTAAACAAGTGAACTTTAACTTATTACTTTACTGAACTCTCAACAACAACTAACTCTATAAGATTGTAGGGTACAGACCCTACAGTTCTTTTAGTGCAAGATAATTATTAAAAAGTTCCTTCGAGAGTAGAGGGGCTTCTCCGCTTAACTTCATGAGGGCGCTGTCATACCAGGTTGCTGTGATCAAGTCGAACATGCAAAGCTGCGACGAGCAGCGGTATAGTGTGTTCGACGCCTAAACCAGTGTGGTGATAGTATCTATGCAGAGTGACGCCAACTCGCTCCGTCTCGACACGTCGCTGGCAGATTATCTGGACTATTCTAGACACTAATAGGATTTGCCTGGGTTTAACAAAGTGCTATTGAAATGCTTTGATAAAAAAAACATTTGGAGATCCACGCAAATGCTTACAAACTCTTTGGTAACTTCACAACTTTTATCCCCGGTATTCACTATAATTAGGCTCAGAATCGTTCTTCCTGGAAACGTATAATAAAAATAAAAAAAAATGTTTATTTCCAGTAACAAAGTTTTCCAAGCATTTGCGTATGTACTGTATATGAAACTTTATGTAATTATAGAAGTCCAACAGTGGACTTCTACAAGCTAATGATGATGATGATGATAATGATGATTCACGTGGTTTTATAATTTGATCAGAATTATACTTACTTGTCAAGCAATAAACAAATTCATTTCTTATAGGTATTGATTGATTGATTGAAAATACTTTATTGTACAAAAAAAAGTAACAGTACAAAGGCGAACTTAATGCTATGAAGCATTATCTTCCAGATAACCTTTGTGTAATGTGGAAAAAAAGTTGTGTCGGTAGTGCACAAAAGAAAGAAGTAAAATAAATAATTATTAAATCTATTAAAGGTATCTTGAAATTATCTAAGTGTAGCACCAGTGTCTCCAGAAACCGCGTCCAGGAATAGCTCATGTCTTCAAATAAGGAGTGGAAGGAAAAAGTCGTGGTACGTGGGAACGCGTCCTCCGTACGAAGGCCATTAGGCTCATTAGGGCCCGCCAAATATGGCCCGGCCGGTTTTTGTCTCATGATGGTCTTTAGTGATGTGATATTACGGGCAGGCAATAGGCTGATATTTTGTGTTTGGTATAACACAATATACGGATACCGTACTCTAGGTACCCGTATATTATGTGTTCCATGTGTTTGTTCTATGTATTATGTGTGTGCCCATCGCCGCTGCTAGAATACTAACTGGTTTCCTTAAGGCGGTGGTACTCGCCAACGACCTTGAGGAGTCTGTCCATACTGAGTTGCACTGCCGCCCGTCGGCCGCAAGGGCACCCGCGCGCATTCCATTTCATATCGCATTCAAGAAATAATTATTTGTAGCCTAATGAATTATAGTTCGAACTGCCAATTGTTCACTTTGTGATAAATACTTTGACAAATATTTGTGTGAAAAAAAATACTAAAAATCAATACCGTTTAGAAGAAATAACCAAATTTAAAATAAAAATTGCTTCACTTTGGATATTTTTTTCATATAGTAATAATATAGTTAGAATTATTTCAATTGTTCAAATTAAAATTTAGTCTTTAATAAGCAATATATATATTTTTTGGACATTTATACTCACTCATCAAAGAGAAATAACACGGAGAAAACCTCTCGTTGGCGGATACCACCTCCTTAAGATGTTTTCCTTCGTCGTTTCAGAGCACTGGCATTACGCACACCAATTTTTTGATAGAAAAATCCATTGGTGCACGACCGGATTTGAACCCACGACCTTAGGATCAGAAGGCGCAATCACTTCCAATTAGACCACCGGTGCTCATTTAAGTATTTTGAAAATAAAGGCATATTACTATTATATGAAGTATACTATGTATTTACAAAAAAACAGTATTTTAAGTTTTTTATCAGCTGGTTCCCGTAGTATAAGCAAAATTTGGGGCTACAGGGTGTTATGGTCAATATATATTTATTATTATTGATAGACATTTCACGAGCTTCACGCAGAGCAATCTAGAACGGCGGGTTTTTCTTATATGTGAAGAGCGACAGAGTAATGATTGATGCTGCTAAAATCTATTTCAGTGCTCGCCAACACGCGTTTACAACACGCAATGGCAGAAAATTCGTTAGAATTCGTAAAGGAAACAAATAAGCTAGCTAATCTAATAGGACAATGGACAAAATTTGAACTTAGAGAAGTTTAAGCAGAGGTCTTTCTCTGAAACTGACATTTCAAACAGGCCCAAATATAATAATAATAATGTTGGACAATCCACACAGCATTATCTAGCCCCAAGCTAAGCAGAGCTTGTGTTATGGGTACTAGATGACTGAAATACTTAATACAATACATTACATCCACAAATATTTTTTATTATACATAGAAAATACCCAGAATACAGAATAAATATTCGCAGATCGTACAAACATTTATCCCAAGGCGGGAATCGAACTCGTAACCTCCTGTGTCGCAGGCGGACATTCACCCGCCGCTCCACATCGGTCGTCAAATGTGATCAAGTTTCGTTATAAAAGGGACCACTGGTACATCACTAGTCCACAATGCCCACGTTATGGCAACGGTCAAATCAATCGGTATCGATCGATATGACGTTACGTTTTTACGAGCGTCTGTACCTACTAATTGATTGGAACTTGAGAAATTATTTTCTAGAAATCTCTGTGACAAAAACTTCTTATTTTTAATGTTTTTCTTTTTTGTAACAATTTCCCAATTCATGGAATAATGGCTTTGTGTTGCTTAAGAGACAGAGAAATGGAAGGAAAAGGAGGACGGTTCCTTAACATGTTTGTCACATAATTATCTACATTTTGCAGTAGTTAATATATTTCATACGTGACAGGTTGCAAGCCCATGACCACTGTTAAATGACTAACTAGTTTTCTTACTATTTTCCTTCGTCGTTTGAGAGCATTGCGCACATAAATTTTCTAGAAAAATCTATTAATGCACGACTGGATTCGAACCTACGACCTTAGGATCAGAAGACAAAGTCACTCCCACTAGACTACCAGAGCTCTTTAAAATCATTTTTAGATAACAGTAACTGTAACTCTGTAAGTAGTAGTAGAGCTTTTCGTGAAGGGTTCGTCCGGGGAAGTACCTACTACCACCGTACCTATTTCTGCCGCCAAGCAGCTTGCTGTGTTCCGGATTGAAAGGCGTGGGTGCCGACTGCCGGTGTAATTACAGGCACATGAGGCTTAACACCTGTATGCCTCAGGTTGATGGACGCAGTGCAGTGTATTATAGGGCACGTTTCTAACTAACGTGACCTACAAGACAATGCTTTGTTATAGGCGATGGTAACCACTTAACATCGGGTGGGTTATATGCTAGTTCCATCAGCAAATTGTATAAAAAAAAGCTTATACAGTTATTACTTATTATGATGGAAACTGCAGTTCTAGCAGACACATGCATCACTCTTACATCTGATGGCGGAGGGAGTGGCAAAGAACTCGGTCCGTTATCCTGTTTTAGATCTGATTCCATACATGAGCATGCGCAAGCGCACGTTCTTAGAGAGAAAATATACTGGAGTGCGCAGTACCGCTGCGTCGAAAGCGATCAACGATAGAATGTTTATTAAATACTAGAGGCCACTCGCAGCTTCGCCCGCGTGGCAGTTTTTTCCCGTTCCCGTTATTTTTTCGGGATAAAATGTAACCTATGTCCTATTCCAGATTACAATCTATATTTATTCCAAATTTCATCCAAATCGGTCCACTGGTTAGAGCGTGAAAGAGGAACAAACATCCATCCATCCATCAATCCAAACATTCGCATTTATAATATTAGTAGGATAACCCTTGGTTAAAGGGATTTAATCTTGGTACAGGTAGTAAATGAATTGCAAAATTAAGAGTCAGTTACTGCATTACCAAATCCAAAGACAAAAGGCATTTATTTAGGCCCACACAGCATCATCTAGCCCCAAGCTAAGCAGAGCTTGTGTTTTGGGTACTAGTTGACTGATATACTTAATACAATACATTACATACATAGATATTTTTATTATACATAGAAAACACCCAGAACACCTGGAATAAATATTTGCAGATCGTACAAATATTTATCCCAAGGCGGGAATCGAACCCGCAACCCCTGCGTCGCAGGCGAACATTCGTCCACCGCGCCACATCGGTCGTCAAATCGTTTAGAATTTTTAATTTGGATTACGTGTGATATTTTTGTATGTTTATGTGGATTGTATTATCTGAAATAAATGAGTTAATAATAATAAACATATTGAAGTGACTTGTTATGTGACTTCCAACAAGGTTGCGTTAAACGTTTAACGCTACCATGGAGGGGGTATGAAAGCACTGTTCTTTCTCTCTTTCTCTCATAGCCAGTTACGTTTCGTATATTAAAGAAGTTTTACTTCAGTCGTGTGGTCTAAAGCACAATCGTTTTTTGTTAGTACGCACTCCTTTATATTCCCTCTGTGACGTTCCTTGTGGGGACGCACACAAATGGGATTACGGCCCGATGAGCGAGCAACCAGTCCACTGCGATGCATCAACAATTTGTTATGACATATCCGGGATATTTTATTCAAAGTTTTTATACGTTTCTTGGAATAGGGACGTTTAAATGCTTGTAACAGACAAAAGTAGATAAATAAATCAGTTAGTACCACGTTTTTTTATGGCCAGTTAAATTATTGAATTACTAAAGAATAATTTAACTGGCATCACAGAGAATGTTCTAAACGAACATACCTGCGAGGCAAAGCTTTGTTATAGATGATGGTAACCACTTAACATCAAGTGGGCCAACTGCTTATTTCACCAACTAGTATTATAAAAATAATAATATAAAAATCTATGGTGGTGGGTTTAAAAATCTATGGTTTATGTTTAGTGGTAGCCAGACGCTATTAATATTTTAATCCGAGCGCTTCCGTGCTCCAGAAGGTAAGCTTGTGGTGAAGGTGTGTCATTACTCAAGCAATCTTTATGCCAAAGAAGTTTAAAACCTCCACCACCAAAGTTACTTCTTACAAACTTGCTTTTACCATTTGTTTTACAATGGGCAATGGTCACAGAATCAATCTCCTACATACCTGCGCCTGCGCATACATTGTGCAAGAGTCGCCCCGGGCGCCGGCGCCGCTCGACAAGGGTAAGGCTATTGTTACTCGAGGGATGCGTGTAATGCCATTGTATGAGAATAGGGTTGTCCGTGACAAATTAGAATTTAAATGGAATATTAAATATATCTTGGTACCTTGTTAATTTACTTACTGCAGCTTTTTTCTTTCACAACTATTAAAAAAGAAAAAAGAAAGAAATGGCATCAAAAAAAGTTACGGTAGATATTCCCTCCTATTTTTTAGTATCAAGTACCTTCTTGACATTCTATGAGGATGGCTAAGTGGGTAGTCAGAAGTACGGCCAGATATTGTTTGGTATCACATTTCGCAGTAGTTAGTATTCCATACGTGACAGGTTGCAAGCTTATCGCCGCTGCTAGAATACTAACTGGTTTCCTCACAATTTTTTCCTTTACCGTTTAAAAGCACTGGCATTGCGGATATACATTTTTCGAACTACCGATGCTCTTTATCTCTCATCTATTAAAAGGTATATTTTCTGTTAAACTTGCCTCACAGCTAAGCCAGTTATAGTTCTAGCTTTTATGTTGTAGGTTGTGGGTTCGATCTCCATCGAGAATAAACATTTGTGTGATAGACACCGATATTTCCTCTTTATCTGGGTTAGTTATATTGTTTTCTAAGATGTTTACGAAGAAAAGTATATAAGTATTCTATCAGTCATCGTACAGTACAAGATATGTTAAGTTTAAAGCTATATTTGTTGAGTATAAGTTTGACATTTTACCAGTATCTACATTACTACTGACTATATCAAGCTAAACTTTAAAGAAATGTTCTACCAAATTTGGTTTCATCAAAACCTAACAACTACTACCAAGATTGTGAATATAAATTCAATAGATTTTTTCATATTTTTTGCGTCTTTCAATTAACCCAACCACTTTGTTATAACACCATTTGCCATCGTACACATATTGTTACCGGCAGTTTCACGCAGCGAGGGTGCGCCCGCGCAGTTAAAGGCTAACGCGGCCGTAACAGGCATTTCATTAACAATTTATGACCACGTCCCTTTGTCGGTGACCTCACATCCAGCGTGACAAATGTCCTACTAAAATACCTTAAATTGCTTAAGGGCCTTTCTGAAAATGTTATGAGCAACAAAAAGATGACTGTTTGAACCAGTTTTTTATTGATGTTGAAGGAATGGACTGTTCCAGACTACTTTTATAATTTACTTCAAATGTGGCTAAAACTCTCGAGTAAGCTTACCTAGACTAAAAGCAATCAAGTGATTCTTTAAGAAAACTGCTGAAATCATAAAACACAATGACCAAAGATGTAGCAGAGCTTTTAGTGTGGGGCTAAAAGCTCTGCTAAGTAGTACTTAGCAGAGCTTTTAGCCCCACACTAGTAGTAGTACTTAGTAAGTACTACTACCATGGCTATTTCTACAGCTAAGCAGGCTGCTGTGTTCCGGTTTGAAGGGTGTGTGAGCCGGTGAAATTACAGGCACATGACGCTTAACACCTGTATGCTTCAGGTTGATGAGCACAAAATAGTACTAACTATACGTTAGTATTTCGTGGTAGGCTAGCTGTGGTCGAATTCCCCCAAAGTCACGAAAAACGTAGATGGGTTATAAGGATGAATAAAAGAATAAACGCACGGAGAAGTTACATCTCCCTGTCTCACTCTCTTTTACAATAGGTTGAATTCATGCTCTGATCCTGAAAACGGACTGACATGGTGAAATTATTTAAGCTGATCTTTCAACACATTGTTATACTGATAATCAATTTGGCACTGCTGAAGCAACCGCAACACGACTCAGGTTTTGACTGAATCAAAGGCTTTTTTGAAAATCCACAAATGCTAAACAAAGTAGCCCTTCTGTATAACCGGCCTGAGCCTGTGCGTCTGTGAGAAAGAACCTTATCACTACTATATAATAAAATAAACCAGTGGAGGCTAGTTTATGAAAACGTGACATAGCATAATGAAAGATGTGGACTTAATGAAATGACTTAAACTATAGGGACTTTATGAACTAACAGTACTTCTGAAAGTAAAAAACCAGTTCCTTGCGTTTAACCCCAGAAGAAAAAGTTATATAGACATAGGCATGGTAGATGAGAAAAAACTCCAGGAAATGGTTGAGGGATCACTGGGTAGACCTCAAATGAGATAGACCGATGACCTAGTCAAAGCTGCAGGCAGGAGCTGGATGCGGAAAGCCCAACAACGAAGGGAATGGCGTGCATTAGAAGAGACCTTTACTCAGCATTGGGTGGATATAGGTTGAAGAAAAGAGAGAGAGACATGGTAGATGTCCCCTCGGATATGATATAAAAAAAATATCCTAGGCTTACTGCTTGGTTTTTTGTGATTCTTGTGTATAACTCCATCCATCCAACCAGCGAAATCAAAATCAATAAAACTATCTATCAAAAAACCTATTTCAACATCCCGGGTGTAATAAGACTACTCTCGAATACTTTTGTATGCATACAAAAGTTGATTGTTCAAACCTGTTTGCTTAAAATATATGGAACAGTTTTTTTTTGCAACATGACACTGTTGTAAAAAACACTAATATTCCATAAAAAAGTTGTCATATTGAAACTTACTGATAACTTTAACACCTTGACCTTTTCGGAAACAGTCGCATTACAGCCTGCTACATTATAGATATTCAAAACACACATCCTATATGTATTCATGTGCGCTTTCATAATCACACTTTAAATCATGAGCTATATAAATATGAATATTATAAGTAGCTTCTCCAATACGGACACGTCAATTATCACAATAATTATCAAAATAGTTCGGAGCCGGCATTCTCCCAAAGCCACTTCTTCCCACGCTTCTGTGGCACTGATGCTAAGCATTTCGACTAATAGCTTCATTGAGTAAAATAGTTTTTAACGGCGACATACTAGTGTTGAGACAGGCACGTTTAACTTGATCAAAAAAAGAAGTTTTTTTAACAGTTTTAAGTAATTATGTTGGGCTTATAGAATAATTACATAGACATTAGATAGTGATGGTATTATAATACTACTGACTGATTATTTTGCTAGTGCTATTACTATTGCTTGTTTATATATTATAGCTTTGCCGAATCTGTGGCCGAATTGCAAATGTGTCGTTTGAAAGCATGTGTAAATAAGCAAGGATTGCTGTGAATATGAAGTGTCGAGTAAATAGGATGGCGAGAGCTTTAAGCACTAAGGAGAGTGATGGAATATCGATGGGTTTTAAATCCGTGTAATCTTGCCCCGAATTAGTACGGATATTTTTGGACTGGGTAACATGGTTTATTCCATTTTTATATCATAAAAAAAGCTCTAAAACATCTCAAGGGTTTCAAGCTAAAAGAAAGACGGGAGATTATTACGTTACAAAGTGATACAATAGTTTTCCTGGTATAGTTGGCACAGAGACGGTATTTGCTAAGTTAAATATTTAAGGCGCTTTACCTCTTGAGCTCAAACGCGTGAATATAGCAAAGGCAGAATATAGCAACCCGTTTAGGGGTTGAATTTCAGGTATTCCTTTCTTAGGACTCCTATACGCACTAAGGTATAAACCCTGAAAATATTGTCTATGTCAGTCAATTAAATAAATGACATTCTGAGTGAACCCAACTCTAATAACTTAAATACATTGTAAGTTGAATAGCTCAGATACAATCTAAGTTAGAGCACATCACTACCCTTCCCGGAACGCCGCGCATTTGAAATGCTCATAAAATCTGTTCTCATGAGAGGAATCACTTTGTAGCATCGGAGCTCGTAAACTGATAGCATTATTGTCAAGTTTGTACTGAATTGAAGCTATGCTGTGACTCATACAACTAACTTAGAACAGTCACATATGAAAGCACAAAGCATGATACATGATGCTAGACTTTATTACATTTATATTTCTGTCTTGCCTACTAACTGAGGTAAATCGGGTTGGCACCGCACTGGAACTTAATTTTATATTATTTTGTAAAAAAAATAACATGATAAAACGTTAGGAACCAAGTATGTTTCTTGCCTATTTTTTTAGACTTCGTCGTGTAAAACTGGCGCCTAGATTCCCAAAGCTTTAAGTAATTTCTCACAGTCAAGTGATGATAGAATTATAAGGAATAGGAGGCTTTTTTTTCATATTTAGTTTGTTAGGCATAATCTAGGTTAGTATATTTTTTTATTTCCTGGTAATCTTGGCCTGCGGCTTCTCTCAATTACCTCATCAGAACTAGACCATTAATTACCATTCACAAAGGAGTTAAACTAACAAGAATCAGATGAGCCGAGTTTGGACAATGGCCGAATCATCCAAAATAATGATCGTATTGTGGAGGTTTACTAGGTTGTTTTTGTGCGTACGGCAGCCTTCGTGGACAAAAAATCTAAAGACAGGTTAATCAGTATTGTCGGTTTAAAATACACTGCGCGACATTTTAAGCGGCGGCAACTTGATTGTTGAATGGGTTACTGCAATGTAACTCAAAACAATACAAAACCTCGTTTATCATTTTTAAGAGCAGACCTACAGGAAAAAGCTGTCAATGTTGCAGAACTCTAAAGGAAAATCTACACTGAAGTCTAATGCTGTCTCGAGGAATGGTCGCCAGTTACCTTTAATGTTTCTTAATAATTTTCCAACAAATAAATACTATGTTTAGGTCTGGTAAAAGATTCCAGGAACATGAGACCTGAGATTTCATTAATTAAATTTGAAATTAGTTCAGGTCAACCTATTTCAAATTGTAAAAACAGGTTGGTAAAGCTCATTCTAGTTTGAGAGCTGGTGAAAAGGCAGAGGCTGGCTATAAAAGGTTCGGTGAGTAACACTGAGATGAAAATTATAGTATGGTGTCGATCGCTCCTTTATTGGATTAAGTAACTGATTAAAAGCAATATTTTGGATAAAAACGGGGTATTTACCATGATTTTTGAGTGCGATTGTTTCCTCCCGTCCCGTCCCGTCCCGTCGACCCGTGATCATGGCGCATGCAACTGTGCCGAAATATCGGGAAACAATCAAACTCAAAAATCATGGTAAATATCCCGTTTCTATCCAAAATATTGATCAAAACCATGATAGTTTAAAAAGTTATGATTAAAAGCAATTAAAAACCTGAAAAATATTGCTACACTAGACCCTAGTGAGTCATATTTTTATCACAGTGTAGTGGAATGGTAAAGATATAGTTTTATTCATTCAAAAAGTGGATTTTGAATTTACAAACTGATGAATAAAAATGTTTGAATTGATCTGGAGATATTTATAATGTATCTAAAATGTAACTATGTAAATGTAACTTTATGACTGAATTAATATAATTGGGTTTTAATAAACAACTGGCGGTTAAAGAGGTTTTAACTGGTCTGGAGATCTTTATATGTATCTAAATATTTATGACTGAATTAATTAATTATGGTTATGGCAAACCTCTGGTCATCTCCAGATGCATCATTAGAGTCAAAGTCAAAGTCATAGTTTATTTATTTGCCGAACTACATGTATAGGTACAGATGTTACAGAATGGGCAATACTCGTAGAGGATGGAATTGCAAAAGTTAGTTTTATTGGACTTGGAAGTTAAGTGGAGTATCGTGTGATAATCATTCTCAATTAGACTATATTTTTTTTATGTTTGTTATCTCAGAACTTTCGACTGGGTGAACCAATTTTGATGATTCTTTTTTTATTTGAAAGCTGGTGCTGGTGCAATTTGGTCCAGTTCTAACATTGGCATCCATGAGAAATTGAAGTCGGTTTATTTTTGTTAAAATTTTATGAATTTTTTTAGAATTGTCATAAAAAAAACTTGTTAAAGCACTCTTTGCACACTGGTGTTCAATTCAGCGAAAGAAGCGTCAGGTATACAAAAACCTTAGTGGATGGCTTGTTATTGTCTTTTATAGAATGAGATGGCCGCGTGCTCACAGCACCGTTTCCTTATAGCTCTTTTATGGAGACGTGTTTCTTGTCACATGGTACATTGCATTGCGCGGTGCGTCACGCGATACCTCGACTATGAAATACCTGCCACGGGGCCCGTAATTACAAACAATTGAAACATTATAAACAAATAAAAATAAATATTTGTAGACATTTTACACAACATCACCTAATCTCAAACTAAGCTTGAACTATGGTAACCTGGTAGCTGATATACAACACTTCAACTTTGAAGTTTTAGTAGTTTAGAGGTATTTTAGTCAGTCAGTCAAGTCAGGGGTGGTTAGAATTGGTATGGGTATAGATTTTGGGGTATACATCGCTATAATCTTTGTATTTGCGCTCCTTGCGTCTAAAGACAAGTGGCGAGTGCCACCACAACTAACGCCACGTACTTTGCTTTGACCATTACGCTTTTATTTTAAGCTGGAGTTAACAGTGCGATCGACAACGCGCCGCGTCTCCATTAGGCAGAATCACATTTTGGCAACGCGTCAGAAGCACCGGCGGTTTAGTGGAAGTGATCCTGCCTTCTGATCTTAAGGTCGTGTATTCGAATTGAAAGTGCACCAATTCATTGATTTGTTCAAAAAAAAAAACATATTACGCAATAAATAACTTTAATTACACTAGAGCAGACGGCAACGGCTCCTTCTGTCTCTGTCTAGCCAGGTTGTGTCTATTGTGGGCCCTAAGGAAATCTCGACAAAGCAAAGCTAAAGTTCAAGCTGGGTCAGCCTTACAGAGGATCCAACTTTTCATACAAGGTGCGATGGTGTGATCACGTATCTGTATAGCCGGCTCGTTATCCCCGCCATATTAGGCACCGCTTCACCACTCGGCTTTGGCAAATGTAATGAGAACATCATTATGGCTGCACTGGACCAGGCATTCCAGCTCATTAGTTTCGGCGTGCAAATGCCTGGAACGCTCCGCGGTGCTCAATTACATGGTGTTGATGGAATAAGGCTCTGGTACCGGTAATACAGGTAATGTACTGTCATTAATTAGGATTCTTGGGGTGGTTTTGAGTGCTGCGTGGACCAGACCACTTGTGAACCTTACAAATGATGATGATCTACTAAAAGATCGGTAGGGATATCTACCGTGCTTGCAGATTAAAGTCGCAATACTATTTTTTATTTTTTCTAAAACTTATTCTAATTCTTATAGGTAATATTAATTTATGCTAAAAAAAAATCTAAAGCTTGTGTCGGACGTCTCATTTTATAATTTGTTTATTTCAACAAAGGCACCGCAACTCGATCTCGCACTTGCTAGAACGCTAATTACCAACATTCCTCTTGTCCATTTGACAATATCTATGGTGTTAAATAATAAAACAAGGAATATCTAGCGATGGATGTACAATTACATGCCAAAGCGGCAAACTATAAGGTGTTGAAATCACAGGCACTCGAGACTTGTCTAATTGTTGATGGCGGAGGGTCAGATACCATTTTATACCATTAATAGAGTAGTGGCTTTTAGTGAAGGGGTAATGTTTCTGCCTTTGATTTTGCGTTGAATCCTAGCGTGACTCAATATCACAGCCCGGTCGTTATCTTTACTTCAGTCGTGTGGTCTAAAGCACACTCGTTTTTTTTATCATTCCTATCCTTGTTTTATCAAAACTATCTCTATCACATTAATCAACCAAAAAATTAAAACAACTTTCATCCAATAAATATTTCAAAACAAACAACAAACACTCCCGTAGGAAATATTCCTTTGAAGACGTTAAGTATGTTAGTTTTTTTATTCGACTGGCGAACAGAGGGCCCGCCTCACTAATGGCTTCCTCGCTCCCATACAAGCCATTCATTTCTCACACAATTATGATAAAACATAATAATCCGGACGTAGAAATAGGGTCATTGAATTGGAGAAATAAAGACGATACGAAAATCGTTAGAACTTTAAGAACGATGCGAGTTTGAGATTGAATTTAATATTAAATGATATTATTTTAGAGCATCTGTCTTGTGGGAGTGATCCTAGGGTTGTGGGTTCAAATTTGGTCGTATACCAATGGCTTTTTCTATACGAAAAAATTATGTGCGCAATGCAAACGGTGAAGAAAATGTTCTGAGGAAACCAATGCTTAATTCATGCTTCTGTCATGTGCACTGAGTCGAGTTTTTAATGAATCAGATTCCTTTCCTAGTACACCCCTACATGATGTAGGATGTAGGCTACATCAAGACAAATGAAACCTGAAAATTTCAAGCCTCTACAACCATGCGCTGTCTTTAAATCAGTCAGTCTGACAGGACAATGATTCTTATAAGTCGTGTACCATCGGTTTTTGTGCTAACCTTACTGGAATATTTCAGTGACAACTTGATCACTACTACCTATATAGTATTTTAGCTTATTTAGTTGCTTTTATTGTTTAACTGGTCAACTGAAATATAAAATGGTATGTAAAAAACATTTTTTTTATACATGTTGCTGATGGAACAAGCAGATGGCCCACCTGATGTTAAGTGGTTACCATCGCTTATAACAAGGTATTGCCTCGCAAGTCACGCTCGTTAGGAACGTGCCTTACGAGGCACTGCTCAGCGTTTATCAACACCTCAAACAACCTGTTAAGCCTCATGTGCCTGTCATTTCAACGGCACCCACACCCTTCAAACCGAAACACAGCAAACTGTTTGACGGCAGAAATATATAGGCATGGTGGTAGTACTTCCCCGGACGAGCCCTTCACAAAGAGCTCTAGTACTAAATCAGACATTTAAAGATTCTATATAATCAAGTCTATTATGTGATAATCACCGTATTCCAAATAAGACGCTAGCCTTGAGGTGTGTACGTTAAGATCCTTATTTATATTTATAGCTCGTAATTTGGGTGTCTGCCGCAGGCCCTCGGATATCATCGTATCGGACACTTCATAAGAAGTTATGTGTAAGAAGTTTGCAGTTTCGCCACTGCCGCACACTCCGCTCTCAACGTTCTCGTGAATGTCAATCCACGTTTGATGATTTTCATACAAACTTCAATCCCGCTGTATATATGGTAAGTAGTTAAATTTCTGGAATTTGTTTAGTACTTCACGTATCAAGACGAATATACCCTGAAAACTTCAAATCTCTGCGACCAGTGGTTTAGGCCGTGCGTTGTCTACGTCTACGTAGTCAATCTGTCAGGACAAAGATTCTTAAAGATTCTTCTGGAATGTCACGCAAAATCCCGAATCCTACTATCCTAAAATATTACGTCTATACCTGCTACCTACCTACTTTATAAGCTCGGCCTAGCTCCATGTTGCTATACCCTATTCAGGGTCCATGTAATACTTCCTTACACAAAAAGCAATGTTTGTTTACAAACTAAATCATGTGAAAGCAATAAAAGTATTATTAATATAATTGGTATAGATATAGATACCTCAAGTAGCATGGACGCAGTGCAGTATATCGTAGGACAAGTTCTTAACGTGCGTGACCTACTTAACATCAGGTGGGTTATCTAGCTACTTCATCAGATTTTTTTATAAAAAATTGTTTTTTAAGTTGGTACTAAGGTCTAAGTCTCTAGGCTAATCCTTCTAGGCTTGGTCGCGAGGAACTGGCACCTAGATGTTTCAAGATGATCCCTGCGGATATTACTGAATAAATGATTTTTGACTTTGACTTTGACTTAGACTTAAGCAAGAAAAGCAGACTGATATTAGATAACTGAGTTCAATGAATTACTACAAGTTATAATGAACTTCACAATTTCTCCGATCAAGTAAACTAGCTAAGATTATAAAACACCGCGACTATGTAATGCATAATTTAGCAAGTTGCGATAGCTATCGGATCGCTATCGCGCTCAGCTTCGGTTGCAACCAGTTTGCTGTAGGAATTACGATATACAAGATAATAACCTGGCTGGCGACCATTAATTAGTAAACTTGCAAGCGAACCTCTTATTGCCTAGAGAAAGAAAGCCTCCGTGAGTCAAACAAATTGTGAAAGAAAAGGGTGAGACAGAGACAGAAATCAATTTTTACAGAAAACTGAACTTGGTTGTTTTTTATTTCGGACAATTTCAAGGGGTTTTTATTATGCAACAACAATTTTATCATTGAATTAAGAATACAAAGTGTAACTTATAACTCAAAAGTATCTAAGTGTCTCCGTACAAGATACTTCCATATTGATAATAATTATGACAAAATTAATGTCAAAAAGGTATTTATTCATTGAAATCCAAATGATCACTTAGAAAAACACTCCCCTCATACTGTACAAAACTCTAGTTTCTCAAATTGTTCAACTCGGACTGTTCGATTTATAGGTAACTGTGCTTAGAGGAGAATCACTGGTTCCCAAAACACAAGTTTTTAACTTAGTTTGGAAATCAAGGATCTTGTTTTACAACCATTGTACAATCTTGTTTAACACAATTGCAAATGTGTAAATTTGATTTGGTCCTATGCTTATTTTATAAACCTTGTACATTTTAGTAGTTTAGGTAGTGGTTTAGACAATTATATCAGAAATTATCAGAAAAACAAATATACATATACTAAGAAAAAAAAATTGAAATCCAAGGCCCGTAGCGGGTGTTGGTTTGTAAAAAAATTGCTTCACACGGGCGAAGCCACGCGCGTTTTCACTAGTTTATAAAATCAAAATTAAACTAAGTTTGTAAATCACGTCCACTCAGCATGCACTTTAATTCCATTGATATTAAAAAAAAAACAATACTTTATTTTCAAATACTCCCAAAACAAAATACTTTATAATTAATGCTTCGATCCCGCTGTGCGGCACCCAATAATTTACCTTTATTTATTCCAACACGGTCACACTGTCGCTTCTGCATTAAACACTCTATGGCCATGGTTATGTCGCGAGTCGGTGCAATACGGCTATAATAAAACTAAATAAAACACGTAAAAGACGAAATAAAACCTGTAAAAATGTATCGGAGATGTTCAACATAAATATTAAAAACAGGCATAACTTCTGATAAAGTAATAAAATACACAAAACGGGAATATTTTGGGTTTTAATGATTATCAGGATTCATTTGTGGACACTTAACGTGTAACAACTTCAATTGGTAGTAACTTTCTACGCTCTTGGTTGTGGGTTCGATCCCCAACAAGAACATAAGATGTTTCTTCGGTGTCTGGGTGTTACTAAGCATTGCTTCGCATCTATTTCGCTTCAATGCGTCCAGATCCAGCAGGCTTATAGGTGTTAAGCCTCATGTGTCTTTAACTTCACCGGCACCCACACCCTTCAAACTGGAACACAGCAAGCTGCTTGTTGTTAGAAATAGGCATGATCGTAGTACTTCCACATTATTTACATTATTATTATTTTGTAACAGGATCATACAAAAAAACGGTAGGAACCAAGCCGTAAGTTTCTTGCCGGTTCTTCTAGGCTTGGTCGCGAGGAACTGGCGCTTAGATTCACCTAGATTTAAGACGTTTCAAGATGATCCCTGCGGATATTACTGAATAAATGCTTTTTGACTTTGACTTTGACTTTGACTTTGACTTCTCCGGACGAGTCTTTCACTAAGAGCTCTACTACTAATCAAATTTAAACTTATCACGGTCATGGCTTATAGATTGCATGCCGGGGTCACTAACCACTACGCCAAGTGCTCTCTGCACTTGAAATCAAAGTACCAGTGACGGATAATGGTTCAGTTCCGACCTTCCAATATGCGGCGACCGTCATAGCGGCCGCAATAATACTGAGCAAAAACTGACTACTTAATAATTTCTAGATCCAGTGTAACCTAATTAAAAATGATTGTCACTAATAAAACACAGAATATAATTACAAAGAAAATTACAACTCATAGAAATATTTTCAAAACTTACAAAATACATACAAACAGTCAATAAATGCTGCATGTAGATGGAATACAGGTATGAAAAGTTGCGCAGACGTTGCGGGAGTGATTGGTGCAACTGCAGTCACTTTATAAACCTATTTTTATAACGCTGAAACGACATTATTACCTCAAAGATTTATCGGTGGCTTTGAATGTGTTTGTTTCCTTTTTGATGAAGAAAAACACATAGAAGAACCAAGGTCACCGACATAACAATCAGAATCAGCTAATTCAAGTGGCAATGGGCAGGCCATATAGCTCTTAAAACCGACTACCGTTGAGTAATAAAGGTTCTCGAGTGGCAACCACGAACAGGAAGACGAAGCGTAGGATACCCTTCTAACAATTTTACGACATTGTTAAGATATCGGGAAGGCGATGGATGGAAAGGGTTTGAAATCGTTTTTGCTTGAAACGTATGGAGTTTTATATCCAGCTGTGGACATTTAGAGGTTCCTGGTGATGAGGTACATGTTTGTATGACAAACTAATAACCATAAAAAGCACAAACTTAGTTTGAAATTACCCTCATTGCTGTTATAGCGGTCATATTATCACGGATACCGCTTTTTTAAACACCAGGACAGTTTATTTCGTTGAACAGTACCCCTTGTCCAGTTTTACGGTTTATTTTACGGCAAACCATTAGCTTTGGTAAATCATGTGTTTTTTACGCTGGATCTGTTCGTCAACCAATAAGGCATTTAAATCATTTAACCGATTTGGTAGTCAATGTTTTATGTAGCAGCATTTTATATTGAATTTACGATGGGAAATTGTTGCAGCTGACCGATTTTAAAAAGGTTTTGGGTAATTAAATTAGTAATGCGATGCCTGACTGTCTTATATAGTGGCCATATCTGACTTTTTAACTTGTACCGAATCAAAATACCTCTAAGAGTATTTCATCGAGTTGTAGGCAGCTCCGATGATGTATGTGGCTAGCACATCCTCGTATCAAAGGAAAGGTCGTGAGTTCAAATCTCACTCATAATGCTAAATCTTTCGTAGTAGCTATGCCTGTAGGTTGTGAGTTCGATCCCCAGTGAGAATAAACATTTTTGTGATGAACCCAGATGTTTTTTCTCAGATGTTGATACATTGTGTATTATATTGCTCTGTAGCGGTAATTGTAAAAATACATGTTTTTTATTGAGTGGAGACTATTAACGTAAAAGCTTCACCTATCGCCAAACAATGAAATATAACACCAACCTTATAATTAGTAAAACAAGATTCAAAATAACAAGTCGATCTTAGACCAAGAGAAAGTGCTCAAATAACTCTTAAAATTGAAGTATTTTGGGGTATCCTTGAGCATACATTTCCTTGAATTTCAATCTTATTATAACCAGACAGAGTTTAAAATAGGTCGGATGTGTGTGGAACAGGTATTGTCAGCATATAATGCATGGAACGATTTATTGCTGTTGGAAAATTAAAAATAAAAAGTAATTATAGAATCTTATAGGAGTTATCTACGAGTAAGAACTATTGAAGAAAGTTTTACGGTTATTACAGCTAAGTACAGATAGAGACTAAAGTAGCTGAACTTCTACGTATTATCCCTTTTTTATAATACCCCAAAAGTTATGCACCAAGAAGGGTTTTTAAGCAGACTTATATTAGATAATTATATACATAGTAATATATATTATGTATATGAACTATACTTATGTATAGTTTTCAGTCGGACAGGCAAAACTTAGCTCAGGATCAGAATGTGAGGAGGGAATGTTAATTTGACGACTGATGTGGCGCGGCGGGTACGTCCGCCTGCGACGCAGAAGGTTGCGGGTTCGATTCTTGCTTTGGAATAAATGTTTGTACGATCTGCAAATATTTATTTCGGGTGTTTTGGGTATAATAAAAAATATCTATGTATGTAATGTATTGTATGAAGTATATCAGTCATCTAGTACCCATAACACAAGCTCTGCTTAGCTTGGGGCTAGATGATGATGTGTGGATTATCCAGCATTATTATTATTATGAATCAGGGGAGGCCTTTATCCAGCAGTAATAATAAATGTTTAAAAATATCCGGAAGTTGTAAGAAACAGTATCCACGCCTTAACGTTATTTCTAACAATTGTAAGGTTTCCCTTTCGCTGCTTTCTAATCCTCCCTAATCCGCTTATGGTTATCCTGAGTGGCAGGACTAAGGTAACAGTAAACTATCACAAAGCACAAAATATACAACCTTACGGTACCTACTTACTTTTTATGTACTTGCAATTACTAGTTTGTACTCTGATAAATGTAATGTAATCGGCTAGATGATCTTGTGTTAAAAGGCCCACATATTTATTTGTTGTTGTTTAATTTGACGCGGCTAACTTATTAATATTATTTTAGGGTGACAAAACGTTTTGATTCAAAAGAAAAAGAAGAACGGAAATATATTTATTTTCGTCACACAGTACCTACACATTGAAAATAATTGGAATTCTCTGTTGCATAACGAATTTTCTCAAAGAATCACGATCAACCGGTCAGCTTCAGTTTATTTGCACTTACTCCATATTTTTCTGTTTACATGGAAGTTATTAACATGTGGAACCAGCCGCGTGAAACGGTAAACTTAATGTGGAATTCAAAAGTGACCACACGCACGTTAATTAGAAGGCCGAGGCAGGCGTCGGCGCGGACCGGCCGAGGCCCTCGGACACCATCGCATCTCTTTGCTCTCCAAACAGACTGAGTCGGGGGAACAAGCGTTAATAAGCCTCAGGAGTTATAGACAAAAGGGAATAAATCTGTGATAGGCTTGGTCACACCAACACTCAATGTACGATTGAAAAGTTTATTTGCTTTGAGCAGTGTGGATTTCACATCTCAACAATTCAATTCGTAGTCACATAAGTTTTTTGATGAACCTATTTGTTAAAACCGAAACTAAAGCTGCATCATTTGTGCTGTGCGTTCCTCACCAAGTGCCCCCACGCACTAGGCAGTCCGGCTGCGGCCACTAATCCTATGCATGAGGGCTTCTAGGAGTCTGCGCACTAGGCAGCTAAGAATTTCTGACTGCAGCAGCCATTAGAATGCGCATGATTGTACGGCAGCCAATTGGCTGAACCAGAGTAGTACAATACATGTATATCGCTTTCTCTAGTGTCCGCGCACTCGCCGTAGCAGCCACCCGAATTTTTGCTCCAAAAATAATACTATGACCAGCGAAGCATGACTGACCGTGAACTGGCTGATAAAGTGGCAGTTTGATTCTTCGGCTGCCACAACCAAGCTTCCTAGTGCGTGCACGTCAATCTAGAATGTCACTTGTTTGCGGATGTATTGGAGGTACAAGTTTATTTTTGTTTTGCATGTTGATAACTCAAAAATTTACTGGTAAGAAATAGTAAAAAAAAAAATCAATCATAAAAAAAATAAAAATAAATAAAGGATGGACATCAAACTACCTCCTTGATGTCATCAGCTCAAGTAAGTCTTATGCTGGATATAAGTCTACCTCATATTTTGCCATAGTCACCACGCTTGGTAAGCGTATTGGTAACCGCTATCGGTGTTTAGCACTCAGCAGATGCTACTGCCTATCTCTTGATGCGTTCCCTTAGTTGCCTCTTACGACATTCATAGGAATAGAGGGGTTTCTACCTCTTAAGATACTACCAATTTTAAGGAGTGAACATACCTACCATGCATAGATCTATCCCCATAGTGTTAATCAAGGAGACGCAGGTGTCGGGCGGAACCGGGTGAGGCAGTCACAAACACCATTGCATCTCTGTTTGCTCTCCAAACAAGGATGTGGTCCATGGCACAAGCTAACGAGAATTGATTTTTCTCGTCAGTCAATCTAATCTATTAACATTTTCTCGATTAAGTATTTTTGAACCTAGAAGCACACTGCTAATCATAAACCTACCTCGGATGCCACTTTTTACGGTTTTGTGGCTCAAAAAAAATGCATACGTGCAGTATTTGGGATGAGCTGGATTGAATCCTGTAGACCCATATTTAAAAAACAAAAACTTTTAACCGTCCCATGCCTATACATTTACGAAGTCGCAAAATTCATAAAAAATAATGACACTGAGTTCGAAACAAACTGTAACTTGAATAAAAGGCAAGTTACAAACATTCGAATAAGAATGCCCGTACCAAAGCTTGAAACATATAGGAAAAATTCTCTCTCTACCAAAAAAATTTTTCGACCTACCTTGTAAAAAATTTTGTGCTGAGTTGGAAAAATGGTTGATATCAGAGAGCTTCTACTCAATTTCAGACTTCCTGGAAAAGGGTTCGTGTCGTTTCTACAATTATTAACAGAAATAAACCCACAGACATTCGCAACTTGATTTGACATGTAATAAGTTTTAATTTAGTATTTGACTAATGTATTTTTTTTTTTTTATAATAATAATAATAATGTAATGTACTTAATGATAATGTAATGGCAATGTAATGTAATGTAATTTAATAATAATGTAAAAACCTAAAATTTTAATATTTTTAGTAGGGAACGAATTTTTTTGCATACCATTAGTTGGTAAAAATATGTGGAACTAGAATACTTTTGACATCATTGTACTTATACTACCATATTTTTCTGCAAATAAATGAATTGAATTGAATTGAATTGGGTTTTTAGCATCAAAATGAGTAATCCTCAGCTCGATAGTCTGTTTGCCTTATTATTTTTAATATGAGCTCAGGGCAGACAGCCTTGAGCCTAAACATAAATGAACACGAACATGAACCCGCACAGACCCGAACAATGGATACGAAGGCATCTTCGTTCAATTTCGGAATCCGTTACTTAGTACAAATAAAAAGGTAAAATAATGCTATCTATCAAGCACGATAGGAACGGCAATTTTGTCGTGACAGTTTGCAATCGAACAATAAGAACTCATAGTAGGGGAGCAAATATTTCCTACATTTTAAGCACCATATAAAAATCTGACTTCTAAAGACCTCCCAATTGCGTTTAAATTAATAAATGGCGGTGAAGCTTTTAACTGCAAATTTTTTAATTTAATTTTTAAAATTTTTTAATTTTATTGTCTTTTACGTTACAGTTTGTAGCTTACACCACAAAAGCTCTGGCATGTTAGCTAGCCACCCATGTGTGCTTTTGTAGATTATCCAACTGGTCGTGAGAACTGGACTGCAGAGACATGATCTGGATAGCCTTCCATGGCAACTGTGTCACTGGCACTTTGTTTTAGATAACGCCTTGCTGTGATTTTTGTTTGGTAGTATTTAACCATTACAAAGTTTAAGAAAGGAGTCCGTCACGCTGGTTGTGTAGGCAAACAAGAAACCTAACCTGGCAACCCAAAGCACGCCGCGCGCCATCCTGCTTTCTTCACTTAGCTGTACGACGCACCACGTCACTCTCTTTAAAGTTTAATTGGACGACTAATAATCCATCCACAAGTATAGGTTTGGTTTGTAACACTGGTTTTGTGTGGGTTACGGGAGCAGGCACCAGAGCCTTGTTTGCTGACAGGCTGGTGGACAATGACACAGTCAACGCTAAAAGTCAACGCTGAAGCTTTATTCAGTAATATCTCACGGATCATTTCAAAACGTCGTGAAGATGAGTGAATCTAGGCGCCAGTTTCTTGGAACCAAGCTCAAAAAAACACGTAAGAATCATAAGGCTTAGTTACAATCGTTTTGGATCTTCTTTGCCTAACTAGAAGACCGGTGTATGGCCAAAACAAATTAAGCGTATACTATAAAGTTAAAACCAAATTCAGTATGTAATAAAATAAAAAAAGCAAAACATTTAAACTGGGCAAGACTCCTTTGCTACTGTGCAGGTAAATATGTTTTTGTACTAAAGTTCCAAAGCAAAGCTATGCCACATATTTGAGAAATGTGTGAAGTGCGAGTAAAACCGGTTTGGCTCAATTCGGTGCCTCCAGCCTAATTGGGCAGCCATGCCAAGTTCCTGGCTGTCTGCGCTAAGTTTTGTCAAATACCCAATCAAATCAGATATTTTTAAGGAAAAAGCTTAACCTTTGAAAAACCACTGGCTCTTCTGGAAACAGAATCAATATCTATATCTAACTTTCAATATCTTTACCACTTACAATAATCATTATCCAGACTGACTGACTGACATATTATAGACAACTCACAGCTACAGTAATTTTTAAGAGCAGATACAAGATTGATACTAGTAATGGGCTGAGTGATGATTTTTTTATGTCAATGACTGGATGACAGTGACAAAAAAATATCGGTGACAGGAACAATGATAAAATCATCAAATAGTTTTTAAGTGACACATTAATTATTCATTACAATTAATTTTTATTTATGTAAATTAAACACATTAATTATTGTCCAACATTATTATTATTATAATCTTGTTTGACTTTTTCTCTCTTCTTTTTAGGAGATACCACGCAAGCAATACCACAAGATTAAAATATAAGCCAATGTTTGTAATATCATCATAAAACAAATCATTACTAAACCCTCAAATCTAATAATGCCACAGCCAATAAAAACAACAATAATCCTATCCTGAAATCCGCACTCGTCGTTTGGAGTGAATCACGTTGTTCCGATTCTTGGACTATTTATAATACGTGCGGTGTCTCCAGGGGAACAATGGTGAGACTGGTCACAGAATAATAGCCACTAGCCGGGAAGTTAGGAGAGTAGCTATAGGAATAGTCAGACAAGCTTCCGCCCGCAAATTCACTCATGTAAACCTAAATTAAACTTTTATACATCCTGGCGTCGTCTGTTTTTTCCTGGTCACTATATTTGGGTATATTGACGACCGATGTGGCGCGGCGGGCGAATGTCCACCTGTGACGCAGAAGGTTGCGGGTTCGATTCCCGTCTTGGGATAAATGTTTGTACGATCTGCAAATATTTATTCCGGGTGCTCTGGGTATTTTCTATGTATAATAAAAAATATCTATGTATGTAATATAATATTGTATTAAGTATATCAGTCATCTAGTACCCATAACACAAGCTCTGCTTAGCTTGGGGCTAGATGATGCTGTGTGGATCGTCCGGCAATATTTATTTATATTTATTTATTTATATAATACAAAATATCCATGTATGTAATGTATTGTATTAAGTGTATCAGTCATCTAGCACCCATAACACAAGCTCTGCTCAGCTTGGGGCTAGATGATGCTGTGTGCTGTGTGTGGATTGTCCAGCATTATTATATATTATATTATTATATAGTCATATAGTCATATAGTCATATAGTCGGATAGATCGGTCCACAAACTGAAAGTCACTTAGCGAGCTATGGAGAGAATGCTTGGAGTTCGTCTGAAGGATTTTTTTTAACATTAATAGACTAACTATCCTTTGGCTTCAATCTCACCTGATGGTAAGTGACGATGAAGTAGGACGGTTTAAAAGACACCTATTAACTCTTGCCTTAAATTGGATGGAAAAGACCAAAAATCTTTCCTCCTGAAAACGTGTGTGGGAAGAGGTCGGTCTAACAGTGAACCTCTGTTGATGATGATGATGATAGTTGTATATAGTTAGTAAATATATTTAGTTAAGTTTAAGCCTAAAAGACATTCAAATTGAGTCATAATAAAATCCAATTTATCAATTTCATTACCAACCCATCGACATTGAATAAATCAGCGCCTATCACTCGCGACAAATAAACTAAATTATTTTCCGACGAGGGTAAGGACCGGTGATTCACTCTCCCGCATCATCTTTCCACCAACACTCCGTAATCACCAATTAGAATAACACTGTAAAGTAATTAGCATAAGGCCTGTTCTGCAATGACAGGAACTGAGGATATGACATTTTTGTGTGGTTGCGATCTAGCTATATTGGTAGAGTAGAGTTGGTGCGTCTCGTGTATTTATTCCTACTTTTAGCGGTCCATTGAAGAGGGGAAATCATAACTCTTCACAATGCGAACGGAGTCGGGTATGTCTGAACGCTTTCCGGTTTTCTGTTTGGATGTCGGATGCAAGGTGTAAACACGACGAATAGTGCGGGGATAAAAATAAGGTGAAATGTAAATTTACCAGATAAGATCCTTAAGTGAATTATAGAATTGCTTTATAGCTGTTGGTAGTAGCTTGTGGGTTCGAACCCAACCAAGACAAAAGCTGATAAGTAATAAAAATCTTAGGGATCGATTCATCTTATATTGTAAAACTGTAGTAATCAAAGTAATAGTCAGATATAAATAATGTTAAATAAGTCTTGCTGGATAATATATAAATTCAGCATATTGTAAAATAGTGATAGGAAACTTTACAAATGTAACATAGAATAAGATAGAATAGAATAGAAAAATAGGAAAGGTAGTCACTTCATAGTGTCATTTCGAGATGGTGGTAAAAAAAATCCATTGCCAACTACTGTAAAGTAGTATCTAGTAGCTAAGCTTTTGTCATAAAATGACCATAAAATATGTGAAACTGTATTCACAAATTTAAAGCTATTTAGCAGAAAATATCACAAAACTCTATACTATACGTAAGTTCGTATAATTCTTGATAAATAAAGATAACCGTATCTTAGATGCGTCGTCACAGCATCTGTGTACTTTAGCTACGCGACACCTGACTGACGTGTCTACTCTTAGAAAGGCGTCCGGTATTATGTTCGCTTGTGGTTATTGACACGCGTGTAAAAGGTTATAAAAAACTCTTCGGACAAACCAGGCAACTAGCAAACTTTTTAAGATATACTCGTTTTTACATATCGTCTCTAATTCATAGCCATTGAGCTAGAACCGTATCTTATGGAATCAGAATAATCTTTATGTAAACTGTTGAAAGTAAGTATAAAAAAGAAACGATTGTGCTTTAGACCACACGACTGAAGTAAAACTTCTTTTATATACGAAACATAACTGGCTATGAGAGAAAGAGAGAAAGAACAGTGCTTTCATACCTCCTCCATGGTAGTTAAACGTTTAACGCAACCTTGTTGGAAGTCGCATAAGAAGTATTACTTCAAAGCATCTCGACCAATCACGACTTTAATTCCCAAGCGCGGTAGATATCCCCTTCGAGCTCTTAGTACCAAGAACCTACTCGAGATTCTTCGAGGATGTCTAAGGGGGGTGGTCAGAGGTATATCCAAATAGTACATTTAAAAGTATAAAATGGTGGGAATATAATTGTTATAGTACAAACAGCCTGCCCTATTCTAATTTCAACCCCCTATTATTTTCTAATTTAAAATGCAATATCGTACAAACTTCACGTCACGTCATGACAGGTACAACTAACTATGATGTAATCTGTGAGCCACCCTTTGTGCAGCAGGTAGAGCCTTCGGGGAAGGTAGCTTTTGTTTCAAACGATTAGGTAATCGGCGGCTTGGCAATCACTTGCTGCAAACTGCTAGCTGGTGTTTATGGCACCTGTTTTATTTTGTAGTTTAAAATAGTCGGCACTAAAACGGGTACTATCGCCTAGCTTCAGGATAATTCAATCTAAATTATTCCTGGACAAAATGCTTGCCTGCAAGACAATACGGTTCATAGTTTTCAAACTTGCGTAATTCTTTTTTCATCCTACTAATATTATAAACGTGAAAGTTTGTGAGTAACATTAACCACATGCTAGGATTCCCTCCGAAATATGGATATGTGGAGAGGTAGACCAAAGAAAAGATGGATGAACTGTGTGAAAGATGACATGAATAAAAAAGGAGTAAGTACAGATAATGAAGGCTGACTGAGAGAGATGGATGAATAAAACACGTTGTACCGACCCCACAGAGAGTGGGATAAGGGCCTACCTTAGTGGTAATCTGATTGAACGAGTATTTTTTTAACTTTCGCGATCAGCAGAACACATATTGAATACTTATGGGTACCTATGGGTATTTATCGCGTATTACCTTTTATATTTATTTTCCCGACGTTTCGGCTATGTTGAAAGTAGTTGCAACAGCCGTTACGCTTCTATCGATCTCTTAATATTTATTGTTTTAGTTTTGTAACCTTGTAACCTTATAAAGTGTGTGCTAAAGTAGCAAATACATTTTTGTCTATGTCTAATGAGCTTGACTTAAAATAGCAGGGGTAACTTATTCAAGCACAACCCAACATTAAAGTGAAAGTAGTACATTGCATTCCAATAATATCGATTCTGGAAAGAGCAATCTCAATTGTCGTTTGTCACCTTATCTCCCGCGTACGTCTATAAATATGAGCACGCACAGATGAGTGTAGCATCGCATATACTCTTACTACTACTAAGTACTTCAATTCATTTCACTCTTGCCAAGCGGAGAGGCAAAACTGAACATCTGCTGGTCTTCTTATTGGAGGGAATCAAAGAATTAGGAGATAAGGAGACCCTACTTGCGTCGACAAACTGTGGAAGACATCGGTGGGGACTGCCGTGGTGGCAGATTATGACGAGGATCTCAAGAGGCGCAAATATGCCGATCTAGAGCCTACGCATTTTACTACTCTTGGGCTCGAGACTCTAGATTCGTAGAGTACAGAGGAACTCCAGGATTTTAAAATTGTGACCTGAGGGCTGGTGAGTATCTGGTTCAGCGCACTAGCATTGCCATTCAGCGTGGCTGCAGCCAGTGTTTTAGAAACGCCTCCGATTGATACTGATTTGGATCAGTTGAGCTATCTCTAGATCGTCTGTAGATAGCTGAACTGTCATAAAACTGTCATATGTATTTTGTATATACCTATTATAAATGCTTGTATTAGCTATATTTTACTTTTTAAATAAGTAACCTAACATTGAAATAGTTTTAAAAGAGTATACCTTTCAATTACACATACGTTGTATGTTTTTAAAAATATCTTAAGTTACACCCTTTTCTCTCGTTAAACCCCCAAAAGTATACCTAATTGTTAATTATAACGTAAATAGACTCCCTGCTCCGCCGCGTCTGTCTGCACTCAGGTATTTATACTTGTGGTACTTTAGCCAGACACGGTCCTACCTGAACTAAAGGTTACAGGTTCGAATCCGTACTATGCTCTTATTCTATGCGTGGTGACAATGGCTAGATAAATTTATTTAGGCGGATGATAAAACGTGGCGAATAAATTAAATAAATACCACTTCCTGATATTTTAAGCTGGTCCTTTGTTACGATGTCATTTGGCTCCGACAACTCCTGGCTTCACAATTCACAACAAAGTCACACGGAACATGGCTTGGTATGCGTAATTGGCCAGGACTTGAAGATAATGGAGCTATGCTAAGAACCGGCGCTAGGAAATTGCCCCCTGAGGGACATACGGGTAAACTTGCATGTTATAGCTAAGAATAGCCTTAAAATGAGAAGTTCTGAGAGTTTAACTGGAGAAATTTGTCACATGTTGAAAGAGTTGTTCATTGAAGTGGATTATGTGTGGATGAAGTATCGTCTTGTAGTTTCTTCCTTCATGACTCACAAAAGAGTAGTAGTAGGTATCTACTACTACTCTTTTTATGATTATAGTCATGTCCATGCAACGATTGCCTGGTAGCGATCGCTGTTAACGATAAGGCCGCTCATTGTATTACCGTGTTGTTTTTAGGGTTAATCGGGACCCTATTACTCAGTCTCCGCTGTCAGTCTGTCTGTGTCCAGACGGCTGTATCTAATGAACCGTGATGTTAGAGTTGAAATTTTGACAGACGATGTATTTTTGTATTTCTCGATATCAATGATTGCTTTATTACGCCTGTTGCTTACCTATCGTGAGTTGTATTATAGTAAGGAAGCAGGCTATATCTTCAGCGGACTGTCAGACAAACAATCTCCTATTACCACAATGCATCGAGCTTATCTTACAAATGGAATGCATATGTACACCTCACATGTAATTACGTTAATTAACTGTTTTTTCAAGCAAGCGATCTGGCTAATGAATCCATGCCTTCTAGGGTTGGCAGACATCGGCCTGCAGACTGTAATATTATAATAATAATAATGAAAAGCACACTAAAAAGTAGCCCTGCCTTCTGCGCTGTACCTAGGTGGTAGGTTCTATTTCCACCAAAAACATCACAGTCATTTGGTTCCCATAATACAAGCTACGCTTTTATACAAGCTACGCTTTTATTTAGATGATGTTGTGTAAAAATGTCTAGAAATATTTATTATTAAGTATCTACTTATTTATTATTTATAATATTAAAGCGTCTTTTATTTTCCTAATATAAATGTACAAAAAAAATGCTAACATTAGAATATGTTTACAATAATTCAAATTTTTTTTTTTAGATTGAATTAAATAATAAAAAAGATAAAATTAACGTTTAAAATTATATATCAAATAATTTGATCAACACTTATTAAGGACCTAAAGATTGTAGTAGTAAATATTATTAAAAAATTTATTTCAGACAACGTATGCTAAGTAAAAAAATACAAAAAATTCGTTACAGTACATACATCTTTATAAGAAAATTTATCCGGAGCCCGATTATCGTAGCAAAATATCGTCAAATTCGTTTCTTATTCTATGGTCAAATTCAAGTTTTTATCGAGTCCATCTCCAAATGACATTCTTTGAGACTGACATTTCAGACAGGTCGAATTTTGACAATCGAATTCTTGTTTCAACCTCGTCTCAGCTCAAAAAATTACGGGGATTGGACATCTGACTGAAGACAACGTACAGCCTAAACCAATGGTCGCAAAGACTTGAAATTTTCAGGTGATATTTGTCTTGACGCGTAAAACTTTCTTAGTACCTACACGAAAGGATTCCTTAACAAGCAACCCCCCAAAGGGGCGTAGCAGGGGTTGAATTAGTTGCACGCGGACGAAGTTACTCGCGTTTCGTTAGTATTAATATAGGATTTCAGGCAACGTATCCTAAGTAAAAAATACAAAAAAAAAACATTATCATGATCATCTACAGCCTGTAGAAGTCCACTGCTTGACATTGGCCTTCCAGGAAGAACAATGGTGTAATGACTGATAGAACAAGCAAATGGCGCACCTGATATGAAGTGGTTATAAAGCAAATCGGAAGCTCGCAGGTCACGCACTAGAAGAAAGGGTCCTACGTTTGACTGCTTTGCATCTATCAACCAACAACAGGTGTGCCTGTTATTTTACCGGGACCCATAAACTTCAAACAGGAACACAGCAACGATGCACTGTTCGGCGTGTTTTTTTGGTGCGTAATAATGTTTTTAGTTGTGCAAATTTTGATATTTATATAGAACCGGTTTTTAGTCCACCCTGATGATATAATATTTAACCAATTTCAAGCTTAAAAGCTATCCCTATTAGGGGTGTCCGGTTTCAGTGACAATCTCCGCATTCCGTCCGGGTTCCCGGAACACTAGGGTCAAGATAAACATCGGGATCACTTGCACACTGGCCAGGGCCGCCCTTTGGAGATTCTGTAGATCCTCGCCGAAGATTGCCGTGACCTTTAGGCGGTCAATGGACCTGGTGAAGTTCAGTGCTGATTCTTTGTATCTTTACTGATTCCTTGTTTACTACCAGATACCTAGACACTCATCATCGTCTTCCTGCCCTTATCCCACACTAAGTGGGGTCGGCACAACAGGTTTTTTCCTTCGACTCTCTTCTATCAGTCGTCATCTCAGTGTTCACTCCTTTCTTACTCATATCATCTTTTACGCAATCCATCCATCTTTTTTTTGGTCTTCCTCTGCTTTTATAACCTTTCACAGCCATATCTAACACTCTTCTCGTTATATGGCTTTTTTCCCTCCGCATGACATGCCCATACCATGCTAACCTATCAGATACCTAGACACTACCCACATATTTTATGTCGTCAGATCACTGCTGGACATAGGCTTCCCCCATATTTGGTAGGTATTGCCATAGTCACTGCGCTTGGCACCGTAATGGTGAACGCAGTGTCCGGTCTTAACTCAGGAGATGCTACTGTCCATATCCGGTGGTGCGCTCCATGAGGGACTACGAAGTGTCCTACGGAGGGGTCCTAGTCGAAGCCAGGACTACCTCAGCTGATTTAACTAAAAAAATCTCACTTGATATGGAATACAAACTGCCACAGAGTCACAACCACTTTAGGAGATAAATTTCAAGAACTCATTTCTTAGTACTCAAGTGTATAAGCATTCTATCAGCTATCTGGTTCACATAGTACAAGCTTTGCTTAGTTTGGGGCTAGAGGACGCTGTGTGAATCTGTGTCAAAATGTAGGTATTTTATGAAAGTCGAAAGAGAGTACGATATTAAAATTATTGAATTTTCAAATATTTTTGATTGAGAGAGCGAAGCGATCGAAACTTCAGTGGCAAGTTAGATAATATGGTTTTGTATATTTGTTTGCATGATCTGCATGAAATCCGGTAGGTTTATAGGTTGTTGAGAAATTTACTATTAAAAAGTTTTAAAGGGGCCAAAAATTACTACAAAGTTTAAAAAAGATGCCGAGTTCTGATATAAAGTATCGTATTTAGCCAATTTTAGAATACACCGACAACCCTGAGTACGCGCAACAAGTTAGGTAGTAGGCATAACAAAATCCCAAACCTGCGTACCATTACTTGATAGTTTATTGATATTGGTCGTTTACTATTCCGGGGAACCGGGATGGAATGCAGATGTCCAGCATTCTTGGAGTGACACTTTAGCAGGACCACATTAGGCACATAATACCACGGAAATACGAGTAGGTGTTAAAATTGCTTGAGCGTGGTGAAGCACAAAGGTATCGCTGTGTATTTTAGGTTCAAGTGTTATTGGTTTTTCGAAGTTTTTTGGAGCGACAACGGCTTGATTCTTTTCTCAATATTGGTTTTACCTCAATAGACTGGCCACAAAATAAAAATAATAGTATATTACATGTATTTGACATAACGCCATCAAGCCCCAAACTAAGGGATGCTTATACTATGGGAACTAACTTAGATAACTGACAGAGTACTATTGTAGATAATAATAATAATGCTGGACAATTCACACAGCATCATCTAGCCCCAAGATAAGCAGAGCTTGTGTTATGGGTACAAGACTGATATACATAATGCAATACATTACAAACATAAATATATTTTTTTCAATAAATATTTGCAGATTGTACAAACATTTATCCCAAGGCGGGAATCGAACCCGCTACCTTCTGCATCGTAGGCGAACATTCGCCCGCCGCGTCACAGTGTGTGTCCCCCCCCCGCTCAAACCATGCAAACTTCCACCGAAAAGATCTAGTACCTAAGTAGTTTTTTTTAATACGTCATAAATCGTAAGCCGCAATTTACCTTTCATTCAATCAACTCAAATATAAATTAAGATTTTCTCAGAAAAAACATATTCATGCATGATACTTACTTACTGCTTATCAATTTACAACTTTATGAAATTCTTTTCTCACCATTAGTTGAGTTCTTCTATAACTTGATCTATACTAACCAAAACAGAGCATTCACTACAGTTTTTAAATACAATATCTTACCAGGTTTATTATGCCGTTGCTTCTTCCCTTTGCCAGCGGCTGCTGCCAGGATAGCCAGCACCACAGTCAGCCGTAGCCAGCAATACATCCTAGCCATTACACCATCACACTACACCAACAACTAACTGCACAATGTTGTATAACTCATAAATGGCACCTTTAGCGTCTAAAAAAACAATGTTAGCGTAAGTTGAAAACAAATAGGTAAAAACAATGAAAATAATGTAACCTTTTTTTCTAATACTTCTATTAACTTTTAGATTAAAACCTCAATACTATCCTAAAGTTTCAACCTTAACCGTTTTTAAACTCTAATATTTTCTGTCACATTTTTAATTAAATTCAAGCCACTGTAGTAAAGTTTATTCAACCAAAACCAAATCTTGGTTTTACGATAGTTATTTCGACACGAAAGCTTAAAAGCTCCACACGCGACGCGGTTGAACGAAGGTAAACAAACGACTGACGGTCGAGTGAACTTTTCGATGGCAATTTGAGACCGGTCACCGGCCGGCAACAAACATAAACGGACATAAACAAAAAAAACAATGTTTTCAAATCCAAACATTTATCTTAGATATGGTAGGTTCTTTGATCAAAACCTTCTTTCAATTATTTGGTTTTAGTGTTGATATTTAATAAAAATCAGCAATTTACTGAACTAAAATGATTATAGTCGTTTCACTAATCAGAAATTCAAAACTATATAGCTAGTACAAACCTAACTCTACAAAACCGGTGGTGCAAAAGCTTGAAGCAAAATTGAAAGAAACTTAGAGCGCAGTACAGTTTAGCTACTCGACGCTAGATGGCACTATCAGTAATTCGCATCGCGCAACGCCATCTTTTCGAAAGCTCCAGTAAACTCACATTTCGAAGCTTTTGTGAAGATGGCGTTACTTGGCTTATTTCATGAAACAAGAAAATGTTAGGTTGTGGCTCTGTCATAACAAGGACCTACTTTGTATGCTGTCACCAAGACTCTTTCTCTCTCAAAGGTTGTATTTTAGCCCTTACTGTGAGGGTAATATTTGATAATAACTTAATGAAAACATTTGACAGCCGTCACAGCTCAGGTCTGCCTTCTCTGTTCTGTAGGGTTGTGGGTTCGACCCCCAACGCAAACAAAACAAGCATTAGTGTGATGAACACAGGTGTTTGTTCTGTCTAGGTATTTACAAAAAAACGTAAAGTATTTTAACAGTTATTTTGTTTCCATAGTACAAGTTTTGCTTAGTTTAGGGTTAAATCGCGTTGTGTTGTGTTGTGTAGCGTTATTATATTATCCCTTTCTGGTATATTACTTAGGTACGTTTTTCAATATACAATTATTCTCCGGTTCCTCTTTGGCTTACTCGTTGAAGCTCGGATAGTGACGAGTCAATTTATTTTTTAGTTTACTTACATTACACCTTTGTTCATCCTTACATATTACTTGTCATATTTACTTACTTCGTTATACCGCTGCATCACTTGAGCATATCTAAGCTACGTAGTCTTGAGCATCGTCACAAGGTAGTCGGTATTCTACAGGATACATTTCGGCGAGTGTACCTTGGAGCTCTACAACCTGGTTCTCCCGTCTCCGTTCTATCATCAGACCACCAGACGTACGGAGACGACACACCCGTTTATGGTTGACACCACTTCCACCCGCACCAAGTACTTTCCCCCAACTTTTATTATGCACACAGGAAAACATTGGAACTCGTTACCATCGTCTGTTTTTTCCGGTAAAACAAAAATAAACCATTGTAAATTAGGTTTATCAGACATTAGTTTGTCATCAACTCATCTATCTAAAACCTAGATACCGTAAGAAAAATATATCTTTACAATACTATGTCTATTTAGTTTTGAAATAGCTACGCCTCAGTACCTTTTTTTATGCTACTGATGGTGGAACAAACATATGGCCCACCTGATGTTAAATGGTACCATCACCTATAACAAAGCATTGCCTTCTAAATCACGCACGTTAGGTACGTGCCTTACGATGCATAACCCTGCGTCCACCAACCTGAGGCATACGGCTGTTAAGCCTTATGTGCTTGTAACTTCACCAGCACTTGTGGGTGCGGGTGTGCCATAAAGGATGTAAGTACGGTGATAATACTTCTCCAATTGAGCCTTTTCATATACATCTTTCTACTAAGCCTACTTATTATATTGTAAAAAGAAGCACGCAGCAACTTTTCCAATGAAACCGTTCTTTTCGTCTGTTCTTTCTGACGCCTAAATTCATCATAATCTTCACATTCAGATAAGTTAAAGTTGAGCAGCAGCATTTTCTGAGTAGGTACCTACTTAAAACCGTCACCGCAGCCAAACTGCCTGCCAGTTCTAGGATGACTAGAGCAAATCCCCCTTAATCTCGGGGAGGCCAGCAGTGGACTTTTAGACTGATAACATGACTTGTATATGCAAAGACATCATCAGCCTTTTGGATCTAATGGTTTAGAATACCAGAGATTAAAATTATATTTACCAGATACCAGATATTCACCAGATTTGAGAAATGTTAAGTTATATTGGTCGGTGCGTCTTAGAATCGTCTTTATTCCCCAAATATGTACAGTTTTAGAACCCCACAACGCCGTAACGCTGGCAGAAATGTCCAACAAGAGACGGTTTCAAAAAAAATAAGCAAATATATTTTTTATCTCTGGTAAATTTTACCTACTATTTCATTTGAATTGGTTACCCACAACCATAATTTTATTAGGTAGAAACGATCAGGTAACGCTATAAGCGATCAAACAAAATCCCTTTCATGCCAACACGTTCACTGTCGTGTGTCTATTGTTAAGTATTCCAAAACACAAAGCTCATTGAAATGGTCACTCGGCTTTGTTCACAGTAATGGCCCCTGAAAAGTAATTTAAGCAAACAAGGAAAACTCATATTTCCTGTTGTACATTACAGCTAACGTCCTAGCTCCTTTACTGGGTTTTTGTTATCAAAACGTATTTTAGAGGAAAGTCCCAGTTACTTAGGACAAAGGTTTTTTTCCGTAAAGGACAAAGAACGTGTATTCTCTCTCTTTCTTGAGTAATTCAAGCAACGTAGGTACACTACACACATTTGAATGACCTACTTAGGTGGTAGGTAGGTAACTAGGGGTAATAAGATTTCAAATGAAACCAATAACATACAAACAATAAGCCAAAAATGTTTAATTGTTATATCGATAAATGTACATTGCGTTTATCGTTACATTAACACCAAAGACTGGACACCCACTAGACGCGTAATGTATGACGGCGCGCCTTCCACTAAACGAGTAAAAATTCACCTAAAAAAATCGTCGCTAAATCAGGTAGGACATACATAGATACATTCGGATAGAGCCGGCGTGGGCCAGCGGATTGGCGGAGATGTGGGGGCCGGTACGCACCCCCCCCTGCGGGCCCGACCGGGCCGCCTGGGGCCTAGACGAACCACTCGTCCTTATGCGGGGCGGCGCTCAGCGCTGCGCCCGCGCCCTCAGGCGGCCCGGGCGCGCCGCCTTGTACCCGCGCGGGCCCGCAGGGAGCGCCCAGTTTCCCGGCAGCGCCGTCGTCACCACGTCCAACCCTCCCGCGCAGCCGCCGTCTGCGCCGCCGTTACCGCTCGCCAGCGCCATCTGATGCACTGCAACACCCGCGCCAACACATTACTCACGGGGCCTCGCCTCGACCTCACGCCTTGCTGCTGTCCGTCGCCACGGCGTCGAACTACAGAGCGGCCCTCGGGCTCTCATTGGGCGCGAGCCGCCGGTATAAAACTAAAGTGACTGCAACATAACAAGCTATGCATGGTGATGGTTTCAATTATTGCATAGCAAAACGCGAAGCCTGCGCTTGGCGCCGACATTCAGCGACACGGTGCCCATTACTACTTTACCATCCCTCTATCTAATATCACACTTTATCTACTGAGATGCAGGCAGAGTCGCGTGAATGTGGTGCTTCACATTGAGCTATGCTTTAGTGCATACAAATCACAAGACTTTCTAATATTTTAGAGAGTGATCCATTGTTGGAAGTTCATTCGGCTCGAAGCTGCAGAAGCAATCGAGCTTATTTTGTGATTTACTACGAGGAAGCCCCTCAAAGCAGATTACCCAGTGGATCACTCTCGCCAGCTCTAATGAGATTAATAATTTCTTACAATGCATTTTCTTTTAACTAAGGTAGGCTTCAAATTAAGTACAATATGATATTCTACGCTATTATTTAAAGTGGCAGATTTTACACTGCATTACGTACTTATGATTTTTTAAATACATTTGATTATTACTGAGATCTTTAGCTTTACCTACTAATATATTGTTTAGCTGGTCTATAAAATATTTTTGACTTCAGATTATGTATAAAGTTAAGTGTATAACCAGCTTTCTGATCTAAAAGACTACCAGAATCAGTTTGCTAGGCCAGATTGGAGATTATTCTCATAGTTTTGGAAGAATTCTGGTTATTTATAAGCTTACCTGCCATCATTGTCAGGAATAGTCTGGGAACAGATACCTGGCTTCTACTACTAGGAGTTAAAATTATGAGCGGATTTTTCAATGTTCAATTTAAAATAACCTTCAGTAATTGCTAATTTAGTGCATACAAATTACCATTCTACAAAACTTTAGATTTCTGATTAAAATGCAACTGATAATGAACATGAAAAAATCCTGCATAGGTTAATCTTAAAAAACGAAGCTTAAACTGAAAACAGGCTTTCAAATAAACGAGGTAGCTATCAAGATAAGCATGAAACTATCATAGATTATGCATCTATTTGAATCGTCTACAAAAAGACAAGAAAATGAATCAGTCGCATTGGCTACTCAACGTTTATTTTTCAGGCTAAAAACTGAACTTCACACTTCTATTGGAAAATAGTAAGAGAAAAATAAGTAGAACATTTTAAATATAAAAAGAAAGTGAAGAAAAAAGTACTAGTCGCGTGAAGTTCATGTATCTGCAGAATCAAACTAAAAATCGAGTATGAAAAGCTTTATTTCAGCAAAAAATATGAAGGCTAATAAAATTATAGCTCAAAAAAAAGTATAAAACTCATATTCTTCATGCGGTAGTAAGTAGTGTTTGCTTTGTCGTTGTCTTTCTCCAAGGTGCAAAAATGTGCAAAGCATACAAATTTCTCGAAGAAACAGCTGCGACTAAGTGCATCCTGTAGATTTCTGACCTGAAACCATTGCTGAGCAGTCAGTTTAATGCCTCTAGAGATTAACCTAGCAAATATAACTTGTTCAACCAGAAATGTATGGAATAGGCGCAAAGCTAGCGTCTATTTTAAATCCTACCGTAAGTATGTCCTAAATGTCATCAACTAGATTATCTATAAAACGATGATAACTGTTTGATAAAAAATATTTCTTCAGGGTACGCACCAACAACGTCCCAATATTTTCGCGGGTGTCAATAAGTGACCGTTATAACTTACTGTTAGGTATTTGCCTAAACTTGGTATAAAATAAAAGTAAGTGAATTGGGCATGAGGTCTAGGTTAGCTAAGTTACTGGTGTACTGCACTATTGTGAATACGTATTTCAGAAACACTTATTTCATTGCATTTAAACCGACTACCGAGCAATGGTCCTACCACGCCAAGACAAACGACGCAAACACTCTCATGCTACAATACTAACAGTGTAGATGGGTGCGCTGGATAGCGGCGCGGCGACGGCAGTAGCAGCACGCGGAGACGCCAGCGACGACTGCTACCAGAAGCAGAGCGCCAGCAACCACCACCGTAATCGTCCCACCGGGGGTACTGCCTGTGCCATCTGAGGTTGAAGATACTGTCAAAACATCTACGAGAACAGGGACGATAGCCAGTACCGCTACATGGCAGTTAAAATATATGTAAATGATCCAGAAAGTAGACAACAGCATCTCTTGAGTGTTTAACGTCAACGCTGCGGGCACCAATCCACTTGCCAAGCATGATGACTACGGTAAAGCTCCTTAGATATGGAGTATTCTATGTCCAAGTGTACTTATTCAGGCAAATGATAATTATATTGAAGTTAAATTCAGTAATGTTTCTATTGCCGAAAAAGTCAGAAAAGAAAAAGATATCTTTATAAATAATAATCTAAAGAAGTCTACTATTGACAATCCACCTACCTCCCCAAGAAAAACTAGTTCATTCTTTCATGGGCCTCTCTCTTTAAATTTGCTAATGATAGACCAATCGAAAGCTCTTTCACTGATCACCAACTTCCCGCGATCTTCACAGATTTGATAAACTTAGAAATATACAAACTATAAAGATGCTGGTTGAATGAAAAAAGAATCAGATTTGATTATTTACCGGTGCACACTGATGCAGTATCCTCGTCGGAACCGTCGGCGCAGTGGTCGACACCATCGCACAGAAGGTCAGCGTGCACGCAGAATTCTCGCTGCTTGCACCTGAAGTCCTTGCACCCGTGCTCTGGAACAGTGGGTGAGAGGGAGACAAAAATAACAACGTTATGGTTGATGGAAGAAGAAAAGGTGAGAAAATAAACAAATTGCTATAGTAGGTGATGTTAAAGTGTAGTGAGGTGCAGTAACTTTTATGGTAAACCCCAGAACATACTCTACTACTCATGATTTGGAACAGTGAAAAAAACCATGTGAGCTGTAGAAGTTGTAAAGAGTAATGGCGTGAGTTGGAATAGCCAACAACATGACATCAATAATAATGGACGAGGTACTTCAGAATCCATTAACAGCTTGTTATTGAATCCAAATTCTAAAAGTTGTAAAATTTTATCCGAAAAACCATACAATGAAACCGCTGACGCGACACCGCTGCCGCTGCCGGCAGTAATTGGGTATTCATCTCGATGGAAAATGCAAACAATGGAACAGCTAACGCCATTGATTCAACACCTCGACACCAGTTGACAACCCTAGTATAATTGCGACAGTAAAATCACTTTTAATGATCATTAAAATCTAAAAGAGAGAAATAAAGTGTCAGAGACCGTTCTTCATTCATGCAAAATGAATTGGTCTGGTTAATTCAATGTTTTCGCTGGCGTGAATGGGGTCAAACAACCACAGTGTACGTTTTCACATTTTGTATCAGTATTTCAATTTTAATTAAAAGTTTATATGTAAACTAAACTAGCACCTTACATACCTACTTCAAGTTGCAAATAAATGAATGTTATCTAAGACCGAATGATTTCAATAAAATAATTCGTATTTATCTAAAAAGGAACAAAGTCCCAAAGAAGCTTCAACTTAACCTCATTAAGAAAGGCTGGTGGATTGTGTAACCACACAAACTTGGGGCAAACTGAGCAGAGCGGCAGAGCCCCGGGACCGACCACACAGAAGAGACATTGCTTTGATCTTTACAGTGGTTGAGGGAACTTTTCCCTGAGGCGCGTACATTGACGCGCAGGTAGGCTTTATTCCCAGGAAGCTCGCCGAGGGAGAAGTGTACCTATTGTTTAAGATTTTATTCCGCTGAGGGTGTCGCGCCGCCTGTTTTGTTGCATAATTCAATGGCATGTAAGGTAAACATTTGTTCTTTGTGCACAAATTCCTGTGCGATGAAAATGTGAATTTTCGAAATAAGCTATGTCAACGCTTGCGGTTCTAAACTTTACTTGAGAGAAATAGGAGCTTTTTGCTGAAGCCATTATTTTAACGTTGAATTTACATGTGGAGAGCTTTAATATTAAATGAGAGCAAACTCTCCCTTTGTGCACAGGAGTGATTATGTTTCAGACGCGAGTAACAGGATAAAGCTTCCGCTTAAATTATTAAAGGCCGCTTTCCAGAATCAAGAGGATATTTTATTTAGTCATTCAAGAAATTCCTGTATGAGAATTACACATTTAAATAGTTTGAACTACTTAATAGTAAAATCATTGGAAGGTGTGTCGAGATTCTTGTATACTTATAGACAAGTTTAGCTCACCCCTATTTAAAACAAACCGGTTTTTTGTATGTAAGTACCTTTATAAAAACCATAGGCCAAAAAGTGTTACCGCTAAAATAATCTTAATGAAGTATGCATGGCGAGTGTCGAGTGGAGTCCTCTAGGATCGCTTAGTGAAGTATGTCTTAATGGGCTAACTCCAGCCAACTTCGGCAAGTTGCAAGTTTGGCTCCATTATCGGGCGACCGCAGCACGTGAAGTTTCGCATCGCCTTGCATTATTAGCGGAGACGAGAACAGTGGTTTGTTGTTCAAATATATTTAACGCAAGCGTACTATTCCTCTCTTTTAGAAATATATTTAAAAAAATACATTAGGGCACCAAATTTAGCTTTCTTTTACCATTCTTCATTTCTTTCTTCTTTTAGTTAGTTATGAGATTTTCATCCATATTCACTAATTAATTGCTTACATGTACATATTATTAACTTAGTTCTAATAGGTATATAGCTAAGATTTATAGTACATGCACCCTGTTGGGTATTGCAATGCCATAGAAGGTAAATTATTATTAACATTTTAAAAATAATTCAGCAGGCAGTCAAAAAATTCTGCCTTCTAAAGTGTTACTAAAATTTTAACAGAGGTAATTGCTGTGTTAAATTATTGATTACTATACGAATAGAGATTTTATTTAATTGTTTCCTTGTTTCAATAATTAATGAATCAAGTATTTTAATGCTTACATATAAAAAGTTACATAAAGCGTATTCTTATGAATTAAATTTATCAGTTGCAGATAGTGTGCTTCAAGCTAATCAATTCCGTTGTTTAAAACAAATGTATAAATTTCTGTTATAACTACTTTTATCTGCACGCCGCTAGTATGGTTGTACCATAACATGATACCAAACAACTGTGCCTGCCTGTATATAAAATTCACTGTCCTAACCCATTTATATTGCAAACATCTAAATCCTTTTGAATATTTCTTCCACTCTGTCGAGCGGAAAATATAATTGGTGATAGATACAAGCTCATATACGAAAGCATTTCAAGTGTGTGTTAAACAAAGCCTTCCGCTCAGGAATGTTTTTAGACAGTCTAATTGCTTCCTTTGTGCTTACATTTCTAACTACATACTATTCCACATTCGTTATTATTTCAACGTTTATCTCTGAGCGCTTTTCTCTGTGATAATTGCCTTTCTTTGGCACGCCGATAACAATACGGTTTTAATTAATAATTTCTTTTGTTTCTTGACTTAAATCAATGTAGTAGAATGTCACAGTAGGTAGAAGTAATTGAATCGAAGGATCACTGTTTATTCGGATAAGAAAACGCCTGAAGAAGAGTTATGAAGCTATAAGGAAATCGTAAAAGGAAAGATAACATATCACAGCAACATAAAGAAAGCACAAGTCAAATAAAACACAAAAGTAACACGAAGTCGCAACAGGTTCTCACGTCGTCGTGAACGTCAACGAAGGCCAACGGAATCCAGTGAGAACGCAATAAAAAATATATATCTAACTATAAAAGGGTGGAATGCGTAAACGAACTGCCCTGTCGACTGTTTGTACGAATAAATAAACATTCGGCCAAATTAAAGAGGGTGAAATAGGGACAGACGCGTGCCGCATTTTTTCAACAGAATTGTATTTATCGGCGAAGCGTTCAGTGTTATTGCTTCATTCACGATCGCCTGTTGTTATTACATTTTTGAAATAATGACACGAGCTTTCATTACATTGCTTTGAACTGTTTGCTTTTTTTCTATTATCAAAAGTATACAATCCTTTTCTGATCACTTAATTTTGATTGTCTTATGCTTTAAATACTGCTGATGTAAAGGTATTAAGTTCACTGTTTCGCCAATTAACTCCGAGCACTGTCGAGTTTGTACCTCTTTGTTTCACCAAAGCTTTCCTTGCTCAAAGAGCATCACTAAGCTTACTTCTACGTTTGTTTCCTCTCGTAGAATGCGATCTCATTTCCTCCTGTCTTTATGTAAATCACCAGACAATTGTATTTAAACGTGATGAATATATTTCAAATGGAATTTATAGCTATAGTTCAGATACTGTGAAATGAGTCCTCCTGTGTATACAAGCGTGTAAAACTAATTAAACTACGCCAACTGGTGTGGCGAAGTATGGTTTGAGGAAATTGAATCACTTCTCTCAAGTGGTTACTGTTTTCATGTTCTCCTGTGACAATTAGAGTACTGGCTCTTGTATTTTCGCTGTTTCCTTTGTCTTTTCACTCTGTATAACATGCTGTTTCTCAGAATAATTGATTATTATTCTGAGTGCTGCCCTAGTTTTTTGTCACTTAATTTTACTGTTGACAGTCGTCAGCGCTTCTTGGTTTTAAGTAGTATTTCCACGTACTAAAGTTTTATTTGTTCTATATATATAATCTTGATATCTATAAAGTTTTTTTTTATTATTCATTCGGTAGCGTCCAGTAAATTCTTTTTCAGTAATATTTTTTGTAGAAAGGGAAAAGTGTACTTTTGTTTATAACTTAAAAATCTGTATTTCCCTTCCTGCTAAAAACCTGATTTAATAAAGTTACCTGAGCTCCAATGAAACCAAAGGGTCATAAAACAACAAAGTACCAACAATAGGATCATCTGGAGGAACTTATATTTGCGGTACAGCGGTTCAAATAGGCTTTTATATCTAAACTTAGTCATGGAAGTCTGCCAAACTTTTCCTTTTGCGGGTTTTCTTTCATTTCTTGCTGATATAATTTTATTACAAACTTTTTCTGATTTGAAAGATATCTTGAAAGATATGTTCAAACTGATGAATGTTTAATTTAGGATGAAGTTTAGTAGGATCATAGAAATAAAACATTTTTCTAGGGTATTGAAATTAAAATTCTTATTTAAAGGTATGCTTAAAGTTTGAAAGATATTATGTTTGGGTACGTTTTATGAATTAGGACCACTTTGTTATATTATATTAAGTATATTTGAAAGTGATTTTAGTGGTCAATTATAAAAAAAATATCTAATTCAAAATTTCTACCTTTTGCCCTTACCCACAAGAAATATATTAATATATTCGGTTACTGAGCGATTTTTTTTTGACTGTTTGAGGGACATGCTCGAGAAATTTATTCGAATGAAACATCCATTGGGACAGAAGTGGGAAAAAACCCATGATATAGAAGTGGGATTAAAACCTGATGGCGCGACGATGAGTGGTTCGATGTTTGGTTCCAATGATACAATTATCAATGTGTGGAGTCTATTATTTATTGAGTAGAAAATACTAAGCGTGATACTCACTAGGGTCTTTCACTGCGGTCACAATGAGCCGAAACCCATTAGCGTCGGTTCCCCAGTTGTCAGTGACGTACTTGAGTGTCACGAAGTTGCTGCGAGTGAACAACGCGCCGACCTGCTGATTGGTGTTCCGACATGACAGATCCATCTGGAGACAAAGGAAATAGACAGATATAATTATAGGTGGTGGGTTCGTTCCCCACCAAGAACAAACATTTGTGTGATGAACATACATAACATACATTTGTTCTCTGTCTGGGTGTAATATGTACGAGTATTCTAAGTATGTATTTACGTACATTAGTATTTTATCAGCTATTTAATTCTCATAGTACAAGCTTTACTTAATTTGGTGTTATAACCTACTTTCCCGCTATCATCAGATCTCAGAATCGCTTTGGCCAAAATTGAAGTAGGTACAAATCTCAAATTACGATACACGCGAAGGCCAATAAAAAACGGGTACAGCACCGGTAGAAGCGGAAAAATAGAAAAAAAACTGTAGAAAAGTAGGTAAATAATAAATGAAAACCCCTACAAAAATACATACATTTACATGATACCAGATAGCGTGAAACCAAACCACAATAATACGCAACCGCGCTGTAATTACTATAATCGTGCTTAGGTCATTCGTTTCGTATCATCAAAGTGATCTTTTTATTATAATGGACAAAATAACTTTACCTTTTGTATTTTCTACTCACGTCGTTACTTCATTATCAATAGCTATTATCGAAAAAAGGAAATATGATGCTGCCTACTATTGTAACACTATTTTTTTTAGAATTTGATTTAGAAGTTAAGAAAATATTGGGAGCAGCTCCCAATATTTTTAAATTAAACAAATCACGATTTCTGTAACCTATGTATTGTAATGTGAAAGAGTGTCCCAATAGCACAGAATTCGTCAAAAAGTATACAATTTCATTAAAAGTAGCTAAAAACCAAACAAATTTATTGTCTTGGCAGCTAAGTTCTCGATTACAATTATTTTTAATTATGTTAAGTTTATTACCTAAGTATTATGTAAGATTTAATTAATACGGTACTTGTCTGCTACGCCCGCGTCAGGTAAGCGAGCGTGTGTTCTTCTAGACATGGTCCCGTGAAACTGGCATTTTGACCTTATACTATGCAGACTATGGTTTCAATCTGAAAAATAAACTGGATTTCGATTCTCGAAAAATATTACGCGATCGTATGAAAAAGCCGGCACCCGGCCATCTTTGGTGTCAGCGGTCTTTATTCTTTATTATCAACTCATCTATTTTACGGCACCGAGAACGCCGGCCCGTTTGATCCGTCAGGCGCGCGCCATATATCCTTCATCGAAGGCTTACTGAGCGATGTCCGTAATATACCCTGTCATATTTCAAGAGAGCTATGGCGAGGACGTGCCGAGACGGTTTAAATATTACTATAAAATGAAGTGCAGCTAAGTTTGATAAAGCTAGACTGAGAGCTGCGACGTGGTTGAGTTACTGTGCACTTTGCACGACATGCTGTGCTAATCCCAAGCTAAGCAGAGCCTGTGTTATGGGTACTAGATGACTGATATACTTAATACATTACATTACATACATAGATATTTTGATTATTGATTATTATTGATTATTGAACCCGCTATCTCCTGCGTCGCAGGCGGACATTCACCCGCCGCACCACATCGGCCGTCATAGTGGTAGTAGTATATAATATAGTAGTATTCCCCACTTGCTTGCCTCTGATCAGCCTCCAGGTAGGTACCCTGGATTGGCTAATTAAGGCTTAGAATATCCTACCAACATGTCACGAACGTGCAACCACACAAATGCATTACCAACGCTTTGAAACTACTCAAATTGTTCTCTCATAATAACAAACCCATATTTCTGAACTAAAAAGCCGAGGCGAATGTCCCCACCCCCTCCTCAGCCTCCCCCTAGCTCCCCATCCCTCTTTCTGAAGCCACGCAATACAAAGGCGTTAGTGCCACTGGACGCAGCCTTATTCCCTTCTTTTATATACTCTACTTTTAATAAAGATCCAAGCGGGATATTAAAAATTCTTTCTTGTAATGTAAAACTCACAGATTAAGGTCGCGACGAACAGAATGAATTAAGGCAAGCTTGTTGTGCAAACTGGGAGTCGTCAGCTCGTTGCTGTAATGGCATCGCCTTACGAGTTTTCATTTACATAGAGCTGGCACAGCTTATAAATATTCTTAGTCTGTGGAATGTGTTCATGTTTCACTAGAGCTCCGTTTAGTTGAGAGAACTGGCACTGTTTATGAAGATTTTTAGTCTGTGGAGTGTGTTCTTGTTTCAAAAAACGCCGTTCAGAATAGAGTTTCTCTCCTTAAAGGTTCGATTATCGAAATAATAAACTTACCTCAAGTAACTGTTTGTACGTGCAAAATCGCCTGGAGATTTTCGCATTTGATTATTGCCTGCATATTCTCACCCAACACATTTCATCTAAATAAATTTTGTAAATAAATTTATATTTTTTGCGTCATAGGAAAAGTGTTTCGCGCTAAGTGATTTGACCACTGAGGTATCAAGGTTGTCTGGAAAGAGATCGCTTTTTGGCGATAAGACCGCCCATTGTACATTCTCTGCTATTGTTAATTATTGTTTTTTATCATTATTAGTTTGTAAGGTGTACAATAAAGTATTTTCATTCATTCACAGCCGTCACAGCTCAGTTCGTAGTAGCCCTGCCTTCTGCGCTGTAGGTGGTGGGTTCGATTCCCACCGAGAACAAACATTTGTGTGATGAACATAGATGTTTGTTCTGTGTCTGGATGTTATATTGTATTCTAAGTATGTATTTACAAAAAAAAAAAGTATATAAGTATTCTATCAGTCATCTGGTTCCCATAGTACAAGCTATGCTTAGTTTGGGGCTAGATGATGTTGTGTAAAAATGTCCACAAATATTTATTTATTATTTATTTATTATTCATTCAATGATAAAAAGGTAAAAGTACACAGTTTTACACACTCATTTAATTTTTCATACACCTTAAAATTTTGCTTCTTTTTTCTAGTCAATTTGAAGTATGAAAATAACAAGTCTGCTGTTTTCCGTTTGTCTGTGGCTTTAGAATATTTTAGTGAATCCGGGATTAATGCTGAGTAAAGTGTTTTTGTAAAAACAGCTTTTGCTAAAACGTTTTAGGTAAGTGAGCGGCGAGATAAATAAACCTACCTTACTTATGTTTGTCTATCACTTTGCGACCGACTTCACAGCTTTGTTGGTAGTAGCATTTTCTGTGATTAGTATATAACATACGTTATGTATGTGGGAGTTATATTGTAATATATCTTGCACAAATGTTTGTACGATCTGCAAATATTTATTCCGGGTGTTCTGGGTGTTTTCTATGCATAACAAAAAATATGTATGTATGTAATGTATTATATCAGTCATCTAGTACCCATAACACAAGCTGTGCTTAGCTTGGGGCTAGATGATGCTGTGTGGATTGTCCAGCATTATTATTATTTTATTATTATGTATTTTACAAAAAAAAACTATGGAAAGCTTAGTTAATCGAGTACTAGCGAAACGCGCACAACTTCGTCCGCGTGAAGCTATTTTATACAAATTTCAACCCCCGCTGGTACACGTTTAGGGGTTGAATTTCGAGAATTCTTTTCTTAGTACACCTCTACGTACCAAGACAAATATACTCTATAAATTTCAAGTCTCTACGACCAGTGGTTTAGACTGTGCGTTGTCTATATCCCAGTCAGTTGTTAGTCAGGACAAAGGTTCTAATAACTATAGATTGCTATTTTTAAAACAATATTTTGTAAAGCAAGAGCATTCAATTTAATAAAAAAACTTAGTTTCATTCTACAGAATTTCTTGTTCAACAAAATAAAAAATCCAAAAGTATTTGAAAGTCTCTTGTTTCAAAACTTTTCTCTTCAACACTCAACTATTTGTGAATCGGGACCTACTTTCTATTCAGGGTGCATTTCTTAACTCGCTTCGTCTTCTTTAAACTTACCCAACACTTCACTTTACTGAGAGTTTTGGAATGTAATTTACTTTTTATTGTAACTATTCATTTATCTACCTAATTTACCAGAGCTTTTCGCATTTGCCAATGAAAATCTTTTTTGAGCAAACTCTTGTGACAGATCAGAGTACTGGCCATCTACAAATTTAGCCCAAAAGCGATCGACATATAAACGGGATTTAAACAAAAGTAGAAAATGTGGAATGGTTAGACAACAGATTTGCCACCAAAAAATTTCAACACCCACCAATTCGATTAACCATAGTTATCTATACGCCACGAAAGTAAAAAACTGAGCAGGATCACATAATTTAAACACAGTCGTCAAACGGCCGGTTATAGAGTTGATGAACACGAGGCTAGACAAAACAAAGGCGGGAACTTAAATGAAATAACCACACATCCCG